>JACEEZ010016004.1:0-30000 GCA_016584305.1 Chionoecetes opilio
ACTTTTCCCAAAAAAAAACCCCCTTTTGTTTTTTTTAAAATTTTAAAAATTTTTTTCCCCCTCAAATAGGCTAAGACCTGATCCCCCATAACGTTTCCTGCGATGTATTTTGCATAAAAAACCCCGGAAAAATCGTCTTTTCGTGTGGAATATTTTATTTTTCGATAATGCAGTATGCCTTAGAGTGGTGGTTAATGCCCATAAACCCCGGGAAGGCTTATGTCTGTCCCTTTCTTATCGTTGTCTGTTTTTTTGTCTGCTGCAGTCGTCTGTTATTTTTTATAGACTGTTTTTGTCTATCGTTTTTTTTGTGTTTTCTAACTTTGTTTGTCTTTCTCCCGTCTGTCTTCATCTATTATCTATTATTACCATCGTCTTTCTCTGGGTTTTTTTTTTCTTCTCACACACAACAAAACCCCACGCATTTTTCCCTAGAACCAAAGCCCTCCGTTTGAAAGCCCCGCGAGAGGAACTTGCCCTTTAAATTGTGAGCACCTTTGTCTCACGCAGATGCACTGTGGTGGGGGGGCCCGTGGGGGGGGCGGGGGGGGTGAGTGGGGGGTTTTGGGTGGAGTTTTTTTTAAGGGGTGGTGTTGGGTTTTGTTGTTTTGTGTGTTGTGTTGTGTTGTGGTTTTGGGTGGTGTGTTTTTGTGATTGTGTGTTGTTTGGTGTGTGTGTGTGTGGTGGTGTGTGTGTGGGTGTTGGGGGTGTGTGTGGGTGTGTGTGTGTGTGGGGTTGGGGGTGGTTTTGTGGGGGTGTGGGTGTGTGTGTGTGGTGTGTGTGTGTGTGTGTGTGTGGTGTGTGGTGGTGTGGTGTGTTTTTGGGGTGTGTGGGTGTGTGTGTGTGGTGTGTTGTGTGTGTGTGGTGTGGGGTGTGTGGGTGTGTGTGGTGTTGGTTGTGTGGTGTGTGTGTGTTGGTGTGTGTGGGGTTTTGGGTTGTGTGTTGTGGGTGTGTGTGTGTGGTGTGTGTGTGTGTGTGTGGTGTGGGTGTGTGTGTGTGTTTTTGTGTGTGTGTGTGGGGGTGTGGGTTTTGTGTGGTGTGGTGTGTGTGGGTTTTGTGTGTTGGGGGTGGTGTGTACACATTGAAGGTGATTGAGTAGAAGCAGTAGCAGAGTTTTAGTAGTAGTTGATGGTCTTGGCGGTAATCACATTTAGATACCAGTAAATAGGCGTCACACCTAGGTGTGAAACGTGTTTGGGATTTGTATCCTTTCAGTTCGGAAAAAATTTTTAGATTATAACCCCAGCGCGGAGGGAGGGAGGGAGGGGGGGAAAGGGAAAGGGAAGGGGGGGAGGGAAGGAGGGAGGGAAGGAAGGGGGGGGGAGTGAGGGAGGGGAAGGGAAGGAGGGGGGGGAGGGAAGAAAGGAAGGAAGATATATGTTTTTCTCTCATTTTTACTACTACTACTATTTTTCTACTACGTGTCTTTTACTATCACTTACTACTGATTAGTATGCTATACTACTACTACGACTACTATATACTACTACTACTCCTGAAATACTACTAATGTACTTACTACTAATACTATATACCATAAACTGTACTCACTACCACCACCACACCACTTCTACTAGTTTTTACTATACTACTTATTACTACCACTATACCACTACTACCATTACTACTACTACACTACTACATACCACATCCCAAATACCATATACTACTACCACCACCACCACCAAACCCCCAAAACCACAACAACAAGACTACATTTTACTCTACTACCACCACTACGACTACTACTCTACTACTACTAACTACTACCACCACCACCACACCACCACCACACCACCACCACCCCCACCACCACCCCACACACCACCACCACCCCACCACCCCCCAACACCACTACTACTATACTATACTACCACCACCACCACCACCAAACCACCACCCCACCACCACCAAACCCACCACCACACCACCACCCCCAAACCACCACCACCCCCACCACCACACCACAACCCCAACCCCACCACCCCCAAACCACCACACACCACCACTACTACTACTACTAACTATACTATTTAACTACTATACACTACAGCTACTCTACTACTACTACAATACATATTCTTCCAAAAAAAAAACCAAACACACACACACCGCTATCAGATTAAAACATGACAACCCAATACATGTTTTTTTTCTAGTTTTTTTTTTTACATGTAATTCTTTTTTCCTTTCTTTCTTCTTTCTTTCTTTTTCTATCTTTTTCTTATTGTAATTTTTTACTTCGTTATTTTTTTTTTTTAAATATTTTTTTTTTCGAAGATCATAAAAAAATTGTCAAAGAATTTCGGGTAGAAAATATGATCGAGAGAGAGAGAGAGAGAAGAGAGAGAGAGAGGAAGAGAGGAGAAAGGGGAGAGAAGAGGAGAGAGAGAGAAGAGGAGAGAGAGAGAGAGGAGAAAAGGAGAGAGAGAGGAGGGAGAGAAGAGAGAGAGGAGAGAGGAGAGAGAGAGAGATTGACAGGCCCCTTGACAAGCTTATTCAGAAAGGAGAGAAGAGAGAGAGCGAGACCCCGAGAGCGAGAGCCCGAGAGCCCGGAGAGCGAGAGCGAGAGCGAGAGAGAGAGGCAATGATTAAGGGCATATAGTGTCCAAACGTGATAATTAATTTTGAAAATTCGAAAATTTTAAAAATTAGAATTTTGAAAAAAAATATTCCTAAAGGTTACCTTAATTTTTTTATAGCTTTCCAACGGTATGCATTGATTTTCTGTAGCCACGAATAGAAAGCGAGATGCGCAGCTTTTTCCGGAAAAAAATTTCCCCTAACCCTCACTAAATTTGATCTGTCTGTAGTAAAAGTGTTAATGGTGAACGTAATCATAGTGACTGTGGTGAGTAGTGATGACATTTCCCGGTGCGATGGTTGTGGTGAAGAGGGTTGAGGGGAAAGATGAGAGTGTACGTTGTGGTGGTTTTGGTGGTGGGGGGTATGGTTGTGGTGGTTGTGGTGGTGAGGGAATGGTTGTGGTGTGGTAGTTGGGTGAAGGTAGTGGTTTGGGTGGTGGTGAGGAAGTGGTGGGTGTTTGGGGTGAGGGTAGTGGTTGTGTGTGGAGTGGTGAAGTAGTGGTTTGGTTGGTGGTGAGGGGGTGGTTGTTTGTGGTGGGAGGGTGTGGTTGTGGTGTTGGTAGTGGTGAAGGGTAGTGGTTGTTTGGGTTGTTGGTGGTGAGGAAGTGGTTGTGGTGTTGGTGGTGGGGAAATGGTTGTGGTGTGGTAGTGGTGAGGGTAGTGGGTTGTGGTGTTGGTGGTGAGGGAAGTGGGGGTGTTGGTGGTGAGGGAAGGGTTTTGGGGTGTAGGGTGAGGGTAGTGGTTGTGGTGTTTGGGGGTGAGGAAGTGGTTTTGGTGGGTAGGGGTGAAGGTAGGGGTTTCGGTGTTTGGGGGTGAGGGGAGTGGTTTGGTTTGGTGGTGAGGAAGTGGTTGTTGTGGGGAGTGGTTTGGTTGAGGTAAGGCATGGTTGGGTGTTTGGGGGTGAGGGGGTTTTGGGTTTGGTGTGGTGTGAAGGGGAAAGGGGTTGGGTGTGGGGAGTGGGGAGCGAATGGTTTTGGGTTGGGGGGGTGAGGGGAGTGGTTGTTGTGTTTGGTGGTGGGGAATGGTTGGTTTTGGAGTGGTGAGGGTAGGGTTGGGTGTTGGTGGTGAGGGAAGTGGTTGGGTTTTGGGTAGTGGTTGTGGGGTTGTTGTTGGTGAGAGAGGTGCTGGTGTGGTGTTGGTGGTGAGGGTCAGGGTTGTGTGTTGGTGGTGAGGAGTAGTGGTTGTGATGTTTGTGGTGAGGGTAGTGGTGGTGGTGTTGTGGTGAGGGTAGTGGTTGTGGTAGTTGGTGGTGAAGGGTACTGGTTGTGGTGTTTGTGGTGAGGGTAGTGGTTGTGGGGTTTGTGGTGAGGGTAGTAGTGGTTTTGTGGTGTTGGTGGTGGGGTACATGGTTTTGGTGTTGGTGGTGAGGGTAGGTTGTGGTTGTTGTGGTGAGGGTAGTGGTTGTTGGTGGTTGTGGTGAGGGGGGGTAAAAAAAGGGGGTGGTTGTGGTGTTGGTGTGAGGGACTGGTTGGTGTTGGTGGTGAGGGCAGTTGGTTGTGGTGTTTGTGGTGAAGGGTGTGGTGTGGGTTTGTCGGTCAGTGGTAGTGGTTGTGGTGTTTGTGGTGAGGTTAGTGGTTGTGGTGTGGTGTGATTGTGGCAGTCAAAATGTGTTATGCGGAGGAAAGAAAGCATTACTATTGGCAATTGTCAAGATTAGACCATTGCAATTCTTTCACTTTATTTTTATTCCTTTTCATCACTGTTTATTCTTACGGAAAGAAACTTTGGTGTTTGAATGTGTGTGTTAACATAAGTTGAGGAGGCGGGCTCCTTGAGAATATATATTATTGTATTACACAAGAAAACAAAGCTGTAATATGGACGTTACACGGAGACTGAAGATATACTATATATATATACTATATATATATAGAGAGAGAGAGAGAGAGAGAGAGAGAGAGAGAGAGGAGAGAGAGAGGAGAAGAGAGGAGAGAGAGAGAAGAGAGAGATGAGAGAGAGAGAGAGGAGAGAAGAGAGAGAGAGAGAGAGAGAGAGAGAGAGAGAGGTTGAGAGAGAGAGGAGAGAGAGAGTGAGTATTATAATGGAAATGAGGGGTGTGAAATTATCCGCCGTAGAATGTTTATAGGTACAAAGGGCAATGTGCTGTGTGTGCGTAAATGTGTCTCAAAGTGGTAAGCAGCCGTCGTTCTCAGTGATGAGATTTATGATGTGATATTGAATGTAATGATGATGATAATATTAAAACAGTGATAATGATGTATATTATTATCATAGATAATGATGTTTACAACGCAATTCTGTTCATATCGTAGAGAATAATAAACTGCTCTTTGCATGTAGCCAAAGCGTTTGCTTTCAAATCTCATCAGGTCAATGCAAGAGTAAGAGGGAATGAATTTTATACCTGAAACGTACAATGAAAAAATAATATCTTCCTCTTCAGCAAAATAGAACCCTGGTGTCGGGTTTTTTGCCTCGGAATTACATTTTTTAAAGAATTATGAAATAATTCAATATACTGAGTGGTCATGATAGACATGATACTTAACGTAAGAGCAATGCATGTCATGACATGGTTTTTCAATGCATCCTACCTAACAGTAAGGACGCCTTAATCGGCGAAGGACGAAGCGAGTCCGTAGAAACGACGATTAGCAAGGAAATTTGTCGTAGGCGCGAATAGGGATGAATGGGGCTATCAGATGGCCGAGGACCGCGTCAATGGAGCGGGATTCCAAAGATACAAGTTACTGAAAAGCGTGACGGTCGGCGTCGGTCGGGTGGGGTCGGCCGCTAGTGTGAGAACTAAATCCCGTATCCAGTGAGGACTTCGAGCGCTTCGCGCTTCGCTAGTAATAGTCAGTGGAATTTTACATATAATGGAAAAGAATGATGTCACCACAACCCCGATATTTCGTGTACAAACAGCCATTAAAATGTTATCTTCTGGCTGTCTTTACTGGCTGTGCATGTCGCCTACACAGTACTTTTTAGTGGAGCAACAAATACAGGCCTTTTTGAAACAGACAGTGCTGCCTGGCCTAACGCGGCCTCGCCACGCCGATCTTTGTTCGCCTTGTATCTACGTAATTGTCGGACTGTTTGTGGACCAGTCTTTAGCAAGTGAAGCAGATAAAATAGTTTTTTTCAATTATCGACTGTCCGGCATTTGAGTCTGCCCCCAGACACCCGCTCTTACCAGAAGAACGCACAGTCTGTATTGCTTCTTCTTTTCACACGTCACACACTCGCAAACATCACCCATCTTTTCTTGACTTTGCAATCATAGAAAAGACAAAAAAAACTGATGCTATACGCTTACCTAATGTTGTCAAAAAGGTTGCTTCCTATACCCTCCTCCATTGTTCATTTGGTACTCTAAGCGACCACACATCGATTCGATAATATTGACATCAATATATTGACATCAACTAACTGTTAAAAAGAATATATTCAATATAATGAATGAAAAATCCTTCAAAATAGCCCATACACCGTCAATAAAATGGATCAAGTACCCGATATTGAATCCATTATTCAATTATCAATTAATAATCAATATAAAGCGAAACTCATAGAAATATTCGCACTAGCGGAGTAGTATGCTTTAGTAGAAGTTGTCTCTTTGTTTGTTATGTTTGTTTGTTTGTGTGTCATCACGATTAATCGAAAAATATTCAAGGTACCCTTTCATTTTTGTTATGACAAAAGATATGACCAAAATCGTGGCCACAATTTGAACATAGCACATCTAGGTGCAATTTTATGTCGACAAAATGACCAAAATTGACAAGAAGGCTCGCGGCTCATCGAGGTTGCACCCAATGTCCGTTGTATCCTTCACAAAGCTGGAGCATCTTTCCACTTAATCCAATCATGTCAATAACAATACGGGAATGTTTCCCTTCATGCCAAATAGAGTTGGGGATAAAAAAAACTGTCAAATATCGTGCCCCCGTGTGGGGTTTGTTTGACAAGTTGATGTTCGTAGTGAACACAATGTTCAGAAAACGGTGGGGGGTGTTGTTTAGCGTGTCGACGTTCTAGTTTTAATATAGGTTTTAATCTTACCGCACATCGCATTGGGGATAGTCTGTTACGTTGTACTTGAATGATTTTTACTGGGACTGGGTATTTAGCCTGATCTCGCATTCTTTATGCCCGGCACGTTGTTTTAACAAGCCGTGCAGCGTGCGGAATGTACAGACTAGGAGGAAAGGGGCCCTCCAATTCCACATGATGGGGGGCTGGCTGGGGCCCACCCTCGGGGGGCGGCGGCCCCATGACACAAAAACCACCACACATTGTAAGCAAGGACAAAACACCAGTGTTTTTATTGTTGCTTTATTGCCTTTATATTAAAATTATATTATTATTTTTATTTTTGTTTTATTATTCGTTTTATTATTATTTTTATATTGTTTTTATTTTTAATTTTTATTATTTTTTTATCATATTATTATTATTAATATTATTGAAATTTTTTATTGATTAGTACATTTTGTTTTTTTATCATCAGTTAATATTTTCAAAATCATATTATTTTTGATATATACTTGTTATAGAATCCTAATAATTATATATATTAGTGTTGATCAAGTTTCCATCAAAACATTCCATTTCTTCGGCGCGCCAAACCTTGAAGGCGAGGGAGGGCTGCAAAACACTTTTAATATTGCCATTATAGTATCTACATATTGAAACTGCACAGCTATGAAAACTTATGGAAATATTTGCAAATACAAAAAGGGCTGTGAAAAAAACTCCTGATGCAATGGCAGTGGTGTTTTTTTCAGTTGCAGACGAAAATAGATAATATAACAATCTTCCTTCACAATATATAAAACATTATATAGGTATGAGTAAAATATTGAGCGTGCTTCAAAACAATGAACAATAGTCAGAATTATTGTCGGGCCATTGGAAATAACATAGGAAAAAATATATGAGGGATGTGATTGATGAAGGAAAAATATTGGAGTAATTGACGGAGGAGATTGGTGCCATCTGTGATGTCGTGCTCCTCTTATCGTTGTTCCGTGCTCCTCTTATCTTTGTTTCCGTGCTCTCTTATCTTTGTTCTGTGCTCCTCTTAATCTTTGTTCCGTGCTTATCTTACTTTGTTCTGTTGTCCTCTATCTTTGTACGTTGCTCCGCTTATCTTTCGTTCCGGTCCTCTTACTTTGTTCCGTTGCTTCTCTTATCTTATGTTCTGTGCTCCTCTTATCTTTGTTACGTGCTCCTCTTTATCTTGTTCGTCTCTCTTATCTTTGTTCCGCTGCTCCTCTTATCTTTGTTCCGTGTCTCTTTTCTTTGTTCCGTGCTCCTTTATCTTTGTTCCGTGCTTCCTTATCTTGTTCTGTGCTCCTCTTATCTTTGTTACGTGCTCCTCTTATCTGTTCCGTGCTCTCTATCTTTGTTCCGTGCTCCTCTTATCTTTGTTCCGTGCTGGCGTTCTCTTACTTGTTCTGTGCTTCTTTATCTTATTCCGTGCATCACTCTTATCTTTGTTTGTGCTTCTCTCTCTTTGTCCCGTGCTACTCTTATCTTTGTCCGTGCTTCTCTATCTTTGTTACGTGCTCCTCTTATCTTTGTTCCGTGTCTCCTTATCTTTGTTCCGTGTCCTCATCTTTGTTACGTGCTCCTCTTAATTCTTTGTTCCGTGCTCCTCTTATCTTTGTTCCGGGCTCCTCTTCTCTTTGTACGTGCTCCTATTATCTTTGTTTTTTTTTTTTTTTTTTGTTTTTTTTTTTTCCCCCGTGCTTACCTCTACTGTGTTACTGTGTCCTTCTAATTTGTTCGTGCTTCCTCTTAGCTTTGTTCTGATCCTCTTATCTTGTTCCGTGCTCTCTTATCTTTGTACGTGCTCCTCTTATCTTTGGGGGTTTTTTTTTTTTTTTTTCCGTGCTCCTCTTATCCTTGGTTCCGTGCTCCTCTTATCTTGTTACGTGCCTTCCTTCTTATCTTTGTTCCGGCTCCTCTTATTCTTTGTTCCGTGCTCCTCTTATCTTGGTTCCGTGATTCTCTTATCTTGTTACGTGCTTCTCTTATCTTCTGTTCCGTGCTCTCACTTTGTTACCGTGCTCCTCTTATCTTTGTACGGCTCTCTTATCTTGTACGTGCTCCTCTATCTTGTTCCGTGCTCCTCTTATCTTTGTTCCGTGCTCCTCTTATCTTTGTTTCCGTGCTGCTCTTATCTTGTCCTTGCTTTATATCTTTGTTTCGTGCTTCTATATTTGTTTCCGTGCTCCTCTTATCTTTGTTACGTGCTCCTATTATCTTTGTTACGTTTCTCCTCTTATCTTTGTTCCGTGCCTGCTCTTATCTTTGTCCGTTGCTTTATTATCTTGTTCCGTGCTCCTCTTATCTTTGATACGTGCTCCCTCTTATCTTTGTACGTGCTCTCTTATCTTTGTTCGTGCTCCTCTTATCATTTGTTTCCGTGTCTCCCCTCTTATCTTTGTTCCGTGCTTCTCTTATCTTTGTTCGTTTGCCCTCTTATCTTTTTCCGTGCTCCTCTTATCTTGTTTACGTGCTCTCTTATCTTTGTTTACGTGCTCCTCTTATCTTGTTCCGTGCTCCTATTATCTTTGTTGCGTTGCTTCCTCTTATCTTTGTTCCGTGCTGCTCTTATCTTTGTTCCGTGTCTTCTATTATCTTGTTCCGTGCTTCTATTATTTTTGTTCGGCTCCTCTTATCTTGTACGTGCTCTCTTATCTTTTGTTACGTGCTCCTCTTATCTTTGTTCCGTGCTGCTCTTATATTTGTTCCGGCTTCTATTATCTTTGTTCCGTGCCTCCTCTTATCTTTGTTACGTTCTCCTCTTATCTTTGTACGTGCTCCTCTTATCCCCTTTGTTCCGTTTGTCTCTTATCTTTGTTCCGTGCTCCTCTTACTATGTTCCCGTGCTTCTCTTATCTTTGTTCCGTGCTTGCTCTTATTCTTGTTCCGTGCTCTCTTATCTTTGTTCCGGCTCTCTTATCTTTGTTCCTTGATCTCTTACTCTTGTTCCGTGCTCCTTATCTTGTTCCGTGCTTCTATTATCTTTGTTTTCCGTGTTCTATTATCTTTGTTCCGTGCTTATTATCTTTGTTTCGTGCTCCTCTTATCTTTGGTACGGCTCCTCTTATCTTTGTTCGTGCTGCTGCTTATCTTTGTTCGTGCTTCTATTATCTTTGTCCGTGCTAATCTTATCTTTGTTCCGTGCTCCTCTTATCTTTGTTACGTGCTCCTCTTATCTTTGTTCGTGCTGCTCTTATCTTTGTTCCGTGCCTTCTATTATCTTTTCCGACTTCTATTATTTTATCTTTGTTCCGTGGCTATATTATCGTGTTCCGTGCGCCTCTTATCTTGTTCCGTGCTTCTCTTATCTTTGTTCCGTGATTCTATTATCTATGTTCGTGCTTCTGTTATCTTTGTTCCGTGCTTCTCTTATCTTTTTTGTTCCGTGCTTCTATCTCTTGGTTCCGTGCTCCCTTATCTTGTTCCGTGCTTTCTTATCTTTGTTCTGTGCTCCTCTTATCTTTGTTCTGTGCTTCTCTTATCTTTGTTTCGTGCTTCTCTTATATTTGTTCCGTGCCCGCTATCTTGTCCGTGCTGCTCTTAACCCGTGAGGCCAGAACGTAATTTCCATTGTAATTGGGTACCATTCACGATTTTTAGGAATATAAGAATATTTATAGAGATGACCTGTTTAGTATCCTTGTCGACAACTAATTTGTATATTCAGTTACTTTTCGAAAGTTATGGCCTCGACAACATACAATTTTATAGACAAAGGAAAGAGATGGGCGTGATGGGGGTTAAGCGGGGTTGGGAAGGGTCCAGCGATGACCTTAAAACTTTCCTGAAATTTGGTTGAAATTGGGCACTACATGGTCCAGGTTGTCGTCTATCGTACACGGAGGGTTGAACATAAATGATTAACTAACGACAAGACAAAGACTATCGAAGTAAGTCCTCAGAATACTGTTTCTCACATGGACTTAAAAATAAAACACTAAAACTGAAATATATGGATGATGCCGGAAATTTCATGAAAATAATGGAGTAGAGATTCTCATTGCTAGAACATTGTTGGGAATTAAAATATAAACAAAAAAACATTACATACATTTGGCATCAGTCTGTTGCCCCCCAAAATATTTTCCTCTCAAATTAGCATCTGTCGCAGCAGCTCATCATAAGTTTTCAGTGTTTGGCAATCAATAATTCTGAGGTTGGCATGATGTATGAGTATTAAACGTGAGGTTGACAGGAAAATAGTTACAAGAGAGAGAGAGAACGAGAGAGAGGAGACGGATGGGGAGGAGATTCCGAGGATGACGTAGAGGGACGGAGAGGAGGATGAGCGAGGAGAGAGAGAGAGAGAGCGCCAGCGCAAAGAGATAAGGAGTTCGGTCGGAGGGCTGGGAGAGATGGAGAGTGCGAGAGAGCTCGATGCTTTCGGATGAGAGAGGCCTTAGTCCCGAGAGGACTTGAAGAGAGAGTGTCTGGAGAGAGCGAATCCGAGGGGGTTTGAAGGAGAGGAACGTATAAGAGGATTCCCCGGATGGTGAGAGAGACACTCGACCCCCGAGAGAGAGGGCGAGAGGGAGTGTGGGAGTGGAGAAGGTCGATGGAGAGAGAGATTCCCCACGGGACCCGAGCGGAAGGGGGGCGAGAAGAAGATGGGACTGAGAGAAGAGAGAGAGAGAGAGACGAGCGAGGGACGAGAGATGATGAGACAGAGATGAGAGCCTGTGGATGAAACCATACAGACTAGCGAGAGAGATGACGAGAGGAGAGCGGAATGAGTGTGAGGGATTAGAGAGAGGGACGGAGAGAGAGATCATTTCGGAGAGAGGGAGCGGAGAGGATCGTGGCCGCTTTTGGAAGAGTGGGACTGAAGGATCGTGTCTGCATACTGAGCCAGAGGAGAGGTGGAGAGAGAGAGAGGGTGGAGGGTCGGAGAGGAACGAGTCGGCTGAGGTAGGTGGGGGCTCGGATGAAAGCTGGAGAGATTCTAGTCGAGTAGGGCGCATTGGGGGGACGAAGAGAGAGGAGAAGAGGACGAGAGAGAGAGAGAGAGAGAGAGCCATGGAGTTTTTCTACAGAGAGGGAGAGACGACGGTGGGAGCGAGTCGGGAGGGAGCGGCGAGAAGACCGGAGGACTAGAGAGTTAGAAGGAGGAGGGGGGGGGGGGGGGAGAGTGAGCTAGCTGGAGCGTTTTGACAGGGAGGTGGGTGATCCGTATGAGCTGGACGAGGAAGAGAGAGGTGGCTAGAGGAGGGATGGTGAGAGAGAGAGTGCGCACGAGGAGAGAGAGAGAGAGAGGAGAAGAGAGTGACGAGAGGAGAGAGAGAGAGAGAGAGAGAGAGAGAGAGAGAGAGAGAGAGATTATCTATCTAATCTCTCTCTCTAGATGAATAAAATATATGAATATTGCGTTCAGTTCTGGGTCGCCCTATAGGGCAACCAGAACTGAAATGCAATATCTAAGATAAGGACTGCATGAATCACAATGAAAGTGTAAAAATTAAACTTTCAGACTTACATTCGAAAGCTCTTCCGATTGAAAAACAGAATTATTTTGTTAGCCTTCTGACCAATCTTTACAGGGTCTGCAGGTTCGGTACTTAGCAATGGCTTCCCGAATCTTTCTCCAGTAACATTGGAAAGTTCACGTCGTTCATTGAACGTAGTTAATTCAATCGTTATTCTTCCAATATGCAAAATTACTCCATCGGTATTAAAATCTCGTCTAGCCCACTTGTTTGCTTAAACTAAATAGCGGTCAAGGTAGGATTGCAAGCATCTTATCGGCAGTCGAGATTACTTTATTCGTTATCTTAGTTATTGTTAGCAAAAATTTTGGGGACATACTTAAGGAGGCCTTCTCAATATCGGTTAACGTAGTGAAAAAGTACAGGACCCAAGCACAGATCCTGCGTTATGCCTCTTATAATTTATATGTCTAGCAGCTATATTCTCTTCCATCAATACGATCACTGCTTCTCTCGGAAAAGCCAGTCCTTCAAGTCACTTCTAGAATATTTCCAGTCACGCCAACGACTATAATATCTAAAGCCAGCCCTTTGTTGGACTTTGTCAAACGCTTTCTGGAAAGTCACGATTAAATTACATTTATTGCTTTCATCTCATCATTACATGATGTATCGCTCATAAAAAAGTCCAGCGAATTATTTGGTAATGA
This sequence comes from Chionoecetes opilio, assembly GCA_016584305.1. Classification (NCBI taxonomy): domain Eukaryota; kingdom Metazoa; phylum Arthropoda; class Malacostraca; order Decapoda; family Majidae; genus Chionoecetes; species Chionoecetes opilio. Next base: position 12,742 of record JACEEZ010016004.1, read on the forward strand.
GCGTTATAACGAAAAGCCGTGTGATATAGTTTTTTATTATATTATTCCCTGGTAAGATATTACCATTTATTCTCGTATCATAATATATATAATATATATAAGATTATATATATATATATATATACTATATATATCTATAGAATATATATCTATGATATATATATATATATATATAATATATATATATATATATATATATTATATATATATATATCTATATATAATATATTTTTAATATCTATATACTATATGATATTATATAAAATATTATATATATATATATATATATATATATATATATTATAATATATTACATTATAGTTTCTATTTTTTTTACAGAGAGTTCGGATGTGAGAGATTGGTCTGTAGTATAGGCAATGTACCCGTTTTCTGTATCGGAGGAACATTTAGTAGGTTCCAGTCGCAAGGAACTTTACCAGAATGAAGGATTTGTTAAAAAATATTTAAGGTGCGTTTCAAAAAGGTCTTTGAAAAGAGGTTACAAAATTGAAAGAGGTTAACAGAGGACGAAAGGAGGAGGAGGAGAAAGCCGAGCCACTTTCAGAATTATTCATCCCTCTCGTCCGGTTGTCGATGGTGGATTCTCACCTTGTTGGTGTAAATGCCATCATAGACTGTATGTCAGTCATTGTACCTTTACATTTGTACCTCTTTCATTCTTTTAAAAAAAAAAACCACCGACCCTGTCCGGCATATTTTACGTTTCTATCTCTTTGCGATCACAACGCTTCGTCCGATTTCTATATACTTAACGAGAAGAGAGAGAGGAGAGAGAGAGAGAGAGAGATGAGAGAGAGAGGAGAGAGAGAAGAGAGAGAGAGAGAGACGAGAGAGAGAGAGAGAGAGAGAGAGAGCGAGAGAGAGAGAGAGAGAGGAGACTGAGAGAGGAAGAGTAAGAGAGAGAGAGAGAGATGAGAGAGAGATGAGAGAGAGAGAGAGAAAAAGAGTGAGAGAGAGAGTAGTGGTAGTATTATAGTAATAGAATAGTAATGGTAGTATCTGACAAATAATACCGAATTCAACTTACATTTATTCTGATAAGGCGATGTATGAGCCTTTTCGGCAAGCTCTCTTATATAGATGAACTATCCAATAAGCTCATTTTTTTTACATATTTTTGTTTGCATCATTTTTTGAACACCATTGGGATGTATTTTATTTTAGAATTTGTTATTTTTCTATCAAGTTCTTTACGTTCGAGGACAAAAAGGTGTATATACGGTTGTTGTTTTTTGTTCATACGTACAAATATTTTCCCTGTCCATGCTGAAATACGTAAACAGTGACATAAACTGAAATACACAGCCACGTACATCGTGACTTCTATCCGCGCGTCGTTATTATTTCACCTTCTGAAAACACTCATGTTCTGCATATTCAAAACTCCAAGTGCTGGCATTGCGTGGGGGCTGTCGGGGATGGTCGAGGGTGGGTTGGAGGGGGAGGGAATGGAGTGGAGGGGTGGCAGAGATAGGACTGGAGGACGAAGTGGTGGGTGTGGAGGGGAGGTGGCTGGAGTGGAGGGGTGGCAGAGGTAGGAATGGAGGACGAGGTAGGGTGGGGGGAGAGGGGGCTGGAGGGAGGGTGGCAGAGGTAGGGATGGAAGGGTCGAGGGTAGGTGTGGAGGGGAGTGGCTGGAGTGGGAGGGGTGGCAGAGACAGGGACCTGGAGGACAAATCGGTGTGATTCTGCACGAGGGAAGAGCCTAAACGAACGTCTCTCTGAAATCGAGCGAGAATCATTTTTAAAATTTCTGGATCGACGAATCTTTTCGACGAAACCCAGAGTCTTGATTTTGTTTATAGAGAAGACTCGTTCATTTATTTACCCAGCTGCGGATAAATTGTAAATGGGTTGAATTAGGATGGTGCGTTTTCAGTTCACATTATATTGCTGCTGACTTCCGGAGGACAAATTTGCGTTCCTGTAACAATATACCCGAGGGAGGTAGTGGAATATACTTCTTGTTTTGTTTCTGGACACATCAAAATACCACATAACTGGTCGGTATTATTGTAGTAAAACCCCACATGCCATTTCAGTGGACCAGGCATGACTGTGTGGCGACTGTCTGTGTGTCCTTCTGTTATGTTCCAGAGTGATCAAGATAGGTCAAAGGTGCAGGTGGCATTGCTCGAAGTGACCTTGTCCTTTACAGATAGAACACAATACCAATCCGGGGGGAGAACTGATGGAGTAAAAGTGTAAATAAATGTACACCTAAAACCTTACACATATTCATACGTTTTGACAGGAAGCGGCAGAAATAGCGTTAACATTTATTCATGGGAATGAGAAGCAAGCAAGGCATGGTGTAAAGATATGTCTGAGGCACCCGTGTGACTCTCGTATAACGGTGCGTGAGCAATCATGGCGTGACCTTGATTCGCCCCTCACAGCCAGTCTGTGCGAAGCAGGACACGAGCTGATAAATGTGTGGAAAAAGTACATATTCTGTGTTGATTTATTAGAAATGGAAAAACGGTTAAAACGCAAATTGAATGAACTTAATAGAAGTCAAAAATGACTGTATTTTTTTAAGGAAATATTGTTGAGCACACACACACACGTACCAGCAGATACACACACGCACACACACACACACACACACGCACACCGCAGACACCACAACACACACACACACACACATTACAAACACACACACACACACACCAACACACACCACACACAACACACACACACACACACACACACACACACACACAACACCACACACACACACCAACACCACACACTAACACAAACAATTAACACTATTATAACAATGATACACAACTACAATACTTATGCCATATATCTATCACCAAATAAACGAAAATTAATGAGTAGAAACGTATAATAATCAAAGGCTAAAAACCGAACAAAAAAACTGGTAAAGCCTTCGAAGCATTGATGAGGATTATTTATTGACTTCCCGACTAGACTCCACGTGATTCACCAACCGCCCCTCCCTACATAGTCGGACCTGAATAGAGACACGTTTGAACTCAAATGTACAGAGTTTTTCTTACTTAGAATGGACCTCTTGGGGACCGTAGTCTTGCATAAATCACAGAGGTGTTCGTGTGCCAGGTGTAGGTTACCGAGCTATGGCGGCCATATTGGATTTCATTCCTCGGCCATAGCGTGAACCATAACTTTCTTAGGAGTTGGGCTAAAACCACGTGTAATGCCCATTTTCTTAGGTTTACAAGTACAGGAATTCTTCCGTACTTTTTTTTTACATCTGACATAATTTTGATCCTCAAATCTCGGATTGGCTTCCCATACAAGGAACAAATGCGACTAGTATTTGCTTTAAGAACTTTCGATACAACTTTTGAAAGGTTGCTGGCTGTCAATTTTTTTTTATAGAAATTTATTTATTTCAAGCAGGTTATTCACAGCAATATCAAGGTCACCTATTGAGAAAAATACAAAAATGAATGTCAGGGACCAAGTGTAACAAATGTCTGAAAATACTAAACAAATGAAGGAACACACATATACGTACATTATCAGTTGCAAGAATGCGGAGGTTGTTTTAAGACCAGGAGGGCTGGAATCCAACACTAAATGGATTTGTGCATTATGCCAGGAATATCACTGGTTTCATGTTAATTGTAGAGGATCTGATCAGGTCATATGCAATGGCGAAGCTTCTGGCAAACACAAGGAACAAGCTGATACCCATGCTGGAACAAAGTGAAAAAATATGGTAAAGACTCGGGCTGCCAACAAAACGGTGTCCAGAGCAGTTCATATCCTTGACCTAGCAGAATAACACTTTACAGAAAGATTTCTTGATATGAAAAGAATGTGATGGAAAAGTCTGAGTATGCCAGTTTCTTGGAGTCTGGTTGCGGATGGTTGCTTTTGACAAGAATGCAGGTAGTTTCTGACAGGGAGGGAATTGGAATCACATGCAGCACTGTTGAAGTATCCATGCCATTTTTTGCAGAATTTTACTGTATAATTCTTTCGCTATGGTCTTGGTATTCTTGTGAACAGATCAAGAAACTGAGCTCACTCACCCTGAGCTGTATCACCGATTTGCAAGGGGGCAGTGAGTTGTGCAAGATCGCCCAGTTTACTTTTCGTGTGTGGCACGCGACATGAAAGTGGAACAAACTGCAAACGTGTCTCGAAGGTCACTTGGTGGTCACTATGTGGTGGGTGTTACACGAAAATGATTGCCTGCAGTGGCAGAGTTTGAGAACTCCTCGTTCCATGAAAAATTGGTTCTCATTGGTAAGATCTTTTACCAATATCCTCACATCCAACAATATGAATCACAAGGAATGCACTGAGCACTCCCTTAGTAAGTCTCGGCGCATTAACATTAAGAAAATTGGCAAATTTTTGTATTAGTCCAAGGCCGACAAAACTAAGATGACATCAATGTTAACAATTCATATGCCACTACACAATACATTCGTACCAAGCAAGCGCGTCAAACCACCTCATCCTCCAAGTGTCTGCTCAACCTGCATAGAAAATGGCGAGAACATATACAAAGCCCTACAGAAAAAGAAAGGCTTGTAGACAAAGTAAAAAAGGTTCAGTGCTAGATATAAAAAACAAAGACTGCTAAGCGTCTCTGATCACCCTCAGATTGAAACAAGGCAGAGGAGATCACAGTGGTGCATACAGGGTCTGCTAAAGGAAAATTGCTGCATGTCAGCGGAACATGGAAACTCAAAAAAAACGAGGAATCCCACTTACCGAGATTCTTTTCTTATTGTATGCTCATGTTATCTCCGTTGTTGATGGGGGACTTCAAGCTCACGTGGATAAAGTGTAAGCTAGTAAATGAGATTGTGAGTCCGAGCCTTGATTTTGACCCAGGGAGCCCAACAAAAAAGTTCTACTAATGTCATCATTGATTCATGTCAAAGAATACGACAATGCCATTAACAGGCTCGGGAACTTTCGAATTCGTGAGGGTAGTCAGTGCTTAATAAAGTCAGTAACACGAATATGCACAAGGCAGAATTCATCCATCTTATTTTGTTATAGTTATTATTGATGATGTCACAAAAGTGAAGGAGTCGCTTGCGACGCTTAAGGATACTTCAGGCATTGAAATCATGGCCTTTTTTTTTTTTTTTTTTTTTTAGTGAACAGCAAACAATCCACTCCTCGGCAAAAAACCGACAAGTTCTGGGGCTCTGAAGAAAAACAAGCCTAATAATCCAGCTGTGGCCCTAGAGTAGTATGAAATAAATGGACTTAAAGGTCAGTCTACCACTATTGCAAGGCTTTAGGAGTGATAAAACGAAGTGTTTCCAGCCACACATCCACTGACAAAAATCTCAGAATTATTGAGCTGGATATATTAGGCAGATGCCAGAATTGTGGTGCATATCGACGGTTGTTCGTCTTAAGAAATGTGAACGAATTGTGATGGATCTGTCCAAATGACACTGACAACCATGTTAACCCTCATTCTCCACTACACCATAATTTCCAAACCCACTGGGCTAAAGGAAGTCTGGAAACAGTAGGAAACTGGTGAGGAAACGTCGCATGTTGCCCATACATCAAATCCGTTTCCAAACTGGGGTTGCCATCCTTGCCAGTGTGGTGATCAGGCTCACATCCCACAGTAATGACTGCATGAGCAAAAGTTGCTCGGCACCAAGCATGCAGCATTAGCCTGTGATCCAGTTCAGTACCCTGTACAGCTTTGTGAAACAGAGTCTTATATGAGGAACTGTACTCATGGCTGAAAATTTCCTGGTTCGCGCATTGGCCTCGTGTCGCGTCTACAACAACAGCCACACCTTTGGCAGCGGAAACTGGCAGCATACACACGTACGCAGTTGCCCTATTGAAACAGCTCCCCACCTACCAGCCACAGTCATCAGAAAACCACATCACCGAGCTGCGTATTTTATCAAACCAAGAATGCACATCTTCTTACAAAACTCACAAAACCGCAGAGACCACTGGAAGCACGGCTCATGGATGGGAGGACAAATCTGGAATCCTATGCCATCCAAGGGCCCTGAATCTGACACACTACTGTACTTGTAATTGTATGGGCAGGGTGACACTCTTCGATGCAGATGTTATGCTGTAAAAGTGAGACATGTGTTTTTTGTCATGGGGAAAAATGGCACCAGCATTTGTTAAAACTGAAACTCGGTCAATACTGTTTTTATTTTACTTGATGTAGATCGCACTCGCAGTAATTCGATATGATCGCAGTAAAAGTGTTCAAACAATGTCACGATCTTTTAAAGCAAACTATTTCAGTGGTGTTAAAATAACGTGGGCAGAGTATGATGGAAAACTCTGTCAATGGCTGTGAATCAGACACTGCTGATTTGCCACGCAACAGGCTGTGGTATAAACAGAACTGTGGGAAAGAAAGTAGTGGAAGTAAATGACAAAGAGGAAACTGACCTAACTTTCTCTCCGTTACATTTTAATCTTGATACACTCTGCTGCTTACCATGAAATTACAGGATATTATTTTTCCTGCACAGGTCATTCAAGAATCGCAGCGAGGATTCAATCAATCAATCATGGGGCATACGCCGGGGGGTGCGCTTCGCCCCTGACCCACCCTACGACGCCACTCCCGGGGGTCACTCCCACGCGCGAGTTCCCATACAGGCTCTTTTTCCATACCAAAGCAGCTCTCGACAAGAAACATCAACGTGCACCCAGGCCACGAGCCTTGTGGGCGCCCCCCTTGGCCTGCCTCCACGCGGATGTCTCTTACAGCGATACAACCGATGGGAAGGATCGGTTCAGGGTAGCGTGCCACATGCCATATAGCCGTAAGTTGGCGCTGACGGGACTACTGCAGGTAATAGGCCCGATCAGTTTCATGGTGCAATCGCGGATTTGACACGTAATCAATCCCAGCGATACCGCCAGATTCTGCGAAGACACTATTACCAAAGGCAATTGATCGTCTTCTTCAATAACTATTTAGTGTCCATGTCTCACAACCATTCGGAAGACAGGGATCACAAGCGCTTGCAGATACGATCTGTGTCCTCCTGCCACAGGTACCGACCACCGCCAATACTCCCGCTGAGCGAGTCATAACACCGGGGCTATGCCAATAGCCGCCGTAAGGGCTCTTGGACTTGGACCCGCCGTCATTATGGACTGCGACCAAGGTATGTAAAACTTTCAAGATCTCACTGTCCTCACCACACGCATGAAACAGACCTGTTATGCGTCATCTAGAAAGTCTCCAAAAAACACCTCGGGACTTGGTCTTGAGCCAGGAGACCTCAAGTCCCAAATGCTTTGCCTCTCGTGCAGCGCCCTCGAGAGCCATCACCAGGACTCCAGACGAATCAGCAAAGATTACTGCATCACGGCAAAAACAAGAATCGTGATGAGTACCGAGATAGTGGAAAGACGTGCCGACACGGTATGCCCACAATCACTGATCACAAACCTTGTCCAATACCCAGTCCATACAAGCGTGGAAAAGTGATGGGGCAAGGACGCACCCTTGCCCACCCCTTATTCACAGAAAGAAGCTGGATACACCTGCCCCCATTCACAGCACTCTCAGTCCCAGAATAAGCCCAGTATCAAACCAATAGTCCTTGCAGGAATCCCTCGAAGCGCGAAGACCCAGAATGACCCACGAGCACGAGTCAAACGTCTTCTTGAGATCAACAAGGCGGCAAGCACCCCCTGTCGAAATCACGTCGGGTTCCACCGGGACACGAACCGTAGGATACGGCCCGTTGTTGATTTACCGGCGTGAACCCGGGGACCTAGGTCTCTGAGCTTCACCAGATACTGCGAATCGTGTCAGCAATAATGGGCAAGCACCTTGCCTGGTAGCTGAGCAGTGTTACCCGGTATTTGTTGCAGTCTTGACGGCCCCCTTTTCCTTTTTCCAGATGGGGACAACCAGCCCCTTTCCAGTCAGGGGGAAGGGTCCCCGTTTGCACACGGCAGTCAGGACAGCATGCAACCCGCGGATATGGCCCACCCCGCTTTGAGGAGCTCCGCCCCTGATATTACAAAACCCGCTGCCTTTTCCCCCCTTCAACTTTTTCTACGCCCCTGATCGTCAAGAGAGGGGCGGTTTCGTCAAATGGGGGGATCGGATCCACGCCTGAAACCCGTGGTGTGAAGCTGCTCATTTTGGGGGTCCCCCCGTGAAAAACGCCCAAAGTACTAGCCCAACGAGCCACCCCATCCCGTCCGACCGAGGCCCCATCGCTTTCGAATGACCGCCCCAGAAGGAGACTTTGGGAAAGGGGCTTCTTTCAGGTCGGAGGGGGTCGGGGGTATTAGCGTTAAATGACCCCCGACATCCCGCGAGGAAGCATGTACTATTTCCCAAGTGTCAATAGTTCCGTGGGTGCTGTCGCGTTTTGTTTGAAGGGGGGGCGAGCAGGGGGAGGGCTCAAAAATCGGGATTTAGGGGTAGTTTTTCCCCGTTATGAAGGAGAGATGAGCTGTCGACAGCAATGGCAGGGAATAGAGAGAGTGTAGTGGCGGTTTTATGATGATTATCAAAAATTTCCCGATTTGGGGACCGCGTATTATGATGAGCAGATTATTGTTTTCATTTTTTGCTTAGTGAACGGGGTAAATATGATGCACGTGGCCTTATTTGTTACTTCTTAATTTCTATATTGACTGGCAGATCAGAAGAAAGAGTAGGCAGGATGGAGTTCGGTGTGCGCCACTTGACCAATGGATCTTATGACTGATTGGACTGACTCTTGAATACCTAATGACTGACTGACTGAGTGAACTATCTAACTGACTAAAACACTGACTGAGGAACTAACTTGACTGACTAACTAACTGATGATTGACTTACTGAGATGACTACCTAAACTGACTGACTCTCCTGACTTCCTGAATGACGACTGAGATGACTACCTAATTGACTGCCTGAATGACTGACTACCTAACTGACTGTCCTGATGGACTGAATGAATGCAAGGAATTAAAAAAAATATGACTGGAGTTAATTACGTCATTATGCAGCGGTCGCATAAGTGAGCCCTTGTATTCTAAGGCTTGCATGGATGTCCGCGGAACAGAACCATTATACTCTTTCATACAGTTAGGTAAGAGACATCATGCCTGTTATCTATGTATCTAAACCAGACGGACGACACGCCTCACTATCTCTTACTACCTTCTTGTCATATTAATCCGGCACAGTCATGAGTCTTTCTATCATTTAGAGGTGGAAGAGAGGGAGAACTAGGTAGTTAGACAGAGGGAGAGGAGGAAGGAGGAGGAGAGCAAAGGTTTACTCCATTAAGATTGAGCAGAGATACCCATCATGAAGTGAGGAGGGAGGAGATTATCTCATGACATTTTGATAAGAGTGCGGGATGAATGCACTGCTGAATGAACTAGGAAACGAGGTGTGTTGGTATCTAGTATGTTCATTCTCTATTACCCTGCTGGTTGGCTCGGTTGTGGGTGGGATCGGAAAGACAATAGGAAATGCGTTTAAAGAGTAGAGAGAGGAAGAGATTATCGGAGACGAGAGAGAGAGAGAGAGGAGAGAGGAGACGATGAGACGAGAGAGAGAGAGCGAGAGAGAGAGAGAGAGAGAGGAGAGAGAGAGAGAGAGAGAGATGAGAGAGAGAGAGGAGAGAGAGAGAAGGAGAGAGAGAGAGATGAGAGAGAGCAGGAGATGAGAGGAGACGAGGAGAGAGAGAGAGAAGAGAGGAGGAGAGACGAGAGAGAGAGAGAGGTAGGAGAGGACGAAGAGAGAGTGCAACACCATGAAGAGTAAATAATGATTAATAAATTTTACAACTCCAAAAAGTAACAATGTTCCATTTAACGTACCAATGACGTACGAGAACTACTACCACCACCAACCTCACATCCCACCACCACCACCACCCACCACACTACCACCACACCCACCAACACCACCACCACCACACCACCACCACCACCTCACCACCCCCACCACCACCACCACCACTACACCACCACTACACCACCACTACTATTCAACATCACTACCACCACCACCCCCACCACCACCACCACCACCAACACCACTACCCCCACAGCACACAACCACCACCACCACCACCCCACCACACACACCACACTTACCACCACCACCATCACCACCACCACTACCACTATCGCCACCACTACACCCACACCACCACTCCCACCACCACACCACCACCATTATCACACCACCTACACCACCACCACCACCACTATACCACCCCCCACACCACCACTACCACCACCACTACCACCACCACCACCACCACCACCACCACCACCACAAGAGGGGACTTCAATTATTACCATTAAGTAATTGCAACACTTAATTATCACCACCTAACCTTCACTCACCTCACTCCCCCCCCTACTTCCCTCCAATATTCAATCCCTAACCCCGTCCTTCACTCTACTGCACTCGCCAATTCCTAGCCTCGTCGATCCTTCATACACTTCAGTCCTCAGGTTCACTCCATTGCCTCTGTTACCAGCCTGCACTTTGTCCCTTCCCTACTCCCGCACACACACAGCCTGTGTGGTCTGATCGGATGCGTCTTCGCTGGTTTGACCTTCCGCTCAGAGTGGAATCCGACTAAGTAAGGGATGGGGGTGTGTGTGGTGTGGAGGCCCAGACTACATTGCCGTGTTGTGGTAATAATATTATAAAAAACAGATGACAGCATAGAGTCTATATGGTAGAGGTTACGGAGGGCACACAACTTTTACGCAAAAATGTTTTGGGGTGTAGTATATAGGCTCCAAACTTTATGAAAGATGATTCCAGCTCCTATATGGGAAGAAAGAAACAAGGCCTGCAGATATAATCGACTATGCGTGGTGGGAGATTTTAATCTTAGGAATATAGCTGGGATTTATCATAGGTGACAGCGACGCAGATGAATTGTTAAATATTAATCAAGGAAACTTCCTAAAGCAAGCAACAGGAAGCCTTACAACAGAGGGAGATAATATTTTTTAGATCTATGCTGACAAATAGAGAAGATTTAGTAACAAATGTGGGGGTCGGTGGGAATTAGTTAATAGCGCCATTCTGAGATCAGATTTAGCTTAAAATGGGATCGTTGGAAACTAAGTGGGCAAAATCATCGAAACCTAATTTCAGAAAGCCAATTATGCAGGATTAAGAAGACACCTGGAGTTTATTAATAAGGGTGTGGGATGGAGGGAAAGAAAGTTTCCCAGGATAACGACAGGGGTGGGTTGACGGCTGGAAAGGCTAATTATGAAGGATAGGAAGGCACATGGAGGTAATTGGCGCGGTTAGATATGGAAGTGGGTCATGGCTGTGGAGGTAATTAGAGCACGGGTTAGATGGGAAGTGAGGTCAGGCTGAGGAGGTAATTAGAGAGGTTAGAAATGGAAGTTGAGGTTGGGGTTGAGGGGATTATACCTCATTTGTAAGGAATACTAATTGGCGGACAGACAAAGAAACATTCCTTAATAGGGCAATAAGGTCCAGAAATAGTGATCCAAAATGGATGACCCACCAATTTAAAACACAAAAATGGAGTAAAAATCGAAACATTATATAGGTCAAGGGCAGGATTGGTAAACAAAGAACAGTATACCGTGATGCAAGGAAAGTGAAGAAATTAACTCGCACGTTGCTAAGACTAATTATGCAGATAAATAGCAGGAAGGCGAAAAGGAATCCAAAAGGGTTCTATCAGGTATATAAAACCAAGACAAGGGAATTAGTTGGGCCGTTAAGGTCAGGTCAGGGTGAGGTCATAAATAAGGATGCGGAATTGTGTAAGAGCTAAATGATATTTCTTAGGTGTTTTTACGGAGGAGGATACACAGACGATACCTGATAGTGAACAGATGTTCAAAGGAAGCGATGAGGAGAAACTGAAAGAGATATTGTAATAAACTAGGGAAATAGTGAGGACGGTATAGATAAAATGAAAATTTTAAATCGCCAGACCAGATGAAGTTGTATCCCAGGGTATTAAAGGAAATGAGGTGGTTGTTAGTGAGTCGTTAGTGCACATTTTTAGGGAAAAATCGGTTGAGATCGCGAGTGCCCATTATTGTGGAGGAAAGGAAATGGTTCCCCATATTTACGAAAGGGAGGACAGGAGGACTACAATCCAAATTTCGGACCCGAAAGTCAAACATCAGTGGTGGCGTAAATATTGGAATCTATTATTGCAAAAACATTAGAGAGCAACTTAGATAAACATAGTTTGATCAATGAGTCGCAACATGGATTCACCAAGGGTAAGGTCATGTCCACCAATTATTGTGTTTTATAGAAAGCTTATGAAACGGCAGAATTAATGATAAGGATATGATATAATATATCTGAGACTTAGAAGGCATTTGACCAACAGTACCACCATGAGCGACTCTTAAATAAGGTTAGGGCTTATGTTAACGATGGGGAAAGCTTCTTCAGGGATCAGAGCTTGGCCTAAGATAAAGGCAACAAAGGGTTACAAATTATGGTTCTAAAATCTGAATGGGGACTGGTGGCAAGTCGAGTTCCACAAGGGTCTTTCTGGGTCCCTTACTATTTTTGATTACATCAACGACTTGGATAGTGGGGATTTAGCAGTTGAGATCAGCAAGTTCTGCTGTGCAGCCTACGTTAGGTAGGATTAGTGGATCAAGTCCATGTAACATATTGCAGGGAGCCTTAGATAAACTTTAACGAGTGGGCATTCAGATGGCAGAAGAAATTTAATATTGATAAATGCAGCGTTATGAATTTGGATAGAAAAAACCCTGGTATAGATTACACCATAAACAATGTAGTCGCTGAAAAGTTCAGAAGGTGGAAAAAGATCTGGAGTGAGGGTGAGCCCAGACCTCCAGACCTAGGAAACAATGTATTGGAGGCCAGACCACAATAGAGGCTAATAGAGTATTAGGATCCATACCAGAAGTGTTACAAAGTAGAAGTGCGGATTTATTCTAAAGCTTTATCTGCTATAGTCAGGCTATCACCTAGACTATGGGTTCAGTTCTGGTCCTCAGATTACAGGAAGGAATATTAGCCTTGTTAGACAAACAGTTGCCAGAGAAGGATGACCAAAATGTATACAAGGGGTGCTGTAAACTTTAGTTATGAGACGAGATTGAAGTTATAAAATTTACATCACTCGAGAGGGACCGAAGAGTAAGGGGCCGATCGATAGAAGTTTTTAAGGCGGATTAAAGAGATGTAATAAAGGAGAGGTAGGAAAAGTTTGTACGGCTTTTAACAGGGTGAACAAGAAGTAACGGATTCATAGCTGGAAAAAGGTAGAATTAGAAGGGAATAGGGCAAATTGCTTTCTCAACCCAATAGGGTGGTGAATGAATGGAAATGGGTCTCAGTAGACAGGGTAGTTAGTGCTGAGTCATTAGGGAGCTTTATTACAGAGGAGCTGGATAGGTTCAGGGGGGGGATGAAAGGTGGATGCTAGGTAGTGTTAGGCGAACAGGAACTACCACGTGTAGGCTTTCGCGGCCTCTTGTAGCTTCCTTATTTTCTTATGTCTTATGTTCTATACCCATAGTTTCGGTCATTAGAGCTGAAACGTTTCCTGGTAGGGTAAAAGTGGCGATCGCGAGTTAGCTCACGTGGTCAAGACCGTGAATGAATAGGCAAGGCACACAGGACACACACAAACACACACACACACTCACACACACACACACACGCGCACATACACTAATCTAATGTGAAAATTACATAACCATAGCTAAGTGGACACCTGTATATATGTACACATACATATCCATGACCTCATATCCATCTCTCGCTTAGTGGATTAAATTAATATAATCTGGTAAATACGAACTTGCTTCTACAGGCAGTCGCGCACAAGTGAATGGTGCTGTTGCATCGTTCAAGACACGGTGCAAAATGGGACCACAAGACACTGATAAGTGTGTGTCTGTGTGTGTGTGTGTGTGTGTGGGTGTGTGTGTGTTGTGTGTGGTTTGTGTGTGTGTGTGTGGGTGTGTGTGTGTGTGTGACTTGTGTGGTGTGTGAGTGCGTGTGCGTGTCACTGTGTGTGTGTCAATGTGTGTGTGTATGTCAACTGTTGTGAGTATTGTGGTGTGGGTGTATGTCTATGTGTGTGTGTGGCTGTGTGGGAGTGTCACTGTGGGCTGGGTGTGTTCACTGTGTGTGTGTATGTGTGTGTGTGTGTGGTGTGGTGTGTGTGTGTGTGTGTGTGTGTGTGTGTGTATTGTGTGTGTGTTTGTGTGGGTTGGTGTGTGCTGTGTGTGTCGTGTGTGTTTGACGATGACACACGTCACTCGGAATTATGGTTGAAATAAAATATGATAGAAAAAAGAAAACAGATATTTAGCTGCAAACTTCATTCACAGGCTGCTCTGTTTCTACATCGATGTGGAATGGTACAATAAGAAGAGAGAGAAGAGAGAGAGAGAGAAGAGAAGAGAGAGGAGGGAGAGAGAGAGATGAGAGAGAGAGGAGGAGAGAGCAGAGAGTAGAAGAGAGGGAGAGAGAGAGAGGAGAGAGAGAGGGGAGAGAGAGGGACGAGAGAGAGAGCGAAGAGAGATATCATCCAACTTATCTAATTAGACAAGTGAAAGTAAACAAAGCCATAATGAGTAAAAGGCCAATGCAAATGTTACATCATAAGTGCATAATAGGAAAGGAAATGAATGAATAAAGTTACTAAATTTGTGGCTTAAACCACCGCACGCACACACACACACACACACAACACACACACACACAGACCACACACCGTAAAATTACGAGTTCACCAAACCACACCAGTATAGGGAGGTCAAGAGAGAGTAATGACAATGAGCACAAGTATCACTGTTCCATGTTACGAGGGTCACTTTTTCTAAACAGGGCTAAGCAGTTCATTATACGTTTATGGAGTCTTTTCATTCTCTTTCCACTCATTGCCATTCAGGTTTGTGTCTCGTTGGTAGTGGAAGAAAAGTAAACGAGAAGGGAGATAATTGAGAATTAGAAATAGGAAGAGACAAGGCCTGAGAGAGAGTAATGAGGAGGGAGGTGTGAAAGGATATTAGAGAAGAAGAATAAGAAAAAAGTGAAATGAATTGAGGGCTGAAAGGGTTATATGAACATGAGGAGGAGATGAATGGTTTGATGAGAGGGAGACGGTCTGAAACGAGAGAGATGTTTAGAGGAGAGAGCGAGAGAGAGAGAGGGACGAGAGGAGAGAGAGAAGAGAGAGAGAGAGCGTGAGAGACGGATGAGAGAAGAAGAGATGAGAGAGAGAGAGAGAGAGAGCGAGAGAGAGAGATGAGAGAGAGAGAGCCCCAATATTGCAGAAGGCAGCTTTTCTCTTGGGAATAAAATTATTATTTCTTAAGCATCTCGCTTTCTCGCTCTCTTCTCTCTCTCTCTTCTCTCTCTCTCTCTCTCTCTCTCTATCTCTTCTCTCTCTACTCTCTCTCGATCTCTCTCCTCTCTCTCTCCTGGGTGTGTAGGTGTGTGTGTTCGTGTTGTGTGAGTGTGAGTGGAGTGAATGAGTGAGTGAGTGTGTGTGTGTTGTGTGTGTGTGTGTGTGTGTGTTGTCTGTGTTGTGTATCAATGTGTGTGTGTATGTGTGTGTGTGTGTGTGTGTGTGTGTGTGTGTTGTGTGTGTGTGTGTGATCGTGTGTTGTGTGGTGTGTGTGTGTGTGTGTGTTGTGTGTGTGTGTGTGTTGTGTGTGCGTCGCTGTGATGTGTTTGTTCTTGGTTTGACGATGACGCTAGTAAATTCGGAATTATGGTTGAAAATAAAATATGATAGAAAAAAAAAAATTGATTATTTTAGCTGCAACTTTCATTCAGGCTGCTTGCTTCTTACATCCGATGTGGAAAGGTACAATAAGAAGAGAGAGAGAGAGAAGAGAGAGAGAGAGAGAGAGTGAGAGAGAGAGATGAGAGAGAGAGAGAGAGAGAGGAGAGAGAGAGACGAGAGAAGAGAGAGAGAGAGAGAGATGGAGAGAGAGAGAGAGAAGAGGAGAGAGAGAAAGAGAGAGGAGAGAGGAGATGATGTGGAGATAGAGAGGGGAGAGGAGAGAGGAGAGAGAGAGAGAGGAGGATGAAGAGGAGAGAGGAGGAGAGAGAGAGAGAGAGAGAGAGAGGAGAGAGAGAGAGAGAGAGACGGAGAAGAGAGATGAGAGAGCTATCAGTCCAATTATCAATAACAAGGAAAGTAAACAAGCCTAAAAAAAAAAAATTAGGTAAAAGCAATGCAATGTACATCATAATTGCATTAGGAAAAGAAATTAATGAATAATTTAGGCGTGCAGGTCATTGTACTGAGCGATTGGTACTGAAGTCAAACGGATCACGAGTTCACTTTGGGCCACGCGCCATATGGGACAAAGGTTACTAGGCTCAACCCCATCTCGTTCACGAGTCAATTGGGGACCCACTTCAAATGGCCATAGTTCAGATAGCGACCCAAAGCGTGGAGAGAGAGAGAAGAGAGAGAGAGCCAGGAGAGAGAGCAGAGATGAGAGAGAGAGAAGAGACTGAGAAGAGGGGATCGAGAGAGAGAGAGAAGAGAGAGAGATGAGAGAGAGAGAGAAGAGAGAGAGATGGAGAGAGAGAGGAGCGAGAGCGAGAGCGGAGCGAGAGCGAAGAGCGCGAGCGAGAGAGAAGGAAAAAAAATAATATACAGACAGATGAAAGGGTAAGTAGGAAAAAAATTTCCTCACGCGCCCACATGCACATTCCATTCCCAATACTTTAAAATCCGTCCATCTCCGTTTCCCACCCCCCCCCTCCCTCTTTCTCCCTCTTGGTGTTTTCCTTCTTTAGTTAAACGGTTTTCTTACTTCCTTTTTTATGACTTATTATTTATTCACTTTTTTCGTATTAGTGTTTTTCAGGGATATTATATTTAGATGTATATTTTGTATACTTTTCAGTTGAGCTACCTGTCAGTAATACAACTATCAATAATTCACATCATTGGAGGCATACGCCGGGGGGCGCGTCGCCTCGCCCACCCTACGACGCCACTCCCGGGGTCACCACGCGCGAGTCCCATGCAGCTCCTTTCCTACCAAGCAGCTCTCGACAAGGAAACATACAACTTGCCCCAGCCACGAGCTTGTGGGCGCCCCCTTGGCCTCCTCCACGCCGGAATTGTCTATTACAGATACAAACCTGATGGGAAGGAGCGGTTTTCAGGGTAGCGTGTCCACATGCCATATAGCCGAAGTTGGCGATGACGGACAATGCAGGTAATAGGCCCGAGTCAGTCTCACGGGCAACGCTGATTTGAC
>JACEEZ010016004.1:35000-45000 GCA_016584305.1 Chionoecetes opilio
ATCCATTCCTATATCTGACGCATCTTAGGATAAATATATTTGTTACTAGTTTTTTTAGTTCTTTCTCGCATATACGTATCGTAGCTAGCTTTGAAAGGTGGCAAGTCTACTGCGTAGATTGCAATTGCTCGTTTGGGTGGCTTCATGGAGGTAGTATGAGGCGGAGACGCCCTGAGCCGCGCGGCCTGTGTTGTCTGGTGAAGCCACCGCTCTCCCCCGTCCGCCACACTGTTGTGGGCAATGTCACGCACTGGCTGACTGAGATACCCACTCCTTTTTTTCACTTTTTACACTGTGCACTTAATGATATCACGTTGTATGAAATTATACTTCTGTGTTACTGCTAACCATATATTACATATCATATCATTGCATATTATTGTATATTATTGCATATTGGGTCCATATTACATATTATATCATTACATATTATACATGACATCATGTCCTTAAAACTACATTTTTATATATTGAATAGACTTACATACCACTAAATAATACTAGTTTATTCATCTTAGTCCTACTTTGGGTCCCTTTATCTTATATTAATAAAAGCGAAAGTGTGTGTGTCTGTGTGTGTGTGTGTGTGTGTGTGGTATAGGTTCCTCCCCCCGTGGCGGAATCCCATCATATACCACATTTGTGGAACCAGGTTGACCAGGGGAAGGTTTTAAGCCCACTTATGAGATGATCCGATCATTTTTTTTTTTTTTTAGCAGCCTATTAGCGATAATTGTGAAAAAAAGTGGGTTGCGAGAATTGAGGAAGCCTTGAAGTAGGGTGATGGGTAATGGGTGAGTGAGTGGGTGGGGTGATGGGTAATGGGTGTGGGGTGATGGGTAAGTGAATGGGTGGGGGGTGATGGGTGATGGGTGAGGGAATAGATGGGGGGGTGATGGGTAATGGGTGAGTGAATGGGTGTGTGGTAATGGGTGAGTGAATGGGTGGGGGGTGATGGGTAATGGGTGAGTGAATGGGGGGGGGGTAATGGGTAATGGGTGAGTGAATGGGTTGGGGGTGATGTGAATGGGTTGGCGTTAATACATACATTTCTACATCCATGATTTCAGGAAAGTTAGAAGGGGTTATTTGGAGAGTCTGTGTTTGGTGGGCCCTCGGCCCACCAAACACAGGTGGTGGGCCGAAGGCCCACCAATAGCCCTCCGCAGGAGCTAGCCAAAAAGTCCGCCCGGAGGGCGGCTTTGCGGCTAGTTGAATATATATATGTCGGTGAACTGCCTGGCTGCGTATTTATATCTCACCTGCAGATATGTCTCAGCTACAGCCTTGATCAGTAAAATTAGATGATTATTGACCGGGTCACTGTCTAACATATGATTTTTCAGACTTGAGAAGACAGTCCTACCCTGAAAATCTGACAGGACAAGAGTGGCATGTTGTGGTAAACATGAGATGTAGGCAACTTTGTGTATGAATTATAACAGCACAACCCTCTCTCCCTGAATGTCTTCTCACATATGAGGCATATGGCAACTACGTCTCTGGATGGCACTGTTAAATTGCCTCTTATTTTTTACGCTTTCTAATGAAAAGGAAACTGAGAGAGACGGACACAAGTTCCATACCAAAACTCAAGGCAGCTCTCCTAGACGTGTGGCACAACTTAAGTGAGGATAATTTACACACATTGGCTGACTCCTTCCCACAAAGGTTACATCAAGCAATCAAGAGGAAGGGCAACCCAACAAAATATTAGTTGGTGGTAAATGTTTATGTACATTTTCTGCGGTAATTATAGGAATATTATGATCTTGTTGCGCGCATGTGTTTACCCGTGGCCACAACGGAACTACACCAACTACTTTGACTTCCACTGTACTTGCTACTCACGAGGTCAATACTAAATGAAAACTGAGAGAGTTTGTGTAGACGTGTAGAGGATATTTGACCTGAGTAAGCATATAGCCTAACCCTTATTTAAACAGATCCGCCACTCCCTAGTAATTACCCTACTCAATTCACACTTTTGACCTCACCACCTCACCTTTAATTAACAACGAAGCCACCGTGCCATCCAGTGAGGTAGTATGGCAGGTGGTATGGTAGTACCCCCCTACTACCTACATGATGCAGCCCAACGTAGCAAAACTTATACCCACAAACCCGAGAGACCTACATTTATTGATATCACCGTGTTATGAGATCAGTTTAATTCGCATCATGAAAATAATAACGGGAAAGAAACCCATATACTATGTGCATCTTAGAATGGACCGATGTTACTCCCAGGAATCTCAAAATATTTCCATGGGATGATTTATCTCTACTTGGCAGGAGAGTTGTGGGCTCCCCTAGCCCACAACAAGATGGCTGACTGACAGTTCAGACTTCAACCCGCGCGGCTCAGGGCGTCTCCACCCATACTACCTCCATGGGTGGCTTCCTCAGATTCGAGCTGAGTTTATATCCTTTGCTTAGGATTTTAAGAAAAAAAAATCTCCTTTTTTTAGTGGTCAGGATAGAAGTAACATTTTGGTGTTTTATTAATCCTTGTCTAAATCTTGGTTCATCAGATACAGTTATTGGAGAAGAAAGAAAGAAAGAAAGAAGAAAAAAAATCGATGACGATTTTCGGTTTTTTTCGATTGGCCTTTTCTTAACTTTAGGAAATATGAGCCTAAATCAGAGCGTAGCTTACTTATGATGGATAGAGCTATCTATACATACTATATCCTTTTTGCTGGGTTTTATTTTTGCTTTAGGTGATTTCCTTACTATAGGTAAATGCAAAACATTGCAAGCACCCCGATCTTTACATAGAGACTGCTACCTCAATCTCTCATATACTGTTATTTAGTTGCGACCGCTCAAAGGCTGAATAGTTGTATCCAGCGATGTCAATGTTCATTTAACTAGCATACGAATTATAAGAGAAGGAACTAGAACTGAGTGACGAAATTTCATCAAAAATCGCTAAAAAAAAAGTTTCTACAATAACAGGCATGGCTGGGATTATCAGGTTTTTTATATAGTCAAGCATTCCATCAAATTAGTGTTTTCTGTAAAAATAGTGACGTAAACACTTTGATCAACTCGATGCGATGCCTGGGAGCACAGACCGTAATGACGCAGGAAGTAAAGGACGGTAAAGAAGGAAGTGCAATTTGTTGTAATAATGGAGATACCTTTTTTATAGCTATTATTTGTTACGTAGACAAAAAGTTTAGAACGATGTTTGATAGCAAGCATTGTCACGAAAACATTGATACAAATTTCTCACGTAATCTCTCTACACAGCAGTCAAAACAGTGTCACAGATAATTCAGGTAAAAGGTGATAAACATAGCTCCTGAATATGAATAAAAAAGTATCATTTATTTCATAAATGCACGTAGATGACAAATAAAAGCTGCAATGCATTATTTGTCCTGTATTTTATTTGGTTTTTTTTTGCACAACATATAAATGTATATTTTCATTGTTGGGATAAATTTGTTCAGTATACCATGAATTTCGTACGAGTCTGGATTCCAAAGAGGCTTTCAGGGCAATAGACTTGAGAAATGTTCCCAAATAACTATGAAAAATTTCTGCCTCCCAAGGTCAACTCACTATTTAATTACTGTTTATGTCGTGTAACCTAAGGTGGCTACCACAATATAGCAAGTCTTATGAGGGATGGAAACATTTTTGAAATAAGAATTGTCAGGAGATTGCCTTTTCATTTTTCAGTGTATTACTTCTACTCCTTTCACTAATTCCAATTAATTGCCAGGCTATTGGTGTTTCATTCCGTAGGTCGGGAGTTCAGGAGCACATAATAAGGTCAAATGAAGCCACATGAAGCCACAATTACCAGAGCTTAACAATAATAAGGCAAACAGGTTTATTGAATTAAATTGTATTCAAGTCAACTAAACACTGTCAGAGACTAATCCTTGCCCTTGGTTTAGGTATCATTTTCCAGCCTAGACTTTCAGTATTTGGTAATGAATGAGTCTTGAGGCTCTTGGCTTGTTGAACTGACCTACACAGTATTGAGAAAATTGTTTAGAAAATAATAACACATAATAGCGTAAGTGTTGGAATCTTAGTACAGCTCTCTGCGGCCTTGTACGTTTTGATAATTTGGTTCACCCACAGACACTCGAGTATGTATGTTAGGAAGGATTTCAATACTTTCGTTTTCCGCAATTTATTCACAATATTTGGAAAGGTTAGGAAGTTTTAATTAACGTCTTAGTAACATTGCTAATTAGGAACGGTATCACACTATCAAATCAGTATGTTAAGTGTGTTAATTAAATATGTTTAACATTTTTTTGTATTAAGTAAGAATATACGCATCTCGTATGCTACTCGGTACAACAATCCTCCCATAGATTTTATGTTTTTGTGTGTTGAGTTTTATATTACTAATTGATCCGAAGCAAAGCCAAAATGTTATTATTGAGATTCTGGCGATGCGGGCTGTATTTGACCTGTACTGATATTTATATTGACCTTATCTGAACAGCTATTCCGGAACCAATCGCAGTCTTTCTTTGCGATGCTAATTTTCAGTAAGCTTGTTACGGAATGAGATATTCTTCCTGTAATCTGATTAAATCATTCACAATATTGAAACATTGTGAAGAATCCACCAATGCATATATTTGTTAACACGATCGTTTTCGATGTTCATTATTAGTCAGAGAGGATTACTAATGTCCCGTTGGGCAGATGTAACGTTTTTACCGTGAATTCTTTTTTTTAATGATACAGGAATATTTTATTTTGTTAATGCATTCATGTAATCACTATTTTTCTGTAATATTATCATAATTCATCACCTCTTAATACGAGTAATGAGTTTATAAATAATAAACAGTAAACGGTGCGAGTAACAAGTGTCAGTGTCGTTTGTGAGGATACATATACAAGCAAGTAATTATATGTGAAAGTTGACATTAAAATATTTTTGTGAACGTTTTTATCAATTAGTTCGTGTAACCGTTGCCTGCCAAAAAATTGTGATGAAGCTATTAGTCATAATTATTATTAGTCATTTGTGCGAATGGAAGACTGGCTAATGAGATGGAAAAACCGGGCTCATTATCTCCGAAAAATATGATAATGATAACGATAATTTGTAGTAACAATAATAAGAATGACAGTATCAATACAATGATACATTTGTATATCACGATTGAAATATAACTATAAGAAATTTCTCCTAATCTCTTACTTCATTCAAAGCAGGACAGACATGCCGATCAGAGAAATCCAAGTTATTGTCCTTGTATCCCATCATTTATTTATCATTTATATTCCTCCTCCACAAACATTTTTTTGTGTGTCGACTCCCCACTGATGGAAGGGAAGGACTGTTGCTGTCATTCCCTAGGGACCGGATGATGGAAAAGCCTGTTCTTACGTTGATCCGTGTTGGCGCTTTGCAGTACCTAAGGGATTGTTATGGGACATCAGTGCAGGGCGAGAAAGACATCCAGTAAGATGCTGTGCCAATGGCGAGGCTGACGGAAGCTTCTTTATTGATGGATAGAGATGTTGGTAGAGAGTATAGATGTGCAGAGACAGCAGTGCACACAAAACCTCTCACAGGGTGGCGTAGTGAGACTCCAGCATGATATCTGAGGTCACTTTTTTCACCTTTGTATTTTCGTCAAGGCAAAGCAGACAGGCCTTGGATAGCTCTTATAAGAGGAAAAAAAAGCAACACATCTCGCCACTCAAATGTTGTATAGGTTCAAGCACTTCAGGCTTTGTCATGTAAGCAACAGAGGGTGGAATTTTTTTTTTTTTTTTTTTTTTTTACATCACAAAGGACTAGCCAAGGGCATAAAAAAAATGGGTAACACAAAGCCCGCTTAGTTGCCAGTCCCTATAAAGAAGACAGTAAGATAATAATCTAAAAAAGAGGGGTGAGCCAATTTAGTTCGGGAGGTGTCTTGTTACTCTTCTTTTGAAAAGATTTAAGTCATAGGAAAGTGGAAAAATAGAAATAGGAAGAGAGTTCCAGAGTTTACCAGTGAAAGGGATGAAAGAGTAAAGATACTGATTAACTCTTGCATTAGGAAGATGGACAGAATAGGGATGAGAATGAGTAGAAAGTCTTGTGCAGCGAGGCCGCGGGAGGGGGGGAGGCATGCAGTTAGCAAGTTCAGAAGAGCAGTGAGCATGAAAATAACGGTAGAAGAGAGCAAGAGAAGCAACATTGCGTCGGTGATTTAAAGATTGAAGACAGTCAGTCAGAGGAGGGGAGTTGATGAGACTAAAAGCTTTTGACTCAACCCTGTTTAGGAGAGCTGTATGAGTGGATCCTCCCCAAACATGTGAGACATATTCCATGCATGGGCGGATAAGGCCCCTGCAGAGAGCAAGCAATTGGGAGGGAGAAAAAAAAAGGACGCAGACGCCACAGGACACCTAACTTCTTAGAAGCTGTTTTAGCAAGAGATGAGATGTGAGATTTCCAGTTCAGATTTTTAGTAAAGGATAGTCCTAGAATGTTCATTGTAGAAGAGGGAGACAGTTGAGTGTCATGGAAAAAAAGGGGATAGATATCTGTTAGTTTTTGTCGAGTTGATAGGTGAAGAAATTGGGTTTTTGAGGCATTGAACAAAACAAGGTTTGCTTTGCCCCAATCAGAAATTATAGAAAGATCAGAAGTTAGGCGCTCGTGTTAGGGAAATGTGTTTATGACCCCGATGTGGCTCTTATAAATCAAGTCACTGTTTGTGGTGACGCTGAGGAAACTACGTGGAGTGTGTGCAAAATAGTTGGGTCTATCTATCTATAAATACCTATCTATCTATCTATCTATCTATCTATCTATCTATCTATCTTAACTACCTATCAGTGCAGATTCAGTGTGGTGCGAGGAGGCGGAAGGGTGTTCGTGTGTGTGCGGGGGTGTAGGTGCATCTCTGCTGTCATGGTGGGTTGTGGTGACGCCATTGGCAGCACACTATATTATGGTCTTGGATGGTTCACAGTACATACAGGTTTGCACTGGAAACACATCGTTGGGGATCTCACGCACACGCGCCCACGAATACGCACACATACACACGCACACACACACAAACACACACACACGCACACACACAAGGTACTCCGTAGTGTAGGGGTATCACGCTCGGTTCACAACCGAGAAGTCCCGGGTTCGATCCCCGGGCGGAGCGGAAACATATGGGCTGTTTCCTTAAAACTCGAGCCCTTGTCCACCCAGCAGTGAATGGGTACCGGATGTTAGCCGGGGTTTGTGACCTGCTCTCCGGGGTGCTGGCTTCGGCCGAAACCAAGCACTAAGGATGAATGATAAAAATGTTGATGTGGAGACGGGGCCATACGAGCGTTGCTCAGGCCCTGTAAAATACAACTAGATGAATACAACTAGATGAATACACACACACATTCTCTCTCTCTCTCTCTCTCTCTCTCTCTCTCTCTCTCTCTCTCTCTCTCTCTCTCTCTCTCTCTCTCTCTCTCTCTCTTGCAAGCTCGATCTCCTTACCTGCATGCTTCCGACCCTCTTTCCATAACTTTCCTCCTCCACTTACTCTCCTCCTCGATCCATATCCTACTCTTCCTCCTCCTCCTCTTCTTCTTTCTCCTCCTATTTTTCCTCCTTCTCATCCTATTTTTCCTCCTCCTTTTTTCCTCTTATACCAACAATACAAAAAAACACCTAAACCTCTCATCCATTTTGATGACGTTTTACTCCTCACTTCCCTACCAGTCCTTTCCCCACCTTGCTCCTCTCCTTCCTCCTACTCTTCCTCACATACACACGCACGCCCACACGCACACACACACACACAAACACACACACACACACACACACACACACACACACACACACAC
Source organism: Chionoecetes opilio (assembly GCA_016584305.1). Taxonomy (NCBI): domain Eukaryota; kingdom Metazoa; phylum Arthropoda; class Malacostraca; order Decapoda; family Majidae; genus Chionoecetes; species Chionoecetes opilio. The sequence continues at coordinate 42,831 of JACEEZ010016004.1, forward strand.
ACAAACACACACAAACACACACAACACACACACACACACACACACACACGCAGCACACACCACACACACACACACACACACACACACACACACACACACACACACACACACACACACACACACACACGCACCGCCTGAGTGGCTTGGTGGTTTAGAGCGCTGCGCGCTATTCCGTTTCCGGCGTTCGATCCCCAGCCCTGCTCGTTCTCGGGGATTTTTCAATGATAAATTTAGGCGGTTACTGTCCCCCTTGAGCAAGGAGATGGGTGTGTGTGTGTGGTGGGAAAGTCTTAGCATTACCCATAGATCGGTTATACGAGCTCCAAGCTCTCTCCAGGAGGGTAAAAGTGGCGATGGCGAGTCCAGCGCGTGGATACGACCGTGTTGATTACACACCTGATTAGACCTGATTCCATAGGTTGGTAGGAATCCTTCAATTTATGTATTTCTATTTTCCATTGATATAACGAAATATTTCATATCCTCTGTCTCCATTTAGTTTTTTAAGGTACCAGTTGGTTTTATCAATCAACTTGGAAAAGGGAGAATTTTCCAGTCTGTATGGTTGAGATAATTTGGAATGACCTCGACTCACATCAAAAATCCTTCTCACCGGAAAAATAATATGTAAACGGATCTGTTAACGCGACCAGTTAGGAAGGTTTGACGTGGCCACAGAAATTTGTGAGGAATATTTAGTTTGAATATTATATTGCATGTTCAGGTACATGTTTCTATCCTTACTCGAGATGTATATCATTGTAAAGATAAACGAGTCAGCCGCCAACACTCATATTATCACATTACTATTTCTGGAGATCTTGAAGACAATGTAATTATCCAAACGTGTAATCAGTGAATGGAACGTCATTTGTAGGAAGAATTCATCACGGAAATTAGATAACCTGGGAGTGTTACCTTCATTAACGGGTCCCTGGCGGCCTCCCACACACGTACTTGTTTGTTTGCAGTAAAAAGAATGTACATTTACACCATACTGACATGATTATTTATAGCATCACAACATCATCTTTACAACATCTCAGGGGGTAGAGGGCTATGTAAACATGATTTTTTTCATTGTATAAAATGCTAATATGTGTATATAGTTATCTCATCTACTTGGAGTATTATCTCTACAAGTATTGCAAGCAGGAATGAGTAGCTGGAGAATGTTTTTTTTATCTTTTCAGGTGAGTGTTGATAAATGTTTAGCGGTGATCCTTCTGTGAGCCCCTCCGGACGCTGACGTAAGTAAATATTTACATGTATTTATATATATATTTTTTTTTTGTGCGTGTCGTGTGTCGTGTGTGTGTGTGTGTGTTTTTTTTTTTACATGTTGTGCCTATAGCGCCTGTAGGCAGTGGTGACCCAGGGCTCGGATGGTAGGCTCTGGAGGTACACTTGAGGGCTGCTGTGATGGCTGGCCCTCGCCCGTGGTGGCGCAGGCAGGATTCTTATAGTGACGCCTGTGATTAGAGGCTCATGCCGCCCCCCTGTGTCCTCCGATGCACTCGCAATCAAAGGTAGAGTTGATGGGCAGGGCATGTGGGTGTTCTTAGGCCACTCGACAGTGCAGAAAGGTTTTTTTGAGTTTCTTCGGGGATCGAACTCGGGTCACCGAGAACGCCAGTCGGAGACGCTAACCACTCCGCTACCGCCTCCCCAGTGTGTGTGTGTTGTCTTTTCTAGGGATATCTCACTACATGACTAGCCATTTTTACACTCAACCACTTACGTATATGTACAGTATGTGTGTGTGGGGTCTTGGTTAATTAAGTTAGTGGAAGTTGTGTTAAGTTATTGCAGGCTGGGTTAAATTTGTTGGGGTTAGGTAAGTTTGAGATGGGAGAGATTAAGTTAGGGAATTTTTGCGTTAAGTTAGGGTGATTATGTTATGTTATGGTGTACTGGATACTTCTTTGTGCGAGTAATTCTATACTCACATTAGGTACTCAAGGTGAATATGGTGAGTTATGTCCAGTAACACACGTTACAATCAATCTGTTTCGTGGGGAATATTAGTGGTGTCGTGAGGATGTAGAGAGACACTTTGGGTTCAGGTAGTTCGTATAATTAAGTTTAAAACTATACACTTGACGAAATATGTACTTGAGGAATCCCTCTTAACAATCTCCGCTCTCAACCCTGGCCCTAGCCCTTCTCT
>JACEEZ010016004.1:57500-85000 GCA_016584305.1 Chionoecetes opilio
CACCTGGGTCGCGGTGTTGTCGGGGCGTCCGCGGCCGGCACTGGCAGCCTCCCTAGCCAGCTGGCGTTGCCTTACCGCTGCCTGCTATCTGGCCGCCGCGACGCGCTGCTGGCGTGTCAGTGCCGAGGCGGCGGTGGCGGTGGTGGTGGTGGTGGTCATGGTGCGTGGGGTGCAATCACTCATGGCTGAGGACCCTTGCATTGTTCCTTGAATGAAAGTGTCTGGGCGGCGCCAGCAGGCAAGGATAAAATGGGATAAGGTGCTTGGATCTAATCGTCCCCCACCTCCAAGCATACCTTGGATCTACGGAGGTACTCCAAGCACCTCCAACCCCTACTTGGATCTTGGCATACCTACCCCCTACTTGGAGCTTGGATCTAATCGGTGCCCGGGGGTTCCAATCTGTGCATTAGATCCAACCTACCGCAGAGTAGTGAAGTATTACTATACACTCTCCTGATTGGCTGAGCCCTGAGTCACGGCGTTATGTGATTGGCTGCGAGGGTAAGCATTTTTTTTCCTTCCATATTTGTGGGTACTTTTGTGTGTCACCATGCCTCCTACCTGTGTTTGATAGCAGCTTTGCGCAAAAAGTTACGGACGGGTTTGGATGAACATTTTTACGGAGGTGGGGCTTGGCTTAATATAGAAGTGATACATTTTTGGAGCGGAAAGCAATGAAATGCAAGAAAATAATGCATTTATCCCGCCATCGTGCCCTTCATCCTGCCCTTCCCTTCCCTTCCCTTCCTTACCCACTTCCCTTCCCGTCCCTTCCCTCCCTTCCCTTCCATACCCTTCCCTATCCACTTCCCTCCCTCCCTTCCCTTCATAACCCCTTTCCTCAAACTAAATCTCCAGTCTACCCTCACTTTCTCCCCTCCTACCCCACACCCCTCTTTTAACCCCCAATAACGCACCCTGCTTCCCCCACCTCCAGACATACCTACCCCCTACCGTACCTTCAACACCCACCCACAACCACACTGGGGGAATAAGGAGGGGTGAGGGGTGGGGGTTTGATCAAGTCACCTGTAATGATGGGAAAGCGGGAGGGGAAGGAAGGGGAGGGGGAGGGGAAGGGGGGATAAGGGGTAAGGGGTAAGCGGTCAGTAGGTAACCAGCAGGAAGTGTCTCATCTCCCCCTTCCTTCCTTTCCCCTCTCCCTCCCCCTCCCTCTCTCTCTCCCTCTCTCCATCCCACCCTCCTGTTTCTCAAAAACGCTACCTTTCCATCTGTTTCGGTCTGTTTATGAATGAAATGCTCGTGTGTGTGTGTGTGTGTGTGTGTGTGTGTGTGTGTGTGTTTGATTTGTTTTTAGTATTTATTTATTTCTCTTTATGTAAAGCTTTTTATTTGTATTTTATCTTTTTATTCTATTCATAAACCTTTATTTTTTTTTGCAAGTTTTGTATGCCTGTTTCCGTGTCATTTTTTTTAGCATGTCTGTCTGTCTGTCTGTCTGTCTGTCTGTCTGTGTCTTATTTGTTTTTGTCTGTATTCATGTGTCTGTCTCGCTTGATGTCTGTGTCTGCCCGTCTATAACCTGTCTGTATTCTTCTATAGCTATGAAATTGTCTGGCACATTCCCCCTCTTTTTTGGCATTAAATCAACCAATCTATGAAATATAATAATTTAACGATACGAAAGAATATATTGATAAGAACAATATATATATACGAGAAATATTGATAAGATAAATATTTAATTAATACTCTCATTACTTCTTTGCTTGCGACATATATATTATTTTTATAGTAACACAATTTTTTCCTGACGTGTTTTTTTGCCCATTTATTATTTTTTTTATCTAATTTATAGACCTGTTTAATTAATCTCTTTTTTCTTTTATTTTCAGGTGAGTGATCTCCAGTCTATGCGCTTTGAGGTTGCCGTATGTGAGTATTATCTGTGAGTACTTATGTGAATTTTATCATTGTTTTCTTACTAAACACTTACTTTTCTTACCTTACTTTTCTTACTGTTTACTCTTTTCTTACTTTTCTTTTACTTTCTTTTACCTTTTACTTGTTCTTATTTTTTTACTTACTCTTTTCGTACATGTTCTATTATTATTATTATTTTTTTTTTTTTACTTTTTCTTACTTTTCTTACTTTTCTGTTTTGCGTTGTACTACTTTGAATGTATTTTTATATATTTATCATAGGTAAGTGCACTGGTGGAGGTAGGGAGAGAGGGGAGGAAGGGAGAGAGAGAAGGGAGGGCGGGAGAGAAGGAAGTGAAGGAGGGACGCATATTCTCGAGCTGTTACCTCAGGGATGTCAATTTTCCGCGGTGTCGCGGATTTCCGAGTATTTTACTGCCAGCTGGTTCATTTCTGTGAATCGTGTAGATTTGGGTTAAAAATTTAGGGGGGGTGGTGTACATAAATGGCTACCCCACAGCCGAACCTAACCCTGGCCACTGATCCAGCACAGACCATAAAACATTTTTTGGCTGCCTAGCGGGAAGTTAATTTTGTTAGACACAAAAACAGACAAAATTGAGACCAGAAATTATTATAGATATAACCAAGGACCTCTCAGAAGCTCTCTCGAGCATGAAATTACAAAAATCCCGAACCCCAGCTGGAGTTCCTCGCTACGCTCGGTCAGCCTCTCTGCGCTCGGATGAGTTGGTCGCGCCTATTATTTTATTTCAGAGTTTTTTTCTTTTCTTGTTGACATCCATGTATATAATATATATATAGATATGTATATATATATATATATATATGTATAATATATACATATATAAATATAATCTATATATATATATATATATATAAATATATTTATATATAATATATATATATATTATATATATTATTATATAATATATATATATATATTATATATATATAATACTTATATATATATATATATATATATTATATATATATGATATATATATATATATATATATTATATATATATATATTATTGTTACTAAGTCATATTAATTTATCAATTACCGAATTGCAGAAGCAGCTCTGTCTATTTGAGTTGAGTTAAACTCACGGCTCTCAGTAAATTGTTTTTACTTGAGACTTCCTTCAAAATCATCAACAAAATCATCATCAATTAAAATTATCAAAACTGCGGAGTACCGTGTGTGTGTGGTGTGTGTGTGTGTGTGTGTTTGTTGTGTGTGTGGTTTGTGTGTGTGTGTGTGTTGTGTGTTGTGTGGTGTGTGTGTGTGTGTTGTGGTTTGTGTGTGTGTGTGTTGTGTGGTGTGTGTGTGTGTGGTGTATGTATGCATGTTTGCGGTGGTGTGAAAGAGAGAACATTATTTTAGTAATAAAGATAATAATAGGTCGTTCCTCAGCATAACTTTTAGGGAGGCGGTAGCGGACTGGTTAGCGTCTCCGACTGGCGTTCTCGGTGACCCGAGTTCGATCCCCGAGGAAAACCAAAACCTTTCTGCACCGTCGAGTAAGAACACCCACATGCACTGCCCATCAACTCTACCTTCGATTGCGAGTGCATCGGAGGACACAGGGGGGCGGCATGAGCCTCTAATCACAGGCGTCACTATAAGAATCCTGGCTGCGCCACCACGGGCAAGGACCAACCATCACAGCCCTCAAGTGAACCTCCAGAGCTTACCATCCAGGCCCTGGATCACCACTGCATGCATACAGGCGCTTTAGGCACAAAAAAAAAAAAAAAAAAAAAAAAAAAACTCTGGGCATGGAACGAATGTGCCAACCGGACCGAGATATGAAGTTACCTTGGTAGGACAGCGAGGGCTGGGAGGAGGTGGGGGGAGGGGGTGGTGTTTAGAAGAGGGGAGCAGGCGAGGCGAGGGGAGATTGGGAGCCATGAGAGGACGGAAGGTGAGGGAGAAGAGGGGATGAGAGGTGGTGGGTATTAAGGGTGAGAGGCTGGAGAGAGAGAGAGAGAGAGAGAGAGAGAGAGAGAGAGAGAGAGAGAGAGAGAGAGAGAGAGAGAGAGAGAGAGAGAGAGAGAGAGAGAGAGAAAGTATAGGAGAATGAAAATGTTATATGCTTTTATTTTATTTTTTCGGGGTGAATTTTATTTAATACATTTTTTATTTTATTAGGGCAGGGGTTCCCAACCGGGGGGTCGCGACCCACCGGTTGAGAACCCCTGCCCTAAATGAAATGAGAGTACGAAAAACTGCCCATCAGATTGTCTTAAGTCCCACAAGTAAATGATAAATATTGTAAAAAGCCAAACGGGATATGGACATGGCAGCTCAGTAAATTAAAGCCTCGACTAAGACTAACTCGACTAAGACTAACACGCTCTACATAACTGTAGAGCGTGAAGAAGGAAGTGACATTTGTAACAAAAAAAAATCTTTGTGCAAAGTGAACGAGACAAAACTTGAGAGAAAAAAGAAAAAACAACATTGTAAATCATTGCCTCTCTTCTTTAAAAAAACAAAAAATATTATTTAGTAGGCTTGGCAGGGGGGTCGCGAAGGCTTGGCAGGGGGGTCGCGAAGCCTTGCTAGAAATGGCTTAGGAGAATATTATTTTTAACTCATCGATTTGATTTTTTTAGGCTTTTATATTTTTCTTGCTTTTGTTTCATTGCAAAAAACGTGTTTGGATCATTATTATCATAAATTTGTGTTCATGTATGGTGGGAAGCACGAAACGAGTCTCTCTGTGGCTTGCTATTTATTTATTCTATTATGCTAAAGTTGGACCAATGCTGTAATTTCCAATCATCACACTAGCTGGTTTGGCTTGCTGTTGAAAACTGTGTATGTTGAGATTATTGAAGTAATTATTGTGTTAGTTTATATTTTTCGTTCTCAAGTAATTAGGTTTGAGAATTTTTTTTATCTATCTCTTTACTTTATTATGCCAAAGTTGAACCAATGCTGCACTTTAACTTGCTAATAAATAATTGCAGAATTCATGTATCAATTTTTCTTATATATTTATTTCCCTTTCCTTCACAGAAAAAAAGTTTAAGTCAAGCTGCTGATAGCAGGGGGTCATATGGGTTTCAAGATTTTGGGAAAGAGGTCGCGAGTTCAAAAACGTTGGGAACCACTGATTTAGGGCTTTGGACCACCTGATTGCCTTGTTTTTTCTATTTCTTTAATATTTTGGGGAGGATTTTAGCGTACATTCATGGATTTTTTAAAACTTTTATATTATGTTATCCGACTTCAGACTTTACCTGATTACAATTAAAATTAATTCATAGCACATGGGTCTGATTGTCACAAGTCGCCCAAGCTTGAAAGGAAGTCAAAAGGGAGTAGCCTACATCAAGATCCTTCGCATCACTCCCAGACAAGGCAACACAGGTGGGCAGCTCACCATGACAAACATACAGCGGGTAGTCGTTAAAAGTCTTACTAAAGCTTCTGCCATGGAAAGTTAAAGAGTATAAAGTATAATAGAGGAAGACATTTAACAAAGTGAGTAGTTAACCCCAGGTGTGGAAAATGAAGCGCCTAAGTTGAAGGTTGAAATGCATGAGAGATGGAGAAGGTCTGGCGCCGTGTTCGTCTTCTCGGAAAAGTCCCAAAGGTTTGCACGTGTGGCAAAGATTAAGTAGACTCTCTGTCATGAGAGTGGTAATGAAGTTGTAGTATAATGAAGTCTGTCATTGCCCTGTATTGCATGTTAAATGTCAAGAGTTTCGTTGATAAAGTTTGCATCCACGCGCTACTGACATGTGGCAGACGATAGTACAGGCAAGACGAGTACAAAGCTGCCTCGAACACAGTATTATTCTATCAATGTCAAACCAGGAAGTTAAACATTCGTTCTCATTAAGAAAAATTATATCATGCATTATTCTCTTCCATAAATAAAGTTCCTGCTCGGCACGTGGACTTACTTATAATACTTGTAGTAGTACTTGTTACGATACTTGTCAGTGGTAAACTCATCAGCCTTTAGAATCGGCATTGATACATGCTCTACAGAGTTCTATGATTTTATAAGCTGCCTTGAAGAAAAATCAATGTATAACTGTATATATTTGCATTGTTTTGCTTTACATGTTAAATCTCTGCCTTTGAAAATTGTATATTCGATGAACTGTCTATAATATTATATAAAAGCACTACACTATTCAGTTGTTTTTGTCCTGGAACTGGCGGATGTGTAGCTAAAGAAGGAATAATACTGAGGATTGCTTATATATTTTCATGGTTTTCTGATACTGGATATGTCGACGATAAATACAGAATTACTTTATAGTTTGTGCTGTGTTCATTCCAATAAGTTATCACAATACCTTTTCAGTGTACCGTGAATAGTAATAATGAATGAATGAATGAATGAATGAATGAATCTCTCTCTCTCTCTCTCTCTCTCTCTCTCTCTCTCTCTCTCTCTCTCTCTCTCTCTCTCTCTCTCTCTCCCCTCTCTCTCTCTCTCTCTCTCTCTCTCCTCTCTCTCCTCTCTCTCTCTCTCTCTCTCTCTCTCTCTCTCTCTCTCTCTCTCTCTCTCTCTCTCTCTCTCTCTCTCTCTCTCTCTCTCTCTCTCTCTCTCTGCTTGCTCTTCATTACCGCCCTCCTCTATCATATTCTCACCGTCATCTCCATCATCATTCCTCTTCATCCTCCTCCTCATCATTTCCTCCCTCTCCTCTTCCTCCTCATTACCATCGCTAATCCAACTCAGCATAGAAGCCTCCTACAACTTTTTTTTAGTTATTTCCGTCTTTTATTCATTTATTTTGATTATTTACAGGTAATTTGTTTTTATAGTACAGTGTGTCACCCGTCCATCCTATATTCAATGTTTACCTTGACTTTGTTTTCCATCTCTAGGTTGCCATCTAACCTAACATAATTTTCTATGTAGTCATACATATTCAACACTGGTATTGTGTTCAGTAAACTTTTCTTACACCTTTGTCTTATCTAAACCTCATAAAAAAAACAATCCACACTGTTAATCCATTTATAAACCCTTCATTTATAACAGTGTAGGTGTTGCATCTTGAGTGACGGGCAGGACATGCTTAACTAGTTTTCTAATGCAAGCCTGTCTTTTCCTCTTACCTCATGTCTCCTGTAACGCTATTCTCTTCTTTTAGTATGGGATGGCTTCTGATCTTAATGTTTAATGATTAATACTCCTGAGAATGCCATTAAAGTGATGATCTGTGTTAGCCTTTAAGTCATCGGCCGTACTCTTCAGTTTTGAAGTATAATACCAGTAATGCGAAATCAAACACTGGCTTTGAAATCTTTGCTGATATTCCAGTTGAATCCAAAAGTGGTGGGATTGTGAAGCGGTGAATGGAAAACTACTCGCGTGTAATGTGTGTGTATGTCAGAGGTGGGCACCGCAAACGAGAATCACTTCCGCAAACGCAAATCCGCAAACCCCAATCCTTACGTTCCGCAACCGCAAGTCCACAAATTTCTTGAGGTTCACACTTTCGCAACCGCAAGTCCACAAACCGCAAACTACCTAATCTATTTATTCTCGTTACTCCCCAAAAGCAGACACTGGAATTTGGCAAGACTTATGGTCAGTTTAGTTACCGACGTGCCTTGCTACTCCTCTCTTGCAGGATTTCGGCTCATAAGAAAGCAGAATACTGTTCTATATAGAGTTTGCCGGTACAATCTTCTCTTCTCTCTTCTCTCTTCTCTTCTCTTCTCTTAACAGTCTGGCGATGCTGACCCCTCTCCCCCACAGAGGGACGGCAGCAAAGTGGATGTACTTCCACCCCCGTCTGTGTATTATGAAGAAGGAAGCAGCGACGAGGAGAATGTCCAGGATGACGGATTCTTTGACATTCCTCTTGACGACACAAGTGACGACGACGGCAACGGCCTCTCGTCACCGCTGGTTGAGACAAGCGAAAGTCTCAATCAGCAGCTGCAGTTGCCGATCTTCTCCATGGTGCCCGAGACACCCTTGCCTCCTGGACGTCAGGACAGCCATATGCCCTCGCTTCCCGCCTAGCTGTGGTTCGCCAACCTGGCAGTGGCCGTGGCGGCACCGGCTGTATGCGTGTACGACGCGGTGGTGCCCTTGCTGGAAGACACCGTGCCTTTCCTGGCTGGCCTGTTCTCGCGCCGCGATGAGGTGACGAGCGTGGTGCAGGCGGCGTGCGTGGCTTTCGTGCTGGTCACGACAGGCTATTAGTACGCTGCTCTGGTGGCGCGGCCCTCTGGCAGGTGGCGGCACAGGCAGAGGGACAAGTACTGTGCGGCCTACGAGGAGGAGGTGGCGGTGAACGTGTGGCACTGCGAGGTGTGCGGCGAGTGCGTGGAGGGCAGACAGCACCACTATACTGATAGCATCACTACGGATGTGTATGTGCCACTGAAGATGATACACAGTAGTTCAGATCGGTGACAGGACAACTCATACCGCGGACAACTCATACCGGACAATTCATACCATGCTAATTCATACCCCGGACAATTCATACCCCGGACAATTCATACCATGGTCAATTCATACCATGGTCAATTCATATTTCATACCCTGGACAATTCATACCCCGGACAATTCATACCAGACAATTCATACCCCGGACAACTCATACCGGACAATTCATACCATGCTAATTCATACCCCGGACAATTCATACCCCGGACAATTCGTACCATACATATAAAATGATAAGAAGATTCTTAAGCATGTATCTGCTCACAATCTTCTATCTGATCGTCAGTACGGTTTCCGTAAAAGGCGATCTGCTGGCGATCTTCTAGCTTTCCAAACTGAATCTTGGTCATCCTCCTTTAAGGGTTTCGGTAAAACTTTTGCTGTTGCCCTAGACATATCAAAAGCTTTTGATAGAGTCTGGCACAAATCTTTAATTTCCAAACTACTCTCATTTGGTTTCTATCATTCTCTCTGTACCTTCATCTTAAGTTTCCTTTCAAACCGTTCTATTGCAGCTACTGTAGACGGATATTGTTATTCTCCTAAATCTATCAATAGTGGTGTTCCCCAGGGTTCTGTCCTATCACCCACTCGCTTTCTATTATTCATTAATGATCTTCTAAGTCTAACTCAAAGCCCTATCCACTCCTACGCTGATGATTCTACCTTGCATTTTTCAACGTCGTTTATTAGACGTCAAACTCAACAGGAACTAAGTGATTCTAAGAGAGATGCCACCGAGCGCCTAACTTCTGATCTTTCTATAATTTCTGATTGGGGCAAAGCAAACCTTGTTTTGTTCAATGCCTCAAAAACCCAATTTCTTCACCTATCTACTCAACAAAACCTATCAGATAACTATCCCCTCTTCTTCAATGACACTCAACTGTCTCCTTCATCTACAATGAACATTGTAGGACTATCTTTTACTAAAAATCTGAACTGGAAATCGCACATCTCATCTTTTGCTAAAACAGCTTCTAAGAACTTAAGTGTCCTGTGGCGTCTGCGTCCTTTTTTCTCCCTCTAAATTGCTTGCTCTCTACAGGGGCCTTATCCGCCCATGTATGTAGTATGTCTCACATGTTTGGGGAGGATACACTCATACAGCTCTCCTAAACAGGGTTGAATCAAAAGCTTTTCGTCTCATCAACTCCTCTCCTCTGACTGACTGTCTTCAATCTTTAAATCACCGCCGCAATGATGCTGCTCTTGCTTTCTTCTACTGTTATTTTTATGCTCACTGCTCTTCTGAACTTGCTAACTGCATGCCTCCCCCCCTCCCGCGGCCTCGCTGCACAAGACTTTCTACTCATTCTCATCCCTATTTTGTCCATCTTCCTAATGCAAGAGTAAATCAGTATCTTTACTCTTTCATCCCTTTCACTGGTAAACTCTGGAACTCTCTTCCTGTTTCTATTTTTCCACTTTCCTATGACTCAAATCTTTTCAAAAGAAGAGTAACAAGACACCCCCCGAACTAAATTGGCTCACCCCTATTTTTTATTTTATTCTCTTACTGTCTTCTTTATAGGGACTGGCAACTAAGCGGGCTTTGTGTTACCCATTTTTGTTGTGCCCTTGGCCAGTTCTTTTTGATGTAAAAAAAGAAGAAAAAAAAATAAAATACCATGCTAATTCATACCCCGGTCACCAAATATTTTACTTATTGGAAATAATGAAATATATTTTTTTATGCTTATAAATAATTAATATAGGCCTATGTACACTACGCGCCAAAATATTGTTCGCCGCATCATAGCAGACGCTCCCATAAGGGTATTTTGAAAATGTACTCTATAGCAGCCTTGTGACTTCCGAGAGAGATATCCTACATATGGCAGCATGTTTAAAGCACGGACAGTCCATCAAGACCGTTGAGGAATGTTCAGATGCCACTTGTCAATTATATAGACGAAGCATTTTGAAAAGGATCGCCTCACTCCCCGCGAGTAATTTGAACGGATGCGCGTTGGTATAACTATCATTATTTTCATAATGGGTGGCAAGAAAGACCTAACAAGAAAGCAAATTAAAGTTATTGTGACTACACAAGGCAGAGAGGCCAGAGTAAGAAATATCAAAGATTGAGAGTGTTACGAGGAAATGTGTGATGAAGTGGGTGGAGAGTATCGTGAACGTGGCGGGGTGGCGACACCTGTTATGCTGCGGCGAACACTATTTTGGCGCGTAGTGTATAACGTCTCATGTATACATTTTTTGGGCATGATTTTTTTTTTTTTTTTTTTTTGCCTATCATTTTTTCAAAACTTGTATAAGGTAGAATAAGCTTGTCCATATAGGGGTTTCAGGTCAGACTGCTGAAAATTGAAAAAATCGGTTTAATATTTTTTTTGAATTACGATTATTCAAAAAATAAGATTCATTGGGGATTGCAAATGGTTGCATTTAGACGGCATTAGTGTGGACTTTATTCGATTAGTGCCCGGTATGGGTATGTCAAAAAGTATGAGAGCGGTAACTCTTACAATTTGTATCTATTCTACAATTTGTTACCCTCTATCTCAGTTAATTATTGACGGAGTGTTCATTTGTACTTGGCATATCATTGACATTATCCACTATATATGTGCAAAGAATGAGCTCTGAGTGGGCCTTAGTTTGAAAGATGAAAGAAATGTTTTTTTTTGTTGCATTTTTATGCTCGTCCCATTCACACACCAAGAAAGATAGAGACTTGAGTTACGGTATACTATTAGAAAGTAATGGTATCTGCCTTCAAATTAAACCGTTTGAGGAATTCAATGAAAAATATGCTCTCTATAATTGTTCAAATATGAGCTTAAAATCACTTTTTTGAAGATTTTCAGTCTTCCCGTTACAAAAGGGAGGTTCATTCAGGCATGCAATTCATTCTATATTATGTAGAATTCAATGCTGCTTGCCATTTGAGTGCCAAAAAAAAAAAATATATATATAAAATTATATGAATGCAAAAAATTTGAGAAAAAAATATCCGTCTACTGCCCATATTTGGAGGATTGTAACTCTAAGACTTTTTATTATAAACCCTTGAAACTGTAATGGCTGCTAAATAGTAGTATATTGTCCAATGAAATGAAATGTTAATGCTGTATCTTAGTTTATCTTTGAGTTTTAGTGACTTAAATATCGGTCATAGGACTTTCTATATTCAAATAGTGCCAGAGGTCAAATATCAAAGGCTTATATTTTTTTAATTTAGCCCTGAATATGAAATCTAGTGTTGCTTTCTGTAGACTGTATATGGTTTTACGTATTAGAGAGGTAGATTATCGTTGAATTACTTTTACTGTTCTGTTAGAATAGCTTAAAAATGGCCTTATATTTTTTTTACAAAAATTTTCAAATTGGTTCGATTTAAATTTTCGGCTTAATGTATATCAAATGGACTATAGAGAAAGAGAAAAAGAGAGAGAAATATGAGAGGGAGGGAAATGCCACTATTTTTTGTATAATTTAAATATTTCGCCTTATGCATATTAGTTTTGGGTTGTATCTGTTAAACAGTCTGACTGTAAAACATATTGTAAACTATTTATATATCTTTTTATGATCTACACTTTTAATTTCAATGATTTGTTTTGCATCTATAAGGAAAATGCCACTTTTGGGGCATAATGTGAAACATTACGCCCTAGGAATAATTGCTTTGAGTTTTATCTTGTAAACTGTTTGCCTTAATATAAAACTTATAGAAAACTATTTAGAGAATTTTTTTATGATCTAAAATTTTAATATCGTGGTTTTTTTTGGTATCAATAAGGAAAAGGCCACTTTTTTGGGTATAATGTAAAATATTATGCTTTATGAATAATACTTTTTGGGTTGTGTCTGCTAAACTGTTTGTCCGATTTTTAAACTAATAGAATAGTATTTATCGATTTTTTTATGATTATAATTTTGATATATATATCTTTTTTGTATCTATAAGGGAAATGCCCCTTTTGGGGCATATAATAGAAAATATGACATATTAGGAATCACAATTTTTGGTTGTATGTATCTGTTAAACCATTTGCCTCTTAATAAAACTTGTAGAAGACTATTTATATATTTTTTTATGATCTATAATTTTGATATTGTAATTTTTTTGTGTCTAAGGAAAATGCCACTTTTGGGGTAATTATGTAAAATATAATGCCATATTTATAATACTTTTTGGCCTGTATCTGGTAAACTGTTTGTCAGATTTTTAAACTAAAGGCATATATTTTTATTTTTATTTTATAGGGTCTTATAATTTTGATCCGTATGATTTTTTTTGTATCAATAGTTTTTCAAAAAACTTGATCTAGCACCCTTCATATTTGTCGGATCTGTTTGATTTTGTAATATATGATGGGTACTGTACTAATACCCCTTTTGTAAAAAAAAGTAAATTTGGATAAAATTTGTATAAATCGCGAATATTTTCTACAATTTTTTATTATTTTTCATTAACCCCTACATAAAGTTTCGTTAGTTCATTCTCGACTATATAGAATATTTGTTATGGATTTTTAGGTTTAATTTTTGTTTATATAATTATATGATTTTTTTTTTTTATATATAATTTTTTTTATAAAAAACACAAAACGCAAATTAACTATATAAATGATGCTATATTGTCGGTAACGTAGTAACAAAACTTTTTGTGGGTGTTGAAGATTTTTTTTAATTCCTAGTTTTTATCCAAATGTAATAAAATTCACACAGATGGCGTATGAGTACAATATCTATACTAATGTGAGAAATTAAGTTGATCCAACAAATATTAAGGGTGCTAAATGTCAAAAAAAAAAAAATAATAATGGCTCCTGCATCCTTGCTATATGTCAGATCAGTTTGATTTTTTCATATGTTAAGAGATATTATACTATTACGTCATATGAATAAATATTATTAAAATCAGTTGAAAATTTTTAGAGTTATAAAAAGTCCAAAAAAAATACATTACGGGTGCCGAGCGAATAGTTTAAAGGTCTAAGAATCACTAATGGGGTCGCTCAACAACGATTGGTTACCGAGATAGAAAATATAAAAAAAAGGGTACTTTGTACCTATGAATGATTTCTGAAAATGAATATTTTTCCCATATATGAGCTGAATTATGATTAAGAAATGATGATTAATGACCATTAAAAATGACCAAAATGACTATTAAAAATGATGTGTCATTGAAGTCCAGCGACATCCTGTCGAGAAAAAAATCTTCGAGACATTGTATAGTCATACCCTTCTTATGACTTCGAATATTGACATATAATCCCCATACTTTCGCAATTGTGTCCGAGACTTAATTTTTTTTATTATGCTGATTTTCGGATATGGTATGGGGGACGTCCTAATGCATCGTTGATATGAATATGATAAACATCGGTCGATAAGTTTTGGAGTTACATTAAAAAATGTTGCAAAATCAAGCAAATTTGCTCTATTTTCACCCATAAGACCGAAAGTTAATGACAAAAATATGAATGGCTCTAATCATAACAAGAATGACCTATTCCGGCTTAAATAACACCTTGTGACTTTTTTTTACCATTTTTGGTTTTGGAGATAGAGCTTTCTTTGTCTTCAAATTGGGCCAGCGGCAATAACTCAAAGCTGATATCTCATGCAAGTTTTCGCTGAATACATAATTGAATGTTGGATTCTGTAGAATACATATCGTTTCACGTATGGAGTAGGTAGATTATTGTTAAATGCATTTTATGTTTATGTTACAAAAGCTTAAACATGACCTTGTGATTTATTTTTTCAAAATCATTTTATCACTCAATATAAACTCTTAATGATAATAAACAAAAAAAATAGGAGTGATAAAATATCACGAAAAAAATTAGTGTCCCCTACAAAATTCTTCTTTAAACTGACATCATTCGCGCACGATTTCAGTAGAGATAGTTTCTCTATCATCTATAAAAAATATATACTGTTTCTCAATGAAGCTTTGTTTTGGTATAATAGTACTTCAAAAGGTGCCTTTGCATGAATTGTTCCGTGTAAAAGTCCATATTTCGAGCGTTATAATTATAACAGTATTTTGTATATTTACATGAAACTAACAGCATATAGACAAGAGTATAGTGTGATTGGAGATCAGATTTTATTGCTGTATCTTTACTAGTCTTGGAGTCTTAGTGACTTAAATAGCGGTAATAATTGCAGTCCTTTTTACCCCCCAAAAATACTCTACTCAAATGTTGCCTGCGACAATAAGTCAAGGCTTTTATTTCGTGATTATTTTCCCTGAATACAAAATTGAATATTTTTTTTTTTAGAATGCATATAATTGTACGTTTAAAATATGTAGATTATTGTTAAATAAATTTTTTGGTTGTGTTACAAAAGCTTAAAAATAGCCTTTCGATAATTGTTTGCACAAATTTTCAAAATCTTTGCATTTCATTTTTCTTTTTAATCTATATAATGGGGACAGTAATAAGCCCAGCCACCCAATAGTATCTGTTTTTCATAATAAACAAGAAAGATAAGAGTGATTAAATTTATAGATTTTTTTTTTTTAATCCCCTTCAAAATTCTTATTATTAAACTGACATCATTCGTGCACTATTTCAGCCAAGATAGTTTATCTATGATCTATAAAAATATATATACTGTTTCTCAATGAAGCTTAGAATAGGAAATTGGTGCCGTAAAAGGTACCTTTGCACGAGTTCTTCCATGTAAAAGTACATATTCATAGCATTATAATTTTAACAGTTTTAACTCTATATATATGAAACCTAAACACCTTCGAGACAGTAGTATAGTGCGATAGAGGACGGAATTTTATTGCCGTATATTAATTGGTATTTGAGTGTTATTGACTTAAATATGGGTAATAATTGCGGTTGTATATCCCCCCAAAAAATATTTTAAGTGTTTGCAAGAAAACAGGGATTTTTTTTCTTTGGCACTCAAATGGCAGGCAGCATTGGATTCTACACAATATAGCGTGAATTGCATGCCTGAATGAACCTCCCTTTTGAAACGGGAAGACTTTGAAAATCTTCAAAAAAGTTATTTTAAGCAAATTTTTGAACAATTATAGAGAGCATATTTTTCATTGAATTCCTCAAACGTTTTAATTTGGAGGTAAATACTATTACTTTCTAAAAGTATACCGTAACTCAAGTCTCTATCATTCTTGTTGCGTGAATGGGACGAGCATAAAAATACAAAAAAAAATTCTTATTTTTCAAACTAAGGCCCACTCAGAGCTCATTCCTTGCACATATATAGTGGATAATGTCAATGATATGCCCAGTAAAGATGAACACTCTCCGTCAATAATTAACTGAGATTGAGGGTAACAAATTGTAAAATAGATACAAATTGTAAGAGTTACCGCTCTCATGCTTTTTGACATACCCATACCGGGCACTAATTGAATAAATTCCACACTAATGCCGTCTAAATGCAACCATTTGCAATCCCCAATGAAGATTAGTTTTTGAATAATAGTAATTCCAAAAATGTATTAAACCGATTTTTAACCGATTTAAACCGAAGCAGTCTGACCTAAAACCCCTAATTAACATATGGACAAGCTTATTCTATCATATACAAGTTTTGAAAAAATTATATGCAAAAAAAAAAAAAAAAAAAAATCATGCCAAAAATAAGTAAATACGAAACGTTATAGGCCTATTTTTAATAATTATTTATAAACATTAAAAAATATATTTCATTATTTCCAATAAGTAAACTATTCGGTGACCGGGGTATGAATTAGCATGGTATGAATTGTCCAGGGTATGAATTGTCCGGGGTATGAATTGTCCGGGATATGAATTGTCCGGTGTATGAATTAGCATGGTATGAATTGTCCGGTATGAGTTGTCCGGGATATGAATTGTCTGGTATGAATTGTCCGGGGTATGAATTGTCCAGGGTATGAAATATGAATTGACCATGGTATGAATTGACCATGGTATGAATTGTCCGGGGTATGAATTGTCCGGGGTATGAATTAGCATGGTATGAATTGTCCGGTATGAGTTTTCCGCGGTATGAGTTGTCCTGTCACCGATATGAACTACTGTGTATCATCTTCAGTGGCACATACACATCAGTAGTGATGCTATAATTCGTAATATTTGGCGCCTGGCGACATTATTGCAGCTGGCGACTATACTGCTATCTACAGTAGGGTTATCACTATAGCTGTCCAGGGTAAAGAAAATTTTTCCTGTGGAAACACTGAGGCAAAGTGTCCGTAGGCAAAGTGTCCGTAGGCAAAGTGTCCGTAGTCGTTGTAGCAGTAATGATAACAAAAACTGGTACAGTTGGCAATTATTTTGTTGCTCTTTTAATGTCTTCATAATTAAGCATATTGTTAATGATTCTCCAAAGAAGCAAAAAGTAAAGTAGTTTTGTTTCCCATACCCTCACTCTATGCCTTCATGCCAGCCTCCTTCCAGTCTTTTTCTCGCAGCACACACTCTTCTTGGTCGTCCTCCCCTCAGCTCTGCCCTCACCCCTCTCCTCAGCCCACCCCTCAGCCCTCCCCTCAGCCCTGCCCATCGCCTCAAACACACAGCGTCAATAAAAACCCTTCAATAAATCCAATGACCGACTTAGTATAATAGCACAGCGCCGCGCAATATGCATTTCTAGGCTCTCAATGCATCACAGTTTAGGAGCAACGCAAGCAGGAAGCAATAAGCCGCCAAAATGCCCTATAAATTTCATCAGAGGTTCCAGGATAATAGCATCAAACCGGGAATGAAAAGGAGCGAGAGGGGCGATGGGGCTTCCCGGTGTGCGTCTCGGATTGTCGCGCCCACGGTGGCTGCCGTGATCAGTGGCGGCGGGAGGGCGTTGGCGGAAGGTGGATGTAGAAGGGATAGAAGGGTGAATATGTAAAGAAGGTGGGATGTGGATGAAGGGTAAAGGGGGGGCGGGGTGGTGTGTGCAGCGCGAAAACCGGTCACAGCAAACCCTGAGCTAATTTTTGACGCGCGCCGCCGATCGGGGACGTGAAATTTTAAAATGATGCAAACGGGATAAAGGTTGCCCCCGTTTTAGCGACGCGAGGCAGGTGGGGGGGAGTGGCCGTGCTGTGATATGTTTTCTTCTATTCTAGAACATAAAAAAAACTACACAAAAAAAAATCATATTTTTGTAGCACGGGGTCTTTTTTGCAGTGTCTGTTTTTTTTTTTCTGGCTTTACAAGCCAAAAAGTTTTTTTTTTTCGGCTTTTTAAATGACTTTATTTGCTTATGCACAAAAATTGTTACGCCCCCGGGCCCAAAAACCCACAGCCCCTGAAGTTACCAAAAACCCTTCCTAATAATAGTCAGTGTCCAAATAGCATTCTTGGGTTTAAAACAAGTGTAGGGGCTAGATAACTCCCTTTGTTAGGTAGACTTTGACAGAAGGGGAAAAGTGTCACATAATTGAAAACCCCCAGTCATTTTGCGAGACGCCAGTCCCCCTACTTTGGGTAGAATTCTTTTAATTTAAAGGGGGAATTATAATCTATAAAATAAACTATGTAAAATATATTTACATAAAATAAAAAATAAACAGTCCCCCCCCACATACGCCCCCAAATAACATAGCCCCCACCACCTTCACACACAAACAATCACCACTCATATCACGTCACAAAATTGTACCATATTTTGGGGGCCACCAACAGTAAATCCTTTATGCCCCGCCACAGATCCCCGTCCCCCCGACCATTCAGGATGAACAGCACCCTCCTCACAATCCCCCCCCCTTCACCGCTCACATCCCCATTCCCTACACGTCACACGTAGTACAGTCTAAGACAAAAGTGGTGTCATAAATTTTGGTTAAAACACGGGTAAATGGCAAACCTTTCGGTGCTGTCTCCGTATGTCATACAAGGGTTGGTAGCACTTATAGTGCTTCGATCTCACCACAATTTATCTCATAAAGTTCGTATCCTCACGAGAAAATTTTTTTAGGATTCTTTCCAGAGTTTTTTAAAGTAAAAAGTGCTGAGGAAATTTAAAAAGCAGTTTTTAACATGGATTGGGTAAAACCAGTCTCAGGGTTCGCGAGGCCTCCAAAACACTTTGAAATTTTTGCTATTATTGAAAACTCCCTCAGTTTTTGGGGCTCGCTTCGCCAAGCCCCCCCCCCCCCCCCCATTATAAAATCTTGGTTCCCCCTGTTTCCCCTTTTTTTTTTAAGGCCTTTATACGCCACTGCTTCTGGTCCTTTCCTTCCTTCATTTTACCCCAAAATATACTCCTGAATTTTGGGGAAATTTTTTTCAAAAAAAAATTGCATAAAAAAAAGGGGAAATTGGTCTTATTTTGAGTATTAGTATTAGTATTATTATTGGGTGTTCACTATGGTTCTGTGTTCTGTATACTTGTTTGGGTCCGGGAAACACCTGGAAAATCCACTCCTTGGGCAATACGCAAATCCTTAAAACTCAAAACCTCACCCGCCAAATGTTCTCAGATTTCAGGTCGCAGGTGTTCAGTCGTCATCTTTGGGCGTCAGTCTTGAGTATCGTGCCCCCTTTATAAAGGGGTTTTCTGTAGAGGAGAGCCCACTTACACAGACCTCCGTACCACACTCACAAGTCTTAAAAGTCACCAATCCTCCAAACCACGCCGGGAAAAACTCCCGTCCGCGAGTCCCCTTTAAACCTGTTTTTTTTTACCCAAGAGTTAAAAAAGCTATCAAAGCAAGTTCCTTTTCTGCTCACCCAAAAGTGCAAAAAAATCATTTCACATGGTGATACGGGGGGATCGGGTACAGGTTTAATCCTTTTGACTTCCGCGCCGCCAACGTTCCCCCAAAGCCCCCGCTACTAACTACTTGCCCCGCCCTTATCGGCTCCTCCCCCCCGGCTGTACCTGTCTCCCATGTGACCCCAAACCCTCCCAACAACGCCTGGCGCCCACGTCATTCCAGGGGCCACCCTTCGGCCCCCCCACTGCTTCTACTAGATCTCCCCCACCATCCCCGGCCCAAGTCCCCAAACGCCCCGTCCACCTCCTCCACGTGTTTTGTTATTCATCCACCATGCACGCTCCAACTGCCGCCCACGCCCCCACAAAATACCCCAGCCCTACGCGGCACGCCGCCCCCCACACACGTTTCCCTGTTTCTCGCCTGTATTTTCCCACATCCACAGTCTCATCCACCGCCTCCCCGCCTGCTACCCCAGCTCTCCACCGCCTCCACTGTGGCCCTTCGCGCTCCTAACCTTTTTTCCCACCTCCACGCCCTTCGTTAATACCCTATCATTTTTTATTCCTTGCTCTCTAAGCTTGTGTCTACATATGCTTGCTATACCCGTTATTTTGTGACTTACTTTGATGCATAATTCATTTTTTGGTTTAAATTTTTTTTGTATGCCATACCTTTTTTGATACTTGGTGTTTTTCCCCCTTTGTTTTTTATTCATTTTGACTTGTGTATAAGAACTTGCCTCCCTGGGATCCTCCCTGTCATACCCGAAACGCGTGGACTGTTACAGCCCCCCGCCTCACAGTGTCTGTCCTGTCTGATACTCCGGGCCCTTTGACTTTAGGGGTTTCCGTGAGTTACGGTATTTGTAATTGTGAGGTACGCTTTTTATTTATCCTTTTTTTTTTTCTTTTTTACAAAAGGATAAACTGACACTCCCCAGCACTTAGCTTTTGTTCCATAATATCACTAACACTCTCCACTTACACTTGTGTTTTTCATTTTTTATTCACGTTCTCTCGCTTGTTTTTCCATAGCTACGTACTCTTACTGGTATTACTTTATTATTATTATTATCTTATTTGCCAAACTGTTGTGTACTCGGATATTTTTATTCTTTTCTTCTTCAAAAATTTCACCTGTCATCACCCCACCACCAGCGCCACTTAGTCATCGGGTACACGGGGTTTCCCTTCCTTCCAAATTTTCACAGCACATATTCCTGTACACATTTTATCAAAGATGTTGACAGAGATCGCGCGTCGAAACATCACTGCGATCCCAATAAAAATCCTCAACTAAAGTCCCGCTGTGACTTGCTAACTGCCTTGCGGGCAATACCTGCAGAGTGATTTATTTCTCACAATTAAACATATGACAATTTAAACCCCACTTTCAAAAAATTTTGGGTGGCAGTCAGAAACCCGGTATCCCGCCCCCTCTTTAGACTTGCAACACTCACAAAGGCAAAAACCCCCCCTATTCCGTCATGTCGGGGCTTGCAACACTTCTAACGTCAATTAGACTTGAAAAAACAGCGGGAATTTTAAAAAGGGGTTGATGGAATGGGAAAAAAGGGTCTACAAGCTGTCGAAACCTTTTTGGATACTAAAACTTATATTTTTCTCATACCCCCTTCCCACTAAACAGGCGCCCTGATAACCTTTTCACTTTGCTCCAAAAACCCCTTTAAACTGAATTTCCCCTTTTTTGAGGACTCTTCGCACTAGTGTTTTAAAACAATGCACATTCTTCTATGTCTGCTGTTGTATCTACCAAAACACCAACCAACCCCAACCCCAAACCCCCAACCCGAAGCCTTCTCGTCCCCTTTCAACTCAAACCCTCGTTCACCCTAAAACAATCCCCAAAGACAACGCTCATCTTCATTCACAACATCCCGGCAAACACTCACCTCCCCTCGTATTGCTTTATGCAAAAAAAGGGACACCATCGAGCGTTGCTTCACACGACAACGTCTTTTCCAAACCAGCAGTAGTTCCACGCTTTTTTGATCCCGGTAAATGTGGTCCGAAAATTTCTGAATGTCGCGCAGGAAAACGCTCTTCGATTTTCCAAAGAAACCAACCTTCTAGGTCGTGAAGGACCACAATCCCCTCGCTTCAAAACTATAACCCTCAATGACTCCCACGTGACGTGCCCCTCCAAGCAACACGAACCAATCAAACAGATAAACCTTCACCCCTTTTTGTATACCATTTCTAATACATTTTTGGGAGGACCCAATTTTTTTACAAGCTGAAGTAAACTAGCACAAACTTCACCTTGTTTATTGATACGTTCTTCAGTAATACTACTAAAGATGCTTTGATAACATCAATCTGTGCTTTCGAAAAAGTAATCATTTTAGAACCTTCTACCTGAAACTTTGGGGAAATCAGGGAACCGCACTCCTACTCTAGGAAAAGTTATTTTTAACACTACCTATTCCTGCTTGCCACCGTCTCCTACTTACTATATGCAGACGCATAGCCTTTCCCAGCTGACGCTCTCATTGGGCCCTCCTCTCTAACCCAACAAAAGATGACCTATACCCCCGTTTTCATGGAATCTTTGGGTAACTTTCATTCCAAAGGGCTTGAAAAAATCTGAGCTTTTCCCCTCGTTTACCTGACATTGTCTCCTCCACTGCATGCGACCTCCGTTCTTCAAAGCTCTTGATTCCACATGCCTCCCCACTGCAAAACTCGGTAAAGTGTTCTCCTTTTCCCAGTTCCCACTTGCAATGCTAACCAAAATTCACCATTCAACCCTGTCGTCGTTCCGCGGGCGCCTTTCCGCTCAAAAAGAAACGTAGACCCTTTGTCGCGTATGTACCCGACGCTTCTACTCTAATAAAACCCCCTCCCTCCCAGAATTTTCACTTTACAGGTCTTAGAACCAAGCTAACCTGTCACGCTGTCTCTCGTCCAACTTGAGCACTACCACACACCCGCACCCTGGTAGAAATTCGGGTAAAAGGCGTTTTTGAACGCGATCCATGTCTCTCCCTGAGACGGTCCTCATTCTGCTCTAGCTGGGCCCCGCACGCTGTGCAGACTTTTAAAAAAACATGGCAGATCAAAACCCTTTATGTGGTTAAAGTCATCACAGTTCCCCGTCACTCTCACTTGTGGTCACGACTTTGAAAATTTTTACGTCTACCCCTGAGTTCGGTCGACGAATGTCCACAAAGGGCCACGAGTTCAGTTAAATCTATTTCAGTTTTAGGCGCCCTTAAATTTGTCTGACCTTTAACCTGTGCAAAACCCCAGACCTCCGATTCACAGGAGACTTTTTCAACTCTTGACCGCTTCAGGGTATTGTGCTCCTCCCCGGGGAGACACTAGGAAAAACCCAAAATCGTCACTCTAAGATTAAGCTTATGAAACGCCCCCTCCTCTACCAGGTATCGCATGGCCCACATAAGAATCCATTGTCGATGCATGGTTCCGAAATGCTACTGATGGGGTCATTGAAGACTCGAGCAGTCCATTCAATAGCCCAGTGTTCCTGGTTCCAAAGAGCTCGGCGAATGGCGCCCCGTAGTCGATTTCGACTCTTAACAAACTGCTGTTCCTTGTCGGTCCCCCTGCCAGTCCTCAGGATATTTTTGCAGAATTTAGGTGTCTAAAACGGTTTTTTCCCCCCTTGGATTTGTGCTCCGGGTTTTGGCAAGCGAACTTGACGCGAAAGCCTGAAACACTGCTTTTCTAAACCTCGGACTTCCGTACTGTCTTATGCCTATGGGGGCTTTCGGATCACCCGCACGTTCCACCTTGATCATTCCATATTCCGGTTTTTAAAGGTATACCTTTTTTTTATACCTGACGACTCGTTTTCTCTAAAACAGTCCCAGAACATCTCCAGAAAATCAAAAAGTTTTCCCTCTTCTTCAGGGGCAGGGTTAAACTTAAACTCTCCCCAAAGCCTTTTCTACCAAGAAAAACCTTTTTTGCCATCTTATTAAACCCGACGGGTTTCCAAAAGTCAAAAAGAAAAACGCGCGGTAACTAATTAAATTTTCCCACTCCAGTCAAAGTAGATAAATCCGTAGTTTCTAGGACTTGCTCCCATTACCGGATTTTTCAAAGGATTTGCCGCCATGGGTTCTCCCCTCACTTCACTCTTCAAAAAGTGTGCCCTTCCAAAGGTCTGACAGTCAAAACGCTTTTCGCTGCTCAAGCACGTCTCCTTCTGCGCCGTTCTCGCTACCCTGAACACTAAACCCTTTTATTCTCAACACTGACGCTAGCTACCTGGTCTCGGGGCGTACCATGCAAAACTACGATGGGAAAAAACCCCCCCCTCGCGTAGCCTCTCGTCTACTTAACAAGGCGAGAAAAAATACGAGTGACAGAGACGAAGCCCTTGGTCATTTGTCCTTAAAAAAGTTTTTATTACCCCATTCATGCTTCCTATAAGGTCCTTACGGTCAAACCCTTACTTCACCTCTTCAAGGCCAAGGGCCATCAGACGCATGGCTCGATGGTTACTTACAATTCAAGATTTCATGCCTGAGTTTTCGTACATTCAAGGCAAAGCTAACGTTGCAGCGATGCTCTTTCTCGCAACTGTGCACTTCTGTCCCGTCCCACGCAAAAACCCCCATTTTACACGCTTTCTCACGATATCTCTACACCTCAACCCCTGACCCCCACTGGTCAAAAATCTTATTTCCCTTTAATCAAGTGATGACTCTGACATTCCTAAGGGTTTCCTTTCTTTTTCCCTTACCTCCTTCAGGAAAATTTTCTTTCAAAGCAACCCCCCACTTACAGGCAAACTGAACCGTCTCGTCTCATCCCCCAACTTGTCATTCCTCCAACTATGTCCCTCTGTCCCTTAAAATAATTCATGACACACCCCAAGTTCACATCCTGGCAAGGAAAAGTCCCCTTTTAAAGTAGACTTAAAATTCTTCTGGCTCACATGAGAAAGGAACAAAGAAATACTTGAAGTTGTCTAGGTGTGCAAGAACTAAAAGGGTATACAGTCTGTTCCCCTTCTCTTATCCCGTGCCTTCACACCCTGGGTTCTTGGCATTGTTTGTTTAAACTCCCTCTTTCTGACGTGGAAATCATTTTAATGGTTTTTTGTTGATCTTTTTCACGTTTTTCCATTATTTCTCACTGCCTAACAATCAGCCAAAAAGTGGCACGTGCATTTCTTGATCTTCATTTTGTCCTTTTTACTACTCCCAAGGTTTGTTGTCTGATAAGGGACTGAGTTTGTTTCAAGTTCTTGTTCCTTGTGCCACAGTTTAATATCAGGAAGTGTAAGTTCTTGCTTACCGCCCCAGTGCTAACGGGGTTTTGGGAGAACGTTGCAAACCTAAAATCCTCACCTTTTCCCCATATTCCTGACACTGCACCCTTTTGGGACACCCATGCTCCTCGGGGATGGCTTCTCCAATTCCACCATCAACGTCGTCCCCCTGAACCCACATTACATTATGTTTGCTCGGACAATGCTTCCTTAATCTTTTGTCCAAAACCTTCTAACCCATTACAAATATGTGATTTGTCAAACTAAGGTTCACGTTCCAACAAATACCCAAAGTATCCACAATCCTTTTTCTCCTCTAAACTGTTGCTCCCCATATCACAATAATCGGGTTCCAATTTAACTTGACTAGGGGAATTGTGTTTTCCCTTGTTGCAATCAAAAACTCCAAATTAGATCCTAAATTTGACGGCCCCTTTCCGGGGCATAGCTCGGCTGGGAAAAAAAGTTTTAGTTGCTTCACTTAACTGACGGCACTAGAAAAATTGCCCTCTTTTCTCTTAAAAAAATTTCCAATGCCCCCCTTTAAATGTCGGACCTACCCCCCGTTCCTGCTGAATCTCACCTCCCTCAATCACAGCCCAAACCCGCTACTCCTCTACTCCCTTTACCAGCTCCCCAATCCCCTAGCCACCGTTATTTCCTCCGTAAAAGTGAGAAGTAAAATCCTTTTGTTTTCCCCTCTTTTTCCCGTCCCTTTGTGTAAATTTTTTACTAGGATTGTATTCTCAATTTTTTTTTTTGTACTCTTATGTCTAGTTTTTTACCTGCCCGGGACCCCCTTTCCCGATTTTTGTTTTTTCCCCATTTTTTTTTTACGGTCGACCCCTTTCCTGTTCCCCCTTTTTTTATTTTAATATATATAGATAGTATGTTTTTTGTCCTTTCTTTGTGTCCCCCCCTTTGTTCGTTTCATATTATTCCTTTTGACAGTGAGGACACTCGGGTAGCGTCACCCAGCATATTATTATTATTATTATTATTATTATTTGGTGTTCCTATGTGTTTGTTTCTGTATACTTGTGTTGGGTCCCTGGAACACCTGGGTAAACCACTCCCTAGGCAATACGCTAATCCTTTAAACTCGACCTCAGCCTCGCCAAATGTTCTCAGGTGTTCAGATCGTCAGGTGTTCAGGTCATTAGGCGTCAGGTCTTGAGTATCGTGACCCTTTATAAAGAGGTTTCTGTAGAAGAGAGTCACTTGGACACAGACCTCCGTACCAGCAACTCACAAGTCTTCAAGTCACCAAGTCACATCCAAACCACGCCAGGAGCAACTCACCAGTCCGCGAGTCAACTTACCTGTTACCTTTTACCCAAGAGTTAATAAACGACTATCAAAGCAGAGTTACCTGTTTCTGCTCACCCTAAAAGTGACATACCAAAATCACTTTACATTATCATCCCAATATACTATTGAATTTTGAAGCAATTTTTCTTTAATTATTATTATTATTATTTTTTTTTTTTTTTTATTGTTTTATTCCTGCATTTGACTAGCTCTCTCCATACTCCTGCCGGTGATTTATGTGTCCTTCAATGGCTCAGGTGTAAAGATGAAATGTCCTGGCGATCATTGCTGGGCCGAATATACTTCGCATTCCACATCGAATAATATGAAACCTCAACGCAGTATATCTATTGAACCTTTGAAATACCCTTGGTTTGTTTTAGACATTGTTTCATCGGCGGCAAATATTAAGCTTTGAACCCTTATCTGAACAGTAGCTAAGGGATTCAGGCTTGCCAACCACGAGCATGTAACTGCGTTAGGGCTTTCATAATGTTTCACGAGCTACATTTCATATTTGGACAAAGCCGTGACACGACTTTTGTCTTAGACTGTACATCAACAATGGTCTCTCTCACAAACAAATAGCATCCATCATACAACGCCCGTCACAGATCCTCCATCCCCTGTCTCACTCACGGATGAACAACACTCTCCACTACTCCCTCGGTATATGAATGTCAATTCCCCACTCTGTCATCACTCATCCCTTTAACAGTTCCGAAACTCGTCCAAGATCCCCGTCACGACGTGACACCATAACTTCCCGTTACAATCACGTATTACCTCCCCTATTACTTCACAACACCACACAGCACCTATTCTCACATAACGCCACACTCGACACACCCTTTCTCGATAACCTTGACTCACCCCACAACACCCAATGATAACTAATTTACACTACTTCACAATCCCCTTTCATACTGCGATATCTTCGCCTCCAATACACATCATGATCCAAATCATACCACAACACACCTGTGAACGCACAACTCCTTTACATTCTCAGAACACCACGACATACCCTTACATGTATCGTAACGTGACACACACACTCCCAAACCCAGAACTCCCAGATGGCTCGATGGTTCACATCCCAGGACACTTCACACATACGACACGCATCGATACTCCAAAAATACACGTATACATCACTGTAAATCCCGTAGTACGTCCATCGAGTGACCAGCCCCGCGAGCCACCTGTAATACAGTTCCCCCAGTCAGTTCGTTGTCCCCACAGGCTACCTCGTAACTCGCCACGTCGCGTCATCCCGAAACCATGACCCGAACCAGTGAATCATAGGCACGAAATCACTAGTTAAACCACTGATACTTCATATCGGTGAGTGAGCTCGTTAGAGGACTATTCCAGGGCAGTTTTGCAGTTTAAGGAAAATGTTGGGGCGCAACACAATGCATTGTTTTTTTTGGCTAAATTAACCTTTGTGTAGTGCAATCGGGAAGGTGTCGTGGGTGTTGATTTTTATGTGATATCAGTATTTCCATCTGTCTATTTGTAAAGTTATCTAAATCTGTGTTTGTTTGTGTGTGTGTTAGGTCATCCCTTGCATAATGCTCCAATCAATTGTATTTCATAGTTTATGATGATATATTCGTCCTTGTGTATACAGTATATTCACATGTCTATGTATGTGGTGGACAAGTAGAAAATGGTTTGTTTCTCTGTGACGCAGGCTTTACTAAATCTCTTCTTCGCCCTGTTCATTTTTAGATGTAGTGTTTTGTATCTGCGTGTGTAGGTAGCATGGAAAAGGAGTAGGGCGAACGCTTCCTGGTGACCCATTACGCCTGCACAACGCGCTTCACTGTTGATAAAGATGCTCATCACTTTTATCTCGCCCCGTCGAGGCAACACCCGCCTCGTCTGGCAG
>JACEEZ010016004.1:90000-100000 GCA_016584305.1 Chionoecetes opilio
CTACACATAAGCGATAAGAGGCACGCGATATCATAGAAGGCTGCCGCGCTAACTCTTGCCTACCCAGCATGCGGATAAGACCAACATTATTATAGAGGTGATGCGTGTGATGTTATGTTGTTGGTATAGTCACTATAGTGACTGACCGCCCGGCGGTGTGGCGTCATTGTCGGTGCTTGAGGTGTGATGGTGTCCAGCTTTACTTCAAGTAAGATATTCGTGTCTTTGAAAGAGAGAGAGAGAGAGCGAGAGCGAGAGCGAGAGCGAGCGAGAGCGAGAGCGAGAGCGAGAGCGAGAGCGAGAGCGAGAGCGAGAGCGAGAGCGAGAGAGAGAGAGAGAGAGATATTAATCATCACGCAGAATGAATTCAGCATCCGGACATGGCATGGTATGGAGTAGATATGGAATGGAAGGAAAGTGGACTGGAAGAAGAAATAATATGGAAAATAAAATCCAATACAACACTACAACTGTAACAGCATGACAAAATCAACTCACAACTCTTCCAAACACCACTACAACCGCAGCACTTGCCATTAAACACACCAAATAATCATATAGCAGTGTATAATATCAGCTGCCTCTGTAAATACGTCAGCGAAGAAACGGGACCTTTACTGATATGAGCTGATACGAATAAAGTGAAGATGAAATACAGTATCTACAAAACACTGTATCGGTGGATCAGGAGTCGCGATCCTTGCCAGCATATTACCAGCTCAGAACAGTGTTTCTTTATCTGCTTCATTTTATCTTCATTCTCATCAATCTTCATAATCTCATTTCCATCGCTGCATTGACAAACGTATTCAATGTACTGATACAATGGCTAGCAAAGCGCCGACACTAACGAAGATTGATGTGCGGTTGATTATCTTGATGGAATAATATAGTAGTCCATAAAATGTGCACATCTGACTGCAAAGAGGTGATTCTCAAAGGGAGTCTCGGGTTTCTAAAGGAATACATCATACATAAGTGTGGCGAGGCGTCGTTCTAATGAACACCGCATCTCTATACCTCGTTCCGCAGTTATCTGCAATAAGATTTTCGTAAATGAAACATGAATGCAACTCTTGCTAACGCGTCGACAGAAATCGAATAACTCCCACGAGAAGCAAAAAAGAAGGAACTATATTTGCAATGTTAAAAAAGTTAATTGAACAAATGTTGAGTGGTAATAGATGAGCTGATGGGTTTGAAAATATAATGTGCTTAATGACTAGACTTGTAAAAAAACGTAGGATAACAGTGATAACCAGGCTTGTGAAGCGAGCACATCTGAAATAATGAACCAACTAATGAATTAGAAATGGTACGTAATGATAAGTTGTGAAGTAACTTTTGGTGGTTAATATTTTTGTTACACATTAATCATGGAGCTTAGGTGCTCGATGGAGGGAGCTTAGTAGCCATGTGTTCATGGCTACTAGGTAAATGGCTACATGTTGTAGCCATTTCAGTAGCCTCTTCCCACCCACTAATACTAATCAATCAATCCTTGATTGGGACCGGGGCCGCCGCGGTGGCCGCCGCGGCCACCGCGCCTAAAACGCAGTAATCGTACAAACACGGCGTTTCCAACCGCGGCGTTTGTGTATCTTTGTGGCAATGTATCTCGAACCGCGCGTTTGCGAAGGTTATGGCGGTACCGCCGCGTTTGGCAAACCGCCGCCGTTACGTGTGAACGATCCCATAGGCTACCATTGACTTTGCTACCGCGCGTTTGCTACCGCGCGGTTGAAAACGCCTTGTGTGAATATGGCCTTAGGTCGTGGCCACCGAGATGACATGCTGCTAATTCCTTTATCAGAAAAGGAAAGATATCAATGGAAAGCTAATTAAATTCCGCTTCTATTGCCATTCTCCATGTAAAAAGTTTTTTGGCAAAATATTAAATGGCGAAGAGTTTAAGTTCATGCATATTTCTTGAAAGTCTCATAATGGCATTTCTTTTGTGTGTTTTACAGTTTTTTATTGGATATTATTATAGAACAAACATTTCCAAAGATAACAGTATATCTTTTATACTGATAAATATATATTAGGTAGAAAATTACCCGATTTCATGATTTTTAATATTTAGTTAACGCTAATTTATGCATACTGCTAATTCATTTATGACTAAACGAAATAAATCAATGGAAAGCTAATTAAATTCCGCTTCTATTGATATTCTCCATGTAAAAAGTTTTCGAGCAAAATATTAAATGGCGAAGAGTTTAAGTTAATGCATATTTCTTGAAAGTCTCATAATGGCATTTCTTTTGTGTGTTTTACGATTTCTTATTTGATAATATTATAGAACAAACATTTCCAAAGATAACAGTATATATTTTATACTGATAAACATTATGTTACGTAAGTAAACTTGTACGGGGAGCGAAGCGGGTGGGATCTACATGGTGTGACGTCACGGGCGAAGCATCAGGCCTTGTCATCTCGGTGGCCACGCTTAGGTTGTGTGAGGTACCAGCTGAGGGAAACAGAAGTTTGTGTTCGGGTCGTGTGCAAGTTTCATCCCCCGCCGTCCGCATGTCACATATTTCCGCGGAATAAACAATGGCAATAATGTTGTCTTGTGTGGTTAAGTGGTTGGATAAAGGTTGTATGTTGTAATGGAGCATAGGCGTTAATGCTCTCCTTCTGTCACTGGTGCAAGGGCGAAGGGCGCGGGGCAGCGATCCGAACACACTGCCGGGGCTCCCTGAGGATGCCTCTAAACCAATCACGTTGCAGGATTGCGTCACGTGATCTCTCCAGCCTATCATAGCCAGGATCCTTACCAGCCTCGGCCCACTGCCTCTCCTCTCGTCCCCCTCCTCCCATACAGGCGGAGTGATGCCGTGTCGCGTGGGTAGTGTGTATATTCCTGTGTGAGTGTGTGTACTGCAGCAGTGCTCATGTTTGTGGGCTCAACACAGTATCTTTATTGGGTGTTCATCTTTTCACGAGTGCAGTGCTTACGAATCTCGAGAACTAATCTTCACGTGGCAGCCTTGATCCCTTCGCCGCCGCCCCGCGATGCCCGCCACGGCAGACATGTGAGTGTGAACCACCGGCTGGGTTGTCGTTGACGTCTTGGTGATGGATTATCTGCATGCTTGAATTTGTCGGTATTATTTGACTCCATCATATCACTATAGAGAATAGAAAATCATATTTTGCCGTGGCCTGATCAATTTTGAAAAGTTTTTGTTGTGTTTTTGCTGAACAAGTTTACGTTGCATATCACTTATTTGGGAGATGTTGAATACTTGATGGAGGGTTGAATATTTTTAATAGAGGAAAATGGGCGTCGCGACATTTATTTATCTGTAATACTTTTTATGAAACGAAACATCGCTACGTTTGATAAATAGGTTAGCGAAATGTATAACGGAGATGTATACTGTCTTTTTTTCCCTTTTGTTTTACCCTCCAGTGCCTCCTGACGCCTACTATGTACTCGAGGTGATGGTGGTGGCGTATGGTTTGTGTTTGTTGGAATATTTTTTCCACTAAAAACATATTAAATCATCCCATATATATATATATATATATATATATATATATATATATATACTAGCCGCAAAGCCGCCCCCCGGGCGGACTTTTTGGCTAGCTCCTGCGGAGGGCTATTGGTGGGCCTTCAGCCCACCACCTGTTTTTGGTGGGCCTTCGGCCCACCAAACACGGACTCTCCAGATAGCCCCTTCTAACTTTCCTGAAATCATGGATGTAGAAATGTATGTATTCCCCCACCCCATTCACTCACCCATTACCCATCACCCCCACCCATTCACTCACCCATTACCCATCACCCCCCACCCACCCATTAACTCACCCATTACCCATTACCACACACCCATTCACTCACCCATTACCCATCACCCCCCCACCTATTCCCTCACCCATCACCCATCACCCCCAACCCATCACCCCCCATCCATTCACTCACCCATCACCCCACACCCATTACCCATCACCCCACCCATTCACTCACCCATTACCCATCACCCTACATCAAGGTTTCCTCAATTCTCGCAACCCACTTTTTTTTCACAATTCTCGCTAATAGGCTGCTAAAAAAAAAGAAGAAAAAAAGTGACCGGATCATCTCATAAGTGGGCTTAAAACCTTCCCCTGGTCGACCTGGTTCCAAAAATGTGCCATATGAGGTGATTGCGCCACGGGGGGCGGAACCTACACCACACACACACACACACACACACACACACAGACAGACAGACAGACACACTTTCGCTTATATTATTATATATATATATATATATATATATATATATATATATATATATATATATATATATATATATATATATATATATATATATATGTGTGTGTGTGTATTTACTTTCTCTGACAAACAACTAAATACACATACACACAAACACACAATATCACCAAACAGCATGATTCAGGAGGGACAACAATACTAGCTGGTCTCCCTGTGTGTATCTATCTATCCTGTGTATTTACTTTTTTACTGTCAAACAGAACTGAAGAGACACACACACACACACACACACACACACACACACACATCATGATTCAAGAGGGAAAACAATACAAGCTGGTCTCCCTATGTGTGTGCGTGTGTGTGTGTTCGTATACTTAAACTGGTGTTTGTTTCTGCCTACATGGCTCTAATAAGGAGAGAGAGGGAGGCTTTTCTTGTCATTTCGTGTTGTGCTGCCATTAGAAACACACACACACATACATACACACACACACAGTACACACACACACACACACACACACACACACCTAGGAGAATGTTTCCTCTTAATCAACGTCACCATTGTAACAAGTGCTTGTTGTTTTCTCTTTCCCTCTTCTACCGTTATTTTCATGCTCACTGCTCTTCTGAACTTGCTAACTGCTTGCCTCCCCCCTTCCCGCGGCCTCGCTGCACAAGACTTTCTACTCATTCTCATCCCTATTCTGTCCATCCTCCTAATGCAAGAGTTAATCAGTATCTTTACTCTTTCTTTCATCCCTTTCACTGGTAAACTCTGGAACTCTCTTCCTGTTTCTATTTTTCCACCTTCCTACGACTTAAATCTTTTCAAAATAAGAGTAACAAGAAGACACCTCCCGAACTAAATTGGCTCACCCCTCTTTTTTATTTTATTCTCACTTTCTTCTTTATAGGGACTGGCAACTAAGCGGGCTTTGTGTTACTCATTTTTGTTGTGCCCTTGGCCAGTCCTTTGTGATGTAAAAAAAAAAAAAAAAAAAAACTATTTTTCTCTTACTCTTACTTCCACTTTTCGCACTTCTCCAGCTTTGCCTATTCCTCTTTTACTCCATTACTGATGCTCCTCTGTTTACTTCGCCCGTGCTATTTTCCCTTCCCTCATCTCTGACGTCACGTTTTCCATGCACGATCCGGGTTGCATGTGTTTTGATCATAATTTGTGCGATACATGTCTGGTCTTTATCTATTCCTTGCATGGAAATGTTTAGCGTGTATAGAGTTCTTTTGTTGGATTTTTTCGGCTGTTTATCAGTTGCAACGTGGCTTTGTGTTACCCTTCTCCCCAATTCCCTTCCCTGTTGCACTTTTCCCCTCCCCAATTCTGTATTTCTACCTTACTCTTATATCCCACCTCCACATTCGCCTAATTTCCTTCCCGCTCTCCTGTCTTTGCGCTCATCAGCCTCATCTCGCCCTTCCACACATGCGGCACTCATCGTCCACGCCGAGGCCCACCGAGGTAAGGGCCCGAGGACTGTCTCTTGGGCTGCCCTGTTATCGGTAGATTCAGTGGACCATTTTGTGTTTATGAGCGAAGGATTTCTTCTTCTCTGGTATCGTTGCTTCAAGCTTGAATTAAGAATCACTTTAGTAAAGCGGAATATTAGTAAATTCTTTGCCTTTCTATAGACTCATTTTCGCTAATCCTGTGATTATTAGCCTCTGAATAAATTGCTGCTGGGTTTCAAAAATACTTTAATATTCTCACCGGATATGAAATTTCTTTCAGATGATGAAATTTTGCAGTTTTGTCAAATATCAACGAAAATTGATGCCTTCAGTAATTCTTTCAAGGCGAATTTCTCTCCTCATTCAGAAATGAGTTGGCACTTAAATGGTCGAATCGTTTTGGAAAGCAATCCATTGTGAATAAATAAATCCATTGTTTATTTCCCATTTATTTCAATTAATAACCGACACCAATTAACAAGGTAGTATAGTCCTCAAACACCCAGCGTGCATGTGGGTGAGCAGCAACAGCGTAAGATACCCGGTCCCTCACTCAATACACAGTGTGCCAGCGTAGGTGAGCGGCAGCAGAGTCAGGTAGCTGGTCACACAGTGTGCCAGCGTGGATGAGCGGCAGCAGAGTCAGGTAGCTGGTCACACAGTGTGCCAGCGTGGGTGAGCAGCAGCAGTCAGGTAGCTGGTCACACAGTGTGCCAGCGAGCGTGGGTGAGCGGTAGAAGCGCCAGGTGTGGATGACAAGCGCTGACTGCCGAAACCTCCTGCCACTAGCTTGAAGTGAACTCTGGGTCGACTCCTCGATCCTCGTTGCTCATTCGAACTTCTGCAGTATAGGCTGAAGTACCATTTATCTCCTCTCCCCACTCCTGGCCCTGAAACGGAGGAGGATTGATCAAGGGTGATAATGTAGTACTTCCATGAGATTTCCCCGACATAGACAAGCTGATCACTTGCCGTGGTATGCGGGTGCGAGTAGACCTACGGATCAGGGGTAAAGTCTCCGGTGGTGTAGAGACGGGAGGAGCTGTCGAGGAGATTCTAGGTGTCGCTGAAGTGCGTGAAGGCGACTGGGGCGAGGCGGAGGGTGAGAACAATGGACCGCTAGACCTTGGTGATGCAGGAGCAGCCGGCAATAGAGTAAGAGTATCAGAGCTCTGTGGAGAAAGATTGAAAGTTGTAGGATGTGGGGACTGTGGATGAATGCTCTCATTTGAAGGCTGGACATGGGAATCGGGCTGAGAAGAGACGGGTGTTGTCCGTGGATTATGTAGGAGCCTGCTCATCGGGTTTATCTTTCTAAGGAATTTTCTGTTACGCAGTGTGCACCGTCCGCTTCCATCTAACTTGACTAGATATTGATCATAGTCCTCCTTTTCAACTATTAGGCCAGTTTTGTCCCACTTATTTGAGTTATTTCCCATTTGATTTTGGACAGCGACATAGTCCTCGAGTGTAGGAGTAAAATACCTTCGTGTGTGCGTTAAGTCTCTCAACTATCTGAGCATGGCGGATGGCAAGCGCACGCTCACGATCCTCCGCAGTAAGTAACCACTCGCGTCGCGGTTCATAATTCCCTGGTAAAACTGGCATGTGATCCCGTAGTTGTCGACCAAATAGTATCTGTGCGGGCGAGAGACCTAAGTCTTGATCAGGTGTGTTTCGGTATTGAAGGAGAGCTCTAGCAAACCTGTCAGTGTTCAATGTACCACGAGGTCCAGTGTTGTCCCTAATCAATCTTTTGGCACTCTTCACACCAAGCTCAGCTCTGGTATTGGAATGTGGGAACGCAACACTGCTGATACGGTGCCTTACTCCCCAATTCTCTAGAAATCGACTAGTAACATAGGATGTATACTGTGGACTTCCATCGTAAGCTAACTCTACGGGTGTGCCAAACGTGGTGAACAGGGTGCGAAGGGAGTTAATTAAGCCATTTGCGTCATATTTATCTGCTGCACACAGCAAGATGGACAACCATCCGGAATAGCGGTCCACATAGATGAGGTAGTTGTGCCCTGCATGACTGAAGAAATCAGAACAAGTGAACTCAAACGGGAATGTGGGTAGTTGAGGGGGTGTAGCAGGTGCTGAGGGCTGGGAGGGTGCGTTTGTGTTGCAGGTGACACACCGTTGCCGCTGCTGAACAATGACTCCATCTATACCCGTCCAGTATATGGACTGTCTTACCCTGTTTTTCATACCAGCTATTCCTTGATGTGCCGAGTGGAGAGTTTCAAGGATGTCTGCACGTAGGGAGGATGGTATGAGTTCCTGTATGTGAGGATGCCGTCGACTGATGAGAGATAATCTCTTACCTTCCAGTACTCCATCAAAGTGTCTGGCCACAGTACCTGTGACGTCGGAATGCCCTCGGCGATAACGTCACGTAGATGTGTTAGTTGTGAGTCTTTATTTGTAGCCTCAAGTAGTTTTTCCCACGTGATCACCTTCAGACCCGGGTCGTCTTGTATGGCATCAGCCATTGAGGCCCATGTTGAGGTGTCTATGTCTACATCATAGCCTGGTTGTGTCTCGTCAACACGAATACGTGCAAGAATTGTGCTTATCAATGACTTGGAACCCACTATACCTCGTTTTGTTGTCTCTGATGGAGACGAGTCACTGGTGGCGGTGACGCCAGGGTAGCGGGAACAGGCGTCCGGTCCCTTGTGCAACTTGCCGGGCACATGGATGATTTGTAGTTTAAAGTTCTTTCTTTTAGTTTAAAGAGTCTGGTATTAGGAATGTTTTCCAATTTCCTCTCACTAAGCACCTTAAGAAGCGGGGCATGGTCTACTGCTATTATCAAATCATCACAGCCAAGGATAAAGTACTTACATTTTTCCCAGGCGTACGTAACGGCCAGTGCAACACCTTCTACCGGAGCGTACCGACTCTCTGCGCCTGTTGTAAACCTTGATCCAGCCAGCACCATCTTCCATCCCGTACTGCAACATATGGGGCTGCGTTCTGGAAAGTCACAGTGCTTCTGTAATAATAAGAAACCAACGCCATCTTTAGACCAGTCCGTGGCCAAGCATGTGGTTCGACCGATGTCAAAAGTTCGAACGCCATCCACAATCTTGGTAAAGATGTCCTATTTTAGTCTTCTCAAACAGGTGTTGTAGAGTGTCGTCCCAGTAAAACTGCTGGTTTGGTTTTAGCAGTTCACGGAATGGCTGCATGTCCTCTGCTAGTGAAGATGCATATGAGACTTGATTAACGAGACCAAACCAAGAGCGGATGCCAGTAATGTTGGTGGGAGCTGGAAAGTTGGAGATGCTAGTTAGTAGTTCATCTGATAGCCTTATACCGCTGGCCATAACCCGAAAGCCTACGAAATCAATTTCGTCCTCTGCAAACACAAATTTTCTAGGGTTGAAAATAATCCCATTTTCACTGCAGCGAGTGATAAACTGCACGGTGTGGTAGAAAGCGGATTCTAGTGTTGCGTCCCATACGAGCGTGTCGTAGATGCACTTAGTCTGTCTCGGGATGTCCTTGATGATCTCGTCAAACCGATTAGTATAACCGTCGCCAGCAGCGATGTATCCTTGTGGCATGGAGCAGTACCGGAACCTTCCCCACGGTGTTATGAACGTGGTTACCTTTTGTGACTTATCGTCGAGTTTGACAGAATGGTATCCATTCCAGGCATCCAATACTGTCCTTTTCATATTTGCTGGTATAGCCAAGACCTGTTGAAAAGGAGATGGTGTGTGGTGAGTTTGCCTTACCGAAGCAGCGTTAAGTGCCTGAAAGTCTACGGTCCGCCGAGGAGAACCGTCTTTCTTGGCCACGTAGACAGCCCTGCTGCACCAGGTGGCCGGAGTGCCAACTGGAACTGGTTCGATGACACCAAGTGAAACATCCTTCTCCAAGTCTGCCTTGACAGCGTCCCGCCAGTGGAGGGGCACGGGGAAGGGCGTATGGACAGCCACAGGTTTAGCATCTGGCTTGAGGTGAATCACTAGGGACGGGCCATGCATAAGGGGGAGAGGCTGGTGTGGACATGTATTGAAAGCACTAGACTTCTACCGGTCAAGAATCCATTGCTGTAGTCTCAGCCTGTTGTCCAAGGTGGCGGGAAATGGCAGAGTGGTTGGCAGTGGCGGGGGTGGAGATCTTACCGGGCACCCGCACGCTGCTACAGTGTTGGCCGTATTCACATCAGTCTGTAGGTTGGCTGAGAACGAGCGTTTCTCGCAAGTATTAAGGGGGAACGATTCTGGGATAATCTGTAGTTGGATACATGCTCTAGCACTCAGAAAC
>JACEEZ010016004.1:105000-132500 GCA_016584305.1 Chionoecetes opilio
TGAACTAACTCTTATCTTCGTATTGATTGTTATAAGGTAATCTCCTCCTCCATTAATACTGGATCATTTGTGTCTCTCTCCCACATCAGGTATAAAAGTGCAAATCTGTATTGCGAGTTTTCTGTGTGTGTTTAATTGATTATTTTTGGCTATTTCCCCTCTCTCTCTCTCTCTCTCTCTCTCTCTCTCTCTCTCTCTCTCTCTCTCTCTCTCTCTCTCTCTCTCTCTCTCTCTCTCTCTCTCTCTCTCTCTCTCTCTCTCTCTCTCTCTCCTCTCTCTCTCTCTCTCTCTCTCTCTCTCTCTCTCTCTCTCTCTCTCTCTCTCTCTCTCTCTCTCTCTCTCTCTCATCCCAGAGTCTGAGCTAATTCACATCCCGTAATTGGCTCGCAGGTAGAGAGATAAGTCATTATTGCCGATGGTGTGCCACAGCACAATTAAAAGAAACAAACTTCCACTTTTCAAGCGCCCACACGCCAGTACTCCCAGCAGAAAGGCAACCCAGGTCCAGGAAATGAAGAGTGACTGTAACCTATTCAGCCAACTCTTCATTGCTGTTCAGGTCCGCGACACAAACCTGGAGGATTTTTTCTCACATGAAATCACACTTGGCCACCAGCATTGTCACTGCATGGGAGACTTCGTCTACCAAGAAACAAATCAGAATTGTTGGCTTGCATCGATCCAAGCATCCAGCCAGAACCACCATCACACTTTGATGCGAAGATTTTCGATGGGGCTGCCATGGTGCATATCCTGCCACATGGAAACAAGTGTACGTTTGGCAAATACAGTGACACAATCTTCATTCCTTGGACAGAGAGACAACTGCAAAGCAGCACTCGAATTGACATTGTATGGGACAGATACTATCCAGACAGCTTGAAGTCAACAACCCGTAAGAAACGAGGGAAGGGGGTACGGAGGAAGGTGTCCCGCAATGCCAACCTTCCCACGTCCTTTGTTGGATTCTTGCAGGACGACACAAACAAAGAGGAACTTTTTGCTCTACTCTCAGAAGAAGTAGCCAAAATGTCTACCCACCTGAAAAATGGGTATACACTACATCCGGAGAGAGAGTTCTGTCCAATCAACCTGGATGTACTATGGACATGAGTGACCATGAGGAGGCAGACAGCAGGCTTTCTCTGCATGTGTACGATACCATGAGGAAAGGTGCAACATCCATTCTTGTCAGTACTGTTGATACGGACGTGGTTGTGATAATTGTAGGAGTTTTCTACTGTCTTGTCAATCGGTATCCTGACTTGGATCTGTGGGTTGGATCTGGTGCAGGGAGGCACTTTCAGTACTACCACATTAACTCTGTCTGCCTGGAACCTGGTGAAGACAAATGTAAAGCGCTGCCCTTCTTTCATACCTTTACTGGATGTGATGTGACATCCCAGTTTAATGGTAAGGGAAAGAATCAGCCTGGATGACCTGGAAATCACTCCCAACTGTGACAGAAGGGTTTACCGCAGCATCATCCTCAGCATTCGTTCCTCAAGACACATCATCTCCGGTATTCAGTGTAATTGAGCAGTTCACCTGTGCCATGTACGACAGCACGACTCAACACAGCAAGGTTAACGACCTTCGGCAAGAGCTCTTTCCTAACAGGGTGAAACTGATGGAAAGGCTACCACCAACACAGAATGCACTGCTCCAACATGTCAACCGATGTGTGTACAGTATCTGGACAGTATCCAGGCCAGTAGCTGACAGAGAGTCTGAAACCAGTCATTGCTGCCCCTAGCCCAGATGGTTTCGGTTGGTCCAAGTCAGACACTGGTGGCATCCCATCTGAACCACGCTTCCAGCTGCTGCTGTGGCTTGTAGAGAACTCATAAAGTGTGGCTGCAAGGCCATGTGTGCTAGGATTGTAAATGCGAAAATGCTGGTCTGCGTGTACAGCACTATGTCAATGCCGTGGTGACTGTGAAGCATGACGTGCCTTCCTCATCTAGGTGAGTGCAGTTATGCATGTAGTCCTTTATAGAGGTAGTCCATGTAGACAACTCTTTAATGCTAGACATGACTCCCTCAAGTCCATTAACGGTAATTTAGGCAATGACAGCACGTTTTTATGTTGAAAATTATTTAGGAAATGGCTAAAGACGGCAATTAGCGAAGTTTGACCTTTAACATTGACCTGACCTTGACCTTGACCTTTGATATGACTCCCTCAAGTCCATTAACGGTAATTTAGGCAATGACAGCACGTTTTTATGTTGAACATTATTTTGGAAATGGCTAAAGACGGCAATTAGCGAAGTTTGACCTTTAACCTTGACCTGACCTTGACCTTGACCTTTAAAATTGGGTACCTCCACCAAAAAGTTTTGCTTTGCCCAAAGTATATGTGTGCCAAATCTGGTGCTTTGGGCCAGCAGGTAACGATCATTGCCATAAGCCACCACACTATTTATCGTTAGTTATCTATAGAACCAGGTAACTAGGCTGCTAAGGGGCTCCCGTTAGCTGTCTAGAGGTAACTATGGGGACGTTAGTAGTTGGGTGCATGGGAGGGTATGCTGGGTTCAAAAAAATTCAGATGGATCACATTTTGCCTTATTTTGTGGTCTGGATTGGATTGGTCTGGTCTCTGATAGTTTTGCGGTGCTGTGGGTGGTGCTGGGAGGGTGGGATCGGGGTCGGGCTGTATTGGGCTTGTCTGGGCTGAGTTAGACATATGTTCCTCTTGTGGAGGGAAGAGAAATCGTCCCTTTTGATATCAGGAACGACGTCATCGATCCTTGGTGCCGAGTTTGCATGCTTCAGGTGATTTTTCTTTCGGCCAAGGAGGCAGCCGTATCTCTGAGTGATAGTTTGCGGTGCTGTGGGTGGTGCTGGGAGGGTGGGATCGGGGTCGGGCTGTTTTGGGCTTGTCTGGCTGAGCTAGACATATGTTCCTCATGTGGGGGGAAGAGAAATCGTCCCTTTTGATATCAGGAACGACGTCATCGATCCTTGGTGCCGAGTTTGCATGCTTCAGGTGATTTTTCTTTCGGCCAAGGAGGCAGCCGTAACTCTGAGTCTCAAAGTGCGCCGTTCCATGCCACTTGGGTGAGTAATGAGCAGCGTGGGTATTAGGGTGTCCCGGCAATGACTTCCCTCGTTTTACTGATGACTAAAGAAGATGTACAGAAATAATATCCTTCAAGACTTCCCCTGGTTGTTTCACGTTCCTCTGAAGCATAAATTGATCAAATACTGTAGTTGGAGACCATTCACGAAGGATCTGGCAATGTGCAGATCCTAAATTCATTCTGATTATATTTTTAGCACCATAAATATCAATAGCTTCATATAATCTTCCGGTCTCTTGCGTCACTGTTCCTCCTACCCTGTCACAGTTGCATTGTGACCCCCACACTTCCATACCACATGGAAGACTGTCTGGGAGCTTGTATTTTATGGGTACGTGTCAAGGAAGAGTTGCTGTGGAGGGTTGTGAGGCGCGGAGGCAGCGTTGTTCCCATCATGGGAGTGACGCGGAATGAGGTGCGGCGCTGCTTGAAGAGACGAGGGGTGTGAGGTGAGGGGTGGAGAATGTGTCCCGGGGCTTGGTAGGATTTTTTAATATTTTTTTAACATCACAAAGGACTGGCCAAAGGCAAAAAAAAAGAGGTAGCAAAAAGGCAAATAAAAGGATGGATGGATGGATGGGTGGGTGGGTGGATGAATAGGTGGTGGGTGGATGGATGGGTGGGTGGATGGATGAGTGGGTGGATGGATGGGTGGGTGGGTGGACGGATAGGTGGGTGTTGGTGTTTGCGTGGCGATAAGACAGTTTTTTGATGGAACGTTACGCTGTTGGTT
This sequence comes from Chionoecetes opilio, assembly GCA_016584305.1. NCBI lineage: Eukaryota > Metazoa > Arthropoda > Malacostraca > Decapoda > Majidae > Chionoecetes > Chionoecetes opilio. The sequence continues at coordinate 108,823 of JACEEZ010016004.1, forward strand.
TATATTTTTTACATAAGATTATATATATTATGATACTTTGCGTGATGACTTTGTGGAAGGTACAGTGTGTGTGTCTGTGTGTGTGTGTGTGTGTGTGTGTGTGTGTGTGTGTGTGTGTGTGTGTGTGTGTGTGTGTGTGTGTGTATGTGTGTGTGTGTGTGTGTGTGTGTGTGTGTGTGTGTGTGTGTGTGTGTGTGTGTGTGTGTGTGTGTGTATGTGTGTGTGTGTGTGTGTGTGTGTGTGTGTGTGTGTCTGTATCTGCGTGTGGGCGTGTGTGGGTGTGGGTGTGCGTGTGTGTGTGTGTGTGTGGGTGGGTGTGGGTGTGGGTGTGCGTTTGGGTGTGTGTGGGTGTGGGTGTGCGTGTTCGTGTGTGTGTGTCCAGAGATCTAGGTCATTCCGTGAGAGGAAGACATATATGAAGAAGAGTGGCAAGCGTTATTTTACCTTGGTTTTATTGCCTCTACTTTCTTGCTTTGTTGAAATCATGAATGCAAATGTGTGTGTTTTTTTATGTCTGAGGAGCCTCGGGCGTGCTGCGTGTGAGGGTATTACGTACAAAGGCACCCCGTAACGTGCTGGGGGTTGGGGATCATCGCCTTGAGTGCTGGGGTAGTTTGTAGCAGGCAAGCGTAACAACAGTGGGAGGAAAAAATCGCATGGAAAGATAGGATAAGTGCAAGGAAATGAACAATGACGGAACTTACGAAAACATAGAAAAATGGGAAGGCAGTAATGGAAATGCGAGGGTGATGATGGATACAAACATCAACCCCCAAACACGAAGATGAGAAAATACTATACGCGTAATTAACATGTTTGTCTTTAATATGGAGGTAAGTGGCTCTGAATCTGATGTCTCGTACCTGAGATTATTAGGTCCATATGGCGTTTGAATGTCCAATTGAAAGAGGGTATATATACTAAAATGCCTGAGGGACTATAAAAAAGTGAGATTAAACATATAAAAGTAGGACAATGGAAAGGTAGAGGACAGATAAAATGAATTGCTATCCTGTAATGAATATTGTATTGATCAAATGTCTGGAGAGAGAGAGAGAGAGAGAGAGAGAGAGAGAGAAAAGAGAGAGAGAGAGAGAGAGAGAGAGAGAGAGAGAGAGAAGGAGAGAGAGAGAGAGAGAGAGAGAGAGAGGGGAGAGAGAGAGAGAGAGAGAGAGAGAGGGGGGAGAGAGAGAGAGAGAGAAAGAGAGAGAGAGAGAGGAGAGAGAGAGAGAGAGAGAGAGAGAGAGAGAAGAGAGAGAGAGAGAGAGAGAGAGAGAGAGAGAGAGAGAGAGAGAGAGAGAGAGAGAGGGGGGGGGGGAGAGATCTTCCTTATTCCCTCATGGTAGCTTGGTAAGGAGGGAAGGACCTGCGTGCCTCATGAGGGCGTCGGGCAGGGGACCAGGAAAGACGCCCTCAGGAGGGATTTCGGGCATCGCGGAAAATTGCCCTCTATTTTTTTTCCCTAACTGCCCCCCGAAGTTTTTGATCAGCCCATTATGCTGCCATTTTGACTTCGAGTTAATCTTGGTGTGCCTTTGATGCCTCTAAGCCGAGGGGGGTATGGCCGACCAAGTGACGGGGTTTTGGGGTGGGGGCCCTGTTAAGTCAGAAAATGTTCTAGTGTTTTTTTTTTCGTTTCCTTTTTTTTTTTCCCCGGCTCCCTGTGACCTGACCATTTTCGAGTGACGTGATGCGATGCCAAGAAAACCCATCTTCCCCATTTGACTTCTTATTGGTTTTTTATATTATTATGACCCATCAGCCGCTTGATTTCTCCTCAGCCACGCAGCTCTGACGTAATTCTCCCAACCTACACTTCACTTCATCTCTCTTGTTTATCTCTTCACATATACCCTGTTCCCTCGTATCTTTTTCACTCATGCCTGTTCCTTCTCTATCCTCTTCGCACTAATATTCCCACTGCAGCCTGAAAGTAAGATTTTGTATCGTTCAAAGGAAAGCTCTTCGCCATCTCCAACGAGTCTCAATATTCCTCCTAAATGCAGCTTGTCATAATCTCCGCTCTTACTCTGTGTTATGAGAGTTCTGGGGGGAGAGATGACATGAAAACCCCAGCTTTACGGCAAAAATACGAGTCCATTGGCCAAAAATGCCCCAAGGGGTTCCTCCGCGTAATGAGTTCACCTGTAAGTGGAGGGTCTGCATGTGGGGATGGTGTGTGTGGGTGTGTATGTTGTGTGAGTGTGGGGGGGGTGTGTGTGTGTGTGTGTGGTTTTGTGTGTATTGTGCGTATGTGGTTTGGTGTGTGTGGTGTGTGTGTTGTGGTTTGGTGTGTGTGTGTGTGGTGTGATTCATTCACCCATGCCTTTCCACACGACCGGCTTACGATCGCCAGTTTCCCCCCTCCCAGAACGACTTGGGGCTCATTGTGACCGATCATTGGGTAAAGTTGGGGCCTCAAAACCCCCACACAAACCCCATCCCCTTGCTCAAGGGGGGCAGTAACGCCCGAATTTGTCAAAAAAATATACCCCGGAGCGAGCGACGACGATTCGAACCGGTAACCACAGAATGGCGCGCCAACGCTCTATCCACTGGACCATCATGTGTGAGTGTGTGTGTGGGGTGTGTGTGTGTGTGTGGTGTGGGTGTGTGTGTGTGTGTGTGTGTGTGTGTGTGTGTGTGTGTGTGTGTGTGTGTGTTGTGTGTTGTGTGTGTGTGTGTGTGTGTTGATAGTTGCAGATTAAGTGAAATTCTATATAGGGCGAAGTGCTAATATGTTGAGAGAGAGAGAGAGAGAGAGAAAAGAGAGAGAGAGAGAGAGAGAGGAGAGAGAGAGAGAGAGAGAGAGAGGAGAGAGAGAGAGAGAGAGCGAAGAGAGAGAGAGGAGAGAGAGAGAGAGAGAGAGAGAGAGAGAGAGAGAGAGAGAGAGAGAGAGAGAGAGAGAGAGAGAGGGGAGGAAGAGAGGAGAGAGAGAGAGAGAGAGAGAGAGAGAGAGAGAGAGAGAGAGAGAGAGAGAGAGAGGAGAGAGAGAAGGAGTTGCAGAAAGATTTTTTTACTATAGACTTTTAATCCTTTGCACCTGTGTGTAACAAGCCGACATCCGCGCCTCACGCTCCCTTAACGAGGCGTGTAAAAAGTGGCGGCGGCATCTGCGTGGCGGGTACGGAAACAGACTTTTCATCGTAGATCCGGGAAGAGCAGCCTCACGTCTTCAGCCTCGCCTCCCCGGGCTGACTAATGACTTGCCTCCCCTAATACTTCAACCGACCACCGGAAAAATGCCACGGAAAGGGGAAACCACACGCAGGGCTTTTTTCCCCCACATTTACAGCCCCGGCTGCGGCTGGTCTGCGGGCGAGTAATGGAGTCTGATCTCGCAGCCTATGAGATTTCACACCCACTTTGGGCGCCTATGGCAGGTGTATCGACCTGAAACTCACCTTCTCTCTAACCTTTACTACCACTGCCTTGCTTCCTTAGTTACCTTTTGTAGTCGCTGTCGATATGGAGCTTTATGAGACTCCATCTCTACCCCCACCAGACAGCCACCATTACTGCTCCACCCCTTACCTTACCCCCGCCACCCAACCCACGCTCCTTCACACTCAATTTCGCGAAGGAGTGTGACGAGACTGTTAGCTGACGGAGAAAACTTGTTTCACAACGTACGCGTCTGTTGCTTTTCCATATGTTGGTCAGAAAACCGTTTTCTTTCTGTCGTTATTTATTGTTGTGTTTGTCAGCACCGGTAGTCTACCCAAGGCTCTCTCTCTCGGCTTTGAGTCTACCCAAGGCTCTCTCTCGGCTTTGAGTCTACCAAGGCTGTCGTTGCCTCACGCTAAGGATGCTACGCAGGTGCTGTCATCACCCTGTTGCCCCTTATCACAGGCGCGGAAAGTAACCCTAAATTATATTCCATCCTTAAGATAACTCACAGAATTTTGCTTTATGCATTCTTCTTCCCCCACCCCCCTTCTCTCTCTCTCTCTCTCTCTCTTGAATGGATTAACAAATGGCACGATAATTCCTATGCTTAATAGGAATCATCACAGTAAAAAGAAATATACTTAAGAATATATATTTTTCGTAGATTATTTCAATGATAATAAAATATTAGAGTATTGAATAATTTTTTTTTCCAATTTATGCCTATAATGATATTGTATAAAAAAGGGAAATATTACAAAAAAAAAATTGAAAAAACCCTCAATATCTTATAAACTGTGAATCGGATGAAAGAAGTGCCACGAATATAAAAGATACAAAATGATATTGTCTTTCTCAAACGTGGTCACATATTTAATATACGTGGTCACATATTTAATATGTCTTTAACCAATCTCGTTTTATTACAATATAAATAAAAAATTGCTCAAAAACTAAAAATAGCTATATCTCGTAAACGGTTAATCATATCAAAAATAACCATTGAATAAAAAAAAAAAATGCAAAATTTAATTTCCAGAATCAGAATATAAAAAGAGAAAGCAGGAGATGGGGAAGTGGGGACAGGGAGAAGAATAGATGGGTGAGAGAAAGGAGGCTAGTAAGAGAAAAAGTCTCCGGGGCTTGACCCAGGTGCTGTATGTGTTTGTATTTTTGTTGTGCGTCGATCTCGACCTAACGACACGCTTTTCCCATCTCGCACGAGCAAACAGAAACCACTCTGGGGCGGCTTGGCAGGACATGGGCCTCGGGAAGATGGTGCCCCGGGAAACACACCCAGGACAACTCCGCCCCACCCCCGCCGCCCACCAGTTCTTCAGTTTTGGTTTTTGTTCTTTTTTTCTTTCTTCAGATTTGACTTGTTTTCCTTCTTCTCTTCGTTCTTCTTTCTTCTTCTCTTCTTTCTCTTATCTTGTTTTTGTTTGTTGGTGTTGTTGTTTGCTTCTTGTCTTGTTTTGGGTTTTGTTTTGCTTTTTTCTGTCACTGCCATGTACGCGCGCACACCCCGATACTCCTCGGCACCCCGCACGGGCGGCTGGCGTCATTTCTCCACTACTTCTCTCGCGTTCCAACTATACAAACAGGAGGAAGGAAATTGTGAAAAATTTAGTGAAAAAAAGTCTGAGATTAAAAGTGTTTTTTTTGTTTTGTTTTATTTTTTCAGAGATTGGACAGGGGAAGAAGGGACTCCGTAGAGCGGAGGGACCTACAGTTTTTTCGTGGGATCCGAACCACGATAGAGAGGGGAAGGCGAGCGGAATGGAGGGGAAATTGTAGGAGTAAAAATTTTTTGTAGTAGCATAAAAGGGGGGCCCAGGATACCTTCGTAGAGCGAAGGGGTCCATTGGAATTTTAAATTGGGGCCTCGTCCGAACCAGGGAAAGGGAAAGAGTGAGAGTAGGTGAGAAGGACAACGGAGAGGATTACGACCGAATTTGCTTCCCCACCGACCGACAAAAGTTTACAACCCGACGGACGATCCGAAAGACAACCAGTCTTCATCCCCGCTGGGGTGTGGTGGTGAAACCAGGTCTGCTCCCCCGCGGGTGTGGAGGCCGTCGGGATGACGCAAGGGTCCGGGTCTCGAATTTTTAAACTTGGTTGCCTTGCGCCGCCATCAGTCTTGGCTTTCCTGTGAGACTCGCACGGAGGGAGGACAGATGGTTAGAGAGTGTGGTTAGGGGGGGGGGATCCAGGGCGGAAGAGGGGCCGTCGGCGGCTGCGCTGGTCACGGCCCATTTAGCCGTGGCCACCCTGGCCTTTTCAGTCTTGGCCCGCCTGGAGGGAAAAAACCCCCCCGGCCCTGAACCGTTGGAAGAGGTGCAGGGCGTTGCACGCAGCACCAGCCTTATAAAAAAAAAATAATTTTTTTTAAACAAAAATATGAATACAAAGCTATAAGCAATAATGGAAAAAAACAGCCGGGACCGACTGCGTGCCTCGCCCTGAGGAAACCTTTTGGGAAGAGTGTGTTATTACAGGACAGGAAAAGGATAGGGTCGTGGCTGTGTGAACACTGTTGAGGAATCCGTTGTGGCAGAACGTGGTCTCGGCCTGGGCTGCCGCGACTCCTGCTGCCCAGCGGTTGGCACATCTCAAAAACAATACCACAGAGAGTGTGTAAGGAAGGTCTGGCCAAGCCTGGCCCTCCCCGGTGGGAAGCGGGTGGAAAAAAATGGGTTAGTGGAAATGACAGGAGTTAGTGGGAAACAGTGAAGTGATTATGTGTAAATTAGAAGTGGGGAGGGGTTGGGGTTTGGTGTTTAGTAGGTTTTGTTCGGGGAAACGATAGCTCGCGGGAGAGTGTGCGTGAAGGTGTACATTGTGTCATGTGTGTGTTGGAACATGGTGAGTCGTTTTTGTGCTCTGTTGTATAGTGTGATGTTGATGGAAGGATGTTGGTCTCCTCGTAAAGGGGAGGAAGAGGTCCGGAAGTTCGTACCACCTTACTCCTAGTGCGGAGCGTAGTGACTTGTTTTTGGATCCTCTGTAGTTTGCGAAGATTGGTTTTTGCCACTAGAGAGAGGATGAAGGGCAGTAGGTTAAGTGTGGTAGAACAAGGGCTTTGAAAAGATGCAATTTTTGTGCGCGCGGCAGCTGTAGGGGAACCTCCCCAGGCTGCTCTGTACTGTGGCCGCGATACCTAATTTGGCGTTTTGTGGTGATTGAATCTGAGATGTTTATCAAATGTTAAGGCCGAGTACTATGTTTTATTATTACTTCGGAGGTTTTGGTGTGGGTTGTGGTAGAACGGGTATAGATAATTGTCTCGGCTTCTCGCTTTTTATATTAAAGTAAGTGACTTTAGTTTTTGAGGGTGTAAAGTGAATCCTCCACTTGAGTTCCCACAGGCTGGTAGCAGTGATTTCCCATTGGATGCGGTCAGTTAATTGATCTAATTGTCTGGAGCGTGAAAAAGTGTCACTCGTCTGCATATTGAATGGTCAGTGATTCTCTTTTGTGTCGGGTCGTAGGTCATGAGTGTACATGTTAAAGAGAGTTGGGAAAAGGATAGAGCCCTGGGGGGACCCCGGCTAGTGGTGAAAAAGGTCGGAAAGAAATGTCTGTATGACGGAGTCTATCTGTCTGTCTGTCAGGAAGTTGCATAGTAGTCTTTTGGTCAGAATAGGGAGGTCAAAGTCGTTACATATTTTATATTTGAGTCCTGTGTGCCACACGGTGTCGAATGCTTTGTTTTACGTCTTTTGTCACTAGAACTGTTTTATAATAACTTGGTTGTGTGCTCCCTTTGAGGTAGGCCACTATGGTGTTTAGCGCGTCGTGGGTGGAGTTTTCCTTGACTGAAGCCAAACTGCTTTGGGGACAGGAGGTTTTTTGTCTCGAGGTGCGTCTTAAGTCGGGTGCATACTAGTCTTTTCAAAAGTCTTCCCTAGAATGTCGAGTAGGCTAATCGGACGGTAATTTTCGGCGAGGTGAGGGCTTTTCCTGGGTTTCGGGATGAGAATTGTGGTGGCTGTTTTGAAGGCTTTTGGGAAAATAGCCTGTGGGGGAGCGAGCTTTAAAAAAATGTGTGTGAGTGAGGAAATGATCGGTGGGGGGAGATTTTTGATGATGGGCCAGGTGATGCCTGTGGGGCCCCGGTGCGCGGCGTGGGCGGTTCTTTTTGAGCAGCCTGGCACATCCTCCTCCTCAAATGGTGTGGTGAGAGGGTTTTCGTGGTTTAAGTTGTTTGTGTTTTATGTAGCCCAGAGGAATAGTGTCTACTTCGTGTCGGTGCATGTGTGTGGTGATGCGTTCTATGTGTGTTGTGCTGGGGATGTGCTGAGGGAGGGGGTGTGGTCGGAAAACCGTTTCCCAGTGTTGCTTAAACGCGTTGGTGACTCGGACAGGGTCTCTTACCCGGATGTTGTTGACGAGTAAAAACTCGAAGCGTTCCCCTTTATTCCCTTTTATTCTGTACACCATGTTTCCAGAACTCAGTGGAGTTAGAGGTGCGCTTGCTGTCCATGCGTTGTACTAACTTCTCCAGTGTGTGTCGTGGTCAGTCTGTAAGCTGTCGAGGATGTGTCGGCGTAGAATGTTTAGGTCTCCCTGGACTCGGATGTGCTTTTGAATGTTGCGTGCAAAGCGTGTTCTGTAGCAGATAAGGAGACGTTGTGTTCGGATAGAGGGTTTAAAGTCATAAATTTTTGTGTTTTTTCTTTGGTATGTAAGTGTTTGCAGCTGTGAGGATGTTTTCTTGAAAAGTGTTTATGGCTGTTCAAGTTATGTGTGGTATTGTCTTTCTAATGGTGTGGGGTTTTTGTGTGTTTACGAGGGCCTCCTTAAAGTCGGGCCCCGTTTTTCGTTGTTTAAGTCAAATAAGGTGGTGAAGGGACGGAAATAGGGTTAGTGGGTTTTGCGGGGAATTAGAGGTATGTGATCCGAGCCGCTGAGGGGCCCGGAGAGAGGTGGTGGTGTAGGTGAATGGACTGTCTGTTAGTGATGGCAAGGTCGGGTCGCCCCGTGCCACCATTTCCGGTAAAGCATGTTGGGAAGTCTGGCCCGAGAAAGCGGAAAAGGGCGTTTGAAGTTTACAATTTGGTGTAGCTGAAGGCCGTGTGGGTTGTTCTGCATGTCTGAAGTGTGTGTGCAGCGTTGGGGTCGGGGTATGAGGTAGACAGGTATGTTCGTGTGGTTGAATAGGCGCTGTATACTGGTGAAAGTCCGGTGTTGGGTCGAGCGTAATTGTGGCCACAAGATAGGACCATGTTTCGGTATGAAACTTGGCTGCTAAGAAATGAGGTGGGAGGCCAGTCCACTAGGAAGTCGTTGTCGAAGAGTGTGTTTTATCAGGATGGGTACGCCGTGTGAGGTATGGCTGTTTGGGGTTTTTACACGTGTATCCGTACAGTTTATGGGTTTTCTGGAGCCCCGATGTCATTGAGGAGGACAATGTCTGGTCTAAGATCTTAAGCTCAGTTATTAGATGACGATTTTTTTGGTATCCCGACAATTTAGCTGCATGAAGGTGATTTATAGCTTACGGTGTTTAATTAACTATTAAGTTTACTCGCTTTGGCTTTTAACTACAGTTGTGCGCGTGTGGTGACAGGGGAACAGAGTTAGCGGGATGGGGGAAGGTGTGTTTTGAAAAGGTGGGTAAAAGATGCGCTGGGGGGGGGGCTCGGGTGGGTTCGCGGTTTGGGGTCCGGCGCGGTCGCCCTCAATGGAGTTTCAGCTCCCCCTCGCTGTCGCTTTCTGAGGAGAGGCTGATCTCTTGCTCTGCTGTATCGGTGGGGGTGTGTGTCTCGGGTTGGGGTGGTGGGGTGGTGTCGAAATTTGTCCGTGATTTTTTTGGTATGTGTGTCTAGTTAGTATGAGGCGTCCCGACATTTTCAAGGAGGGTAAACCATTTTATTAGAATTCTGTAATTTGTTCGTGGAAGAGGTGAAGGTTCCTTTTGCCAAAGTGGGGCGGCGCGTTGTACACAGGCCGTATTTTAATGTCGCATTTGTGGTGTCGTTTTGTGCACTTTTGGTGGTTTTCGAGTGGTGTGGTGTTAGTGGGGAGGGGTAGAGGGCAGGAGGGGAAGGGTAGGGTTTTCGGGTGTTGGGTAGTAGGGTTGGTAAGGGGACAGGAGGGAAGAGGTAGGGGTTGGGCCCTTGCGTATGTATGTATTGCGTTGTCTGGAGTGAGGGTCGTTGTTTTTGTGCTGTTTGAGCTTTTGCGTTTGATTATTTCACCTAAAGGCGACGGCGGTTTTGATCCCCGCCGCAATTAGAGCACTTGGTATGTTGGATGTGCATTGTCTGTAGTTTGTGCCTAAATCACGCTTTTGGAGCATTTGTCGACTGTTTCTGTGCGTTATTTGTTCGGGTGTGAAAAGGAAACATTGAAACATTGTATCACTGGCAGATGTTCTTTTGGGTTCTAGTTATAGGGGGGAAGATTGTGAGAAAACTTTAAGTCCGGGTTTTTTGCTAGTGTTTCTGCTGTTGTTTTGATTGTGTCCTGATTTTAAAATGTGAGCCTTCTGTATTATTGAAATTTTGTCTATCTGTACGCTATTTTAGTTTCTATTTCCTGGGCGTTTGAGTGTCAGTTTGAATTGAGCAGGGGGTCGTCGATGCGGCGAGCAAGATTGGTTCTAGCTGAGATCATTGGCTGGGGTTCAATTTGGGTGTAGCCTTTCCTTTCGGTTTTTGTGTATTTTCGTGGTAGTGTGTGCTTGGGTCGGCCTGGAAAACGAGAACCGACGATGGGGTACGGGCCGGGATAAAAGGCCTTTTGTTTGCGCGATCTGTGTTGTTTGAAAAAAGAAGGCGTGATTGTCATTTGGGGGGGCGTCGTTATGTCTGTATCGCAGCGTTTGCGGTCAGGGGGGCGTGGGTTTGCCATGCTTGGAGGGCAAAACAGGGGGAAACGGGGTTAACACAGCTTATTTCACTTATGGGGAATACACAGTTGAATTTACACTAGATAAGTTAGAATACGTACCCACAACACAACTGAGATAAAGTCGGAATGCCCTTGGCACTCCGTGGCGGCTCCGATAACTGTGGAGAGAACAATGAGGAAACACAAGTTCTGGACACAGAGCTATGCCAGGAAAACTTACTCTCACGCCAGTCTGTGGGCGCCCCAGTGCGGACTGGTAAAAACAAAAACACCGGGCACAGAGAGAAGGTACACTGAGATGGGGAGGTAGGGAGATCGTTTGAGGAAAAATGAAATAAAAACAAATAACACTGGAGCAAAATGGAGTTTGCCGGTGGGTGGGGGAGACTTTAAACGGAAGAAACACTGACAAGAGAGAAAGTGCACACAAGGGGAATGATAGGGACAAATAAAACACTAGATCAAAGATTGAGAGCTTACAGGGGGGGCTTTTACTGAGAAAACACTGGCAGGGGCATTAGAGATAAGGACACTGAGGGAGAAAAAGAGGAAAAACGTGAACTGGGTACTTACTCGGTGTCGGTACTGGTATGGAATCCAATGCTGAGAAATCCCGGAACGCGACACGGGGAAACAACGAAGTTTCTAACCGCGAGCGGATATACTAACACGGAAAAACGCGCAAAAAACCGCGAGCGGATATACTAACACGGAAAAACGCGCAAAAAACCACGGAGAGAAGCTCGAAAACACCTTTTGAAACACAGACACAAGACACCAGCGACTGAGCGTAGAACAAAGTTCTAACTCAGATTGGTAGTCCGTATGTCACGGCAGAATGCGAGTAAACGCTCGATTCTGGGGAGCGCGGGCGGTGAGATCCTATCGCGACGGCGGGCAAAACTGAACTGATGAGATTTTTTTTTAATTTCCTTTTAGGTGGCATTTTATATAGAGCGAAGTGCTAAAATGCTGAGGGGGAGGGAGAGAGAGAGAGAAATGCTGAGGGGGAAGAGAGGAGAGGGGAGAGAAGAGAGAGAGAGAGGGGAGAGAGAGAGAGAGAGAGAGAGAGAGAGAGAGAGAGAGATTTTGGTTTTTATCAATTTATTACGCTCAAAGAGCGACCCTACCGAGTACATGGAATATTGCCTAACATGTATAAATTTAAATTTGTGACACACAGGGCACACCGTCATTTCATACAGAGAGTTGTACATCAAATTATTAGTGCATTTGTGTCTCGCAGGCACGCTGTTTTTATGGCAAGGTAAATATTAGCACCCACCAAAGTGTGGGTGACGTACTAAACGACATCCAAAATTTCCCGTCCGTCAGGAAAAGTCGCACACAGCGAGTAAGGGCTGTCCCTGAGGCAGCATGTTCCCTGACTGAGGGACACTCGAGGGAGTAGTGCTGAAGACTGTTGGCTCTGGGGCGATCACACAGCTTGCAGGAGGAGAAAATGAGGAATGTCCCCCGCCTCAGAGGCCTGCCGCACAGGTCGGTATCCCAGCCGAAGTCGGGCAGACACAATGTTGTGTCTGCGAGCCAGAGTCCGCGTCAGCGATACTTGGGAGGGTTAGACGAAAGGGGTCGTAATGCTGTATAGACACACTCTGAGCCCGCTCAGCGTTTGTGCGGTGGAGTGTGGGGAGAAAAGCGGCCGAGTGTATCAACTGTTTGAAGCATAGGAGGGAGGGTGTAGCACCATCAGGCAGAGGCAGGCTGCAGGCAGTTTTGGCGAGGAGATCCACCTTGTCGTTGGCTCCTATTCCAACTTGGGAAGGAATCCACAAAAACCGTATAATGAGAGAATTGACACGAGCTGCAACTAACTGAAGCAAGATCTGATGAACCAGGCAACGGTGTGTGGTTTGTAGAGATGAGATGGCTTGCAGGGCAGACTGAGAGTCACACATGACCACACCATTCAGACGCCTTTGACAGAGGAGACTGACAGCCAGCAAGAGTCCCTGTAACTCGCAGTAGGTAGAGCTGGACAAGTTGGGTAGTCTGCGGCCAGCCCAGCCTCCCTCCGGTGGCGCTACGTCAAGTGAGTAGACAGCGCACCCCGCGCTCCCATCTGGCTGCAGGGAACCGTCGACGTAGAGATGGGGAGCGGCAGGAACGGAGGAGGACACTGCAGAGAGAGAGAGAGAGAGAGAGAGAGAGAGAGAGAGAGAGAGAGAGAGAGAGAGAGAGATAATATATAGTGTATATATAATTATACACTATAAGTTTGGTATCAAATTTAACGTCTCTGCAACCAATAATTATTATCTATTTACGATTTTTTTAATTTGTGATAAATGTTTTATTTTCAACCTTCAATATAGGGTTTAGATATATATTATATATATATAACATATATATATATATATATATTATATATATATATTATATATATATATATATATATATATATATATATATATTATATTACATATATATATTATATATATTACATATATATATATATATATATTACATTATATAATATATATAATCATATAATATATATATATATATATAATATATATATATATATATTAATATTATATATATAATACTATATATTATTAATATATATATATATCATATATTATATATATATTATATATATATATATTACATATATATATATATTACATATATAATATATATTACATATTATATTATATATTATTCATATATATATATATTCATATTATATATATATATATATATATTATATATATATATATAATCTATAAAGATATTTACATATATATATTACATAATATATATATATTGAATAATATTATATATATATATATATATATATATACATATCTATATATTATAATTTATTTATATCTATATTATTATAATATATATATATATATATATATATAATACATTTATATTATTTACAATATATATATATATTTATATTTATATATAAACATATTATTATATATTCATTATTTTATTTTATTAATATATCTATATAATATTATATATAATATACATATATACTATATATATATATATATATATATATATATATTTTATTATATATAAAATTTCCCATATATATAATAATATATATATTTTAATATATATATTTATATAAAAATACATATATATCTATTACCATATAATATATTTCATATATATATATATAATTAATAATTATACTATATTATTACATATATATATATTATATATATATTATTAATTACATATATTAAATAACCATATAATATTATATATAAAAATCTATTATATATTATATTATAATAATAATTTATATATATTACATATATTTTATATATATATCTATTATATTATAATATTATATATATATATATATATATTATATATATATTATTTTAATATATATATATAGTTGGTTTCTTAGGTAGATACATCTTGACATTTCAGGGTGACAAAGACACTCGTCATTCTTGGGGTTGTTTATGCCGGTGCAACGTTTCGCCAAAAGGGACATTTTGGCATCATCAGGCTAAAATAGTTAAAAATTAATATACTATACTGCTAAAAAGCGAACATCTAAAAGATTTTTTTTTAAAACAATAAAAAAATCCTATATTTCTAAAAAATAAAAACGCAATTTATACTTAACGGACCTTGGTGTGTATGTTGTCTAGGTTGGCAGAGGACTGAATGAACAATAGTTTACAGGTAGCATTTCGGCTCGTATGTGGCGATCGAAACGAGAGTCGGACAATCGAAACAGTGTGATAATAATTTGAGTAATGTAATTGGTATGAAGTGACTTGGTTATTAAGATCAGGGGACAAAATGCTTGATGTTATGGATTCTAATAATTTAGTGTCACTAGAGAAGTTTGCTTTTGATAGGATACTAAAGTCATTCATAGAAAAAGGGTGATCTAAATCAGTGATGTGAGTGGATTGCAGATTGCGAAGGTGAGAGGATGGGTCGACCAGTACGTGCAGAGACACTTTTATGTTCAGAGAAAACCCAAGGGTTAATTCCTTGCCATCTCACCGATGTATCTAGCGTTACAGCTAGAACTTTGAAAATTCGTAAATTATATTAGAGATAAGAGCTTTAGGTCTTTATATTTGAAATGTGTTCTTAAGGTAAATGGATTAGTAAAAATAAATTTAAAATTTTTAGTTAGGAAGTGTAACTTAAGTAAATCATTGAGTTTTTTTTCGAATGATATAACTGAGATGGCCATGAAATGGATGTTTAATATAAAGTGTCTCTAATGTAGGTTCGGGTTGGTTCGACTTGGGGTTGAACTTTTCATTTAGGAATTTGGAGAGAGTTGTTTCCCAAACATTTTGAGTGGGTAGTCATTATTTTGGAAAAAATTAGTAAGGAATTTGATTTCATTATCAAAGGCAAAAACCCAAATTTGGGAAGAGAAACTATAGCATCTGTGTAGTAAGGTCTTAATAGTATTGATTTTAAAAAGATTAATGAATGAAATGAAATGAAATGAATGAAAACATATTGAGTTCCTAAACCTGTGAAAGTAGGGTTTTCTATAGACTGAGGGTAGTAAGATATTTATTTTTACGGGTATTTAGGATATCCAAAAATGGTAGTGATAATTGGTTTTCAACTTCCATTGTGAACTTAATATTTGGGTGCTTACAGTTAAGGTAGTTCACAAATAAGGGAATATGTTCCGTATTTTTAAAGAGTAAAAAGTGTCGTCTACATAGCGTTTATAACAAAAAGGTTTAAAGCTAGGACAGTCAGACAGCCAAATTTGTTCATGGTGACATAAAAAGGGATTAGCAAATGAAGGACCTAGACATGACCCCATGGAAACACCATCAGTTTGGCATAAAGTTTATTGTAAATATGAATGGAGAGTCCTTTATAGCTATGTTAATAAATCAGAGAATTGTTTTTTTGTGTAGTTAAGAAAAGTGGTAGCATTATGAAATAAATTATCAGTGATTATTTCAATAGTCTCATCTAATGAATGTTTGTAAATAGTGACTGGATGTCAAAACTAGCCATTACCGCTTTTGTTTATGTTGATTGTTTTTAATTCATGTGCAAAATAAAAAGAGTTCTTAATTGTGTATTCATTACTAGTTAGGGGGTCAATTATCGGACGAAGTATTTAGCTAGATTATAGTTAAAGGTGCCTATAGTACTAAGATAGGACGTAAGGGGCTCTCCTGGCGTCCTCTATGGATTACCATAAACTCAAAAAAATAGTAACCCCTTCGTCCCCCCTTTTATAGGTACCCCTGTATGTATGTATATATATATATATATATATAATATATAATATATATATTATATATATATTATATTATTATTTGTATATAAAATTATATGTATATATATATATTATTATATATATATTATAATATATATTATATATATATATATTATATATATATATATTATATATATATTATATTTTCATTTTCCGTATGGCACCCTTTCTAAAATTCTTAAATAGACCTAAGGAAGCCTCATACCAAATGGGGTGCTTTTTTTTCGGCCCCGTGTAAAGATGATGGGAAAATGTACCGCCAAGCCCCCTGACTTTATATAGGTGAAGTAAGCAACAGATGGGGAGTGAAGGCCTGGGGCTCCGTGTGGCCCCTTGCTGTGTTTCTGAGGGCGCCTGGTCCCGGTTAAGGGCGCCTGGTGCCTTTTTAGGGTTAAGGGCACCTGGTGCCGGGTTTAAAGGGGTTAAGGGCGCCTCGTGCCTGGTTAAGGTCAGGGCGCCTGGACAGCCCCCACCAGTCCACGTCGGCAGCAGCGCTCAGCAGGGTTGTGCGAGGTTTATGGACTCACCTCAGTCGGGTCTGTGTTAGTAGTGAGCCGTTATCAACCCGCTTTATACTCATACTTATACTCAGCCTTTATACTCATGGCTTGATTTGCAATTTGTCAGGGTATCAAATCACTACTTTTACTTAAAATTCGTTTTTAACTACTTAGAAACTTACTATGAAAGAAAATTTTAACAAAAGACGTAAATAAATAAAAAGCCTGTCACTCACAAGACGTAAACATGAGGTTCCGCGTCCCCGGGAGGGCTTCGGGCGGACCTTTCTCCACCGTCATGGGAAATATGCAAATCAGGTCTTGTGGTATTCATAGCCAGACGTCAGACCGGTGCGGGTACGTCCCTGCCAGGCTGTCTGGGGGGATGGAGGGGGCGCAACGAGTATGACAGCGTCTCCTTCGAAGCCAAGACAACAGCATGAAGGTACTGGAGGGTGAGGTAAGGGAAGAAAGAGTCTGGGAAAGAGAGAGAGGACAGCGGGGTGGCTCGGTACGCAGAAAGGTGACCTGGAAAACCTCGGTGTCAAGGAGACGACGAGAGGAGGGGAGTCAGATTCTTTTGATGGATATTGTGCAGCGAGGTGTTGCAGGTTCCGTAGTGGTGTGGAAAAGGTCGAAAGGACCTGAAGAGGCACGGACAGCGATGCGTCGGTCCATGGCAGTGCGGTTAGTGCTGGAAAGGATAAAACCAGTTCTTTGAAAGTCAGTGTAATGAGCAGTGTAAGGCTGTTAGCGACGTAAGGACCCGTTGTGGCCGTGTGGCGAACATTGCGGTGAGAGTGTAGGGTACGTGCCGCTGGCAAGGGAAGGGAGAGAAAGAGATGGGGGAAAGGGGGGAGGCTTTGCGAAGTAGAGGACAACTTTGTCAGGTTTTTTGTGAGAGCTGGAATGTCAAACTTGGACTGCAGAATGTCCTTGGAAGATCCATACTTTTGTCTGTAAGTAGCATAGGGTGGGCAACGTTGAAGGGGAACAAGTGGGAAACTTAAAGGAAACTCTTGTAAGCTTGAAAGGTCTTAGGAGACACAAAAAGGAAGAAACTTTTCATGGAAATAGGAATTGTTTGGGGCACAGCTGGAAATGGAAAAAGGAAACTTCGAGTGTCTATCAGGAAAAATATGAAAAGAGAGAGAGGAGAGGAGAGAGAGAGAGAGAGAGAGAGAGGGGAGAGAGAGAGAGAGAGAGAAGAGAGAGAGAGAGAAAAGAGAGAGGGGAAGAGAGAGAGAGAGAGAAAAGAGAGAGAGAGGAGAGAGAGAGAGAGAGGGAGGGAGGGAGGGGAGGGGAGCGAGCGAGCGAGCAGAGCGAGCGAGCGAGGGGAGAGAGAGAGAGAGAGAGAGAGAGGAGAAAAGGGGAGAGAGAGAGAGAGGAGAGAGAGAGAGAGAGAGAGAGAGAGAGAGAGAGAGATGAAAAGCAGTTATTAAGCTTCAGCATGGAATAAAAGAAATGTGCAAGGAGTCGTAAAGAAAGACGAGTAACTTTTATGGGGAATCAAGCAAGGACAGAGAGAAGCACGCAGGAAGGCGAGCGTGAGGGAGACAATACATGGAAGAAGTGTGGCAGGTGAGAAGTGAAGGTGACGTGCACAAGGCGGAGAGGCGGGTTGGGTTTGTTTTAGAGAGGAAGGCAAAGTGTGGCGAGGACAGCGGAGAGGCAGAGAGAGTGGCGGAGCTAAAATTTCCCGCAGCGGAGACGTGAAGTGAACGTGAACGTTTAGGGCCGTGAAAGTGAAGGTGGAAAGGAAAATAAAGGCGGAAAGGTGGGACACGAGCGAGAAAGTAAGAATATAAGAGGGTGTATGTGAAAAAGAATCGTATTATTTTAAGGAAGGAATTATCGTCGACCTGTGACAAATGGAAAGGTGTCTGGGGATCTCGAGGCAGGAAGGAGGAAAGAAATATGTGCAAAGTAGAACTGAGTTATGATGAAGGAAAGATGAGAATGAAAAAAGACGAGATCTTAGATGTAAAAGATGAAGATGAGAGAGGTGGGAGGACACGGGTACAGATGCAGGAAAATAAAGAGAGGGAGAATATGTAAGAGTGGAGGAGGACGATGTCAAGGCGCTGAGGACATCACGGGATATGAGGAGGACCCACATAAGGACAGATCAGGGAACGCCGAGGAGACCAGAGAGTCTGAGAGGATGGGTCGTGCGGGGGAAGAATATAAGAGTATAAGAAAAAAGACAAATTCATTGTTTTTGTTATTTGTTAAATGCTCTCAGTGATTTGTGAAGGCCTGCAAATAGCTGTGTTCTTTGAAGGGCTTAACTACTGTTTACGTCTAACAAGGAGTTTATGTGATTGGTCGGCGCTGTGTGTGGGTGTGTTAGCAGGATGACGCTAAAAACAATGGACGGATTCGTATGAAAATCTTACCATTGGTGGGTCTTGACACAACCTATAGTAGAGATGATTAGCTTTTAGTTTTTTGAGGTATAAGGGTATCAATAATGCAATTAAATTGTTACTGATAGTCCTGCGTCTGGCAGCGGAGTGGTGGTGGTAGAAGATGAAACGATTGTTATACTTCTGGCATCATCAGGGAAACAAGAAAAACATATCGTACTTCCTTTTATCATCATTATTACCTACTACTACTACTACTACTATCACTGCTGAAATAATGTTCAGGCGTATTGTGTGTGTGTGTGTGTGTGTATTGGCAGGATTATTTGCAAAGGGAATGATGATGTTAAGGGATTGTTTAACCTTGGCGGAAGTATGCGCTCTCGGAGTGCTCATGTTCTTGTTCTTTGATTGAAAAAAAAATGCTTCTCAGATTACGTACGAAACCCTATATGAGCCTGCCCTGTGGTACAAAGGACTATGCCCACTCCTGTGTTGTGTACCGTGGTGGCAGCCGTGCGTCGCGTGGCCTCACATAACCTGCCTCGTTAATGACATCATCCCAGGCATCGCGGCGCTCCCTGTGTGCTGCTGCCTGACGCAACATTCCCCAGACAGTCAAACCAGCCCTTGATGTAACTTCTCTCTCTCTCTCTCTCCTCTCTCTCTCGACTCCCCACTCAATCCTCCTTTTTTCTCTCTCTCTCTCTCTCTCTCTCTCTCTCTCTCTCTCTCTCTCTCTCTCTCTCTCATGGCATCAAAAGCGGCTTGTAATATATACCTCGAAATGCTGCAGTGGATGTGTAGATATTGTCCCATCACATAGTAAAGGATTCCACTGATTACTCACACGTTAATCGAAAAAAAATATCAAAAAAAACTGTTAGGTTACGGTAATTAGTAAGATCAGGTTATGTAAGGTTTGGATATGATACTTTTACCTTACATCTGATTTTTGTTTGTTTCTTTCTTTCCTACATTCAACTGATATATTAACATGAGGTGAGTCAAAGGGAAGAGCCTGTGATACATATGTATGTCTACAACAAGCTGTAACTAATATTCCATGTTGATGCTTGGACACATAATATCATAAACGCATACACAATTTTACACACAATATTACGCTGATACAGGTAACCAGATATACACGCCAGTGAGGGGAAAGATAATGTGTGTAAATAACAGTCACTGGAGTACTTAGATATTTGCATGCATAATTAATAAAAAGACATGTCAGATGGTGTAAAGTAAACAGGGAACCTGAAAATGGGAAGGGAAAAGGAGAGAGAGAGAGAGAGAGAGAGAGGAGAGAGAGAGAGGAGAGAGAGAGAGAGAGAGAGAGAGAGAGAGAGAGAGAGAGAGAGAGAGAGAGAGAGCAAAAGCAAGAGCAAGAGCAAGAGCAGGAACAGGAGCAAGAGCAAGAGCAAGAGAGAGCGCATGGACAGATACAGACGTACAGGTGGAAGTTGTTTTCTCATTTAAAAGTTTTCTGCATTTCAATTACGTCTCTCTCTCTCTCTCTCTCTCCTCTCGCTCTCTCTCTCTCTCTCTCTCTCTCTCTCTCTCTTCCCTCTCTCTCCCCTCTCTCTCTCTTTTCTCTCCTCTCTCTCTCTCCCCTCTCTCTCTCTCTCTCTCTCTCTCCCTCTCTCTCTCTCTCTCTTCTCTCTCTCTCTCTCTCTCTCTCGCTCTCTTACTCTGCTGATTTTCGTCGTCTTTTCAATTAACTTTTTTTTTTCTTCACCTCCGATTTTTTTTTCATCTTAACAATTAATACGCCAAGGTACGCCTGCCTCCTCTAATCTCCTCGTTTTTACCCAGGCTTACTTCCCTCCTCACTCCCTCTTAATTAGTTTTCCTTAGTCCCTTTTTTCCTCCACCACACTTTTCTCCCATTTTCCCCACATGCTTTACTTCTCTTTCCTCATCATTCTTCCTAGCTATCATTCCTCACCATTCTCCCTCGCTAGCATTCCTGATTTTCTCCTTTCTTTCTCCCCACTTTATATATTTTTTTTATTTAGTGTTCTATAAGGACTTTCACATCAAAGTGGCACGTCGCTGGAAAATTAATCTTTATTTTAACAAGTAATACCTCCGGAGGGTACTCCGTAGTGTAGTGGTTAGCACGCTCGGCTCACAACCGAGAAGTCCCTGGTTCGATCCCCGGGCGGAGCGCAGATAGATGGGTGGTTTTTCTTAAAACCCGAGCCCCTGTCCACCCAGCAATGAATGGGTACCGGATGTTAGCCGGGATTTGTGACCCCCCTCTCGAGGTGGTGGCTTCGGCCAACACTTAAGCTGCAGCGGTAGATCACTACGGCTCTGAGTAATTATCCTCTAAACAAACAAATAAACAATACCATTCACACCGGAGTGGCGTGACGCGTTGCCACTTGATGCCACTCCAGATAGAGGACCGGACCTTTTTTTTAGTGTGCCACGTGGCAGTTTCCTCATCAAAGTGATTGATATCCAATGTAATTATCCGAGTAATATTACTGATACAGAAACAAAGATAAGTACA
The DNA here is from genome assembly GCA_016584305.1 of Chionoecetes opilio. Taxonomy (NCBI): domain Eukaryota; kingdom Metazoa; phylum Arthropoda; class Malacostraca; order Decapoda; family Majidae; genus Chionoecetes; species Chionoecetes opilio. The sequence continues at coordinate 129,748 of JACEEZ010016004.1, forward strand.
GTAGCCGTTTCTCGATGCTCACAGATCATCGGTAATTGGTATCCTTCCGCTGCACTAAAGGCTGCGCAAAGATTGCCGAACTACCAAACGTGTCTTTACGTATCGAGTAAAACGGCTGAAAAAATCTCTATAAGCACCTTTACGTCCTTTAGTGCTTAAAGAGATTGCTTTATCACTACGCAAGTACTGTGAACCCCGACATTGTCTCTCAGATACGGATGGACCCATCACCTCTTTATAAGATTTCTTCTGGCTATCACACCACCGATCAGAGCAATTACATGAGCATCATCCTACGCTGAAGCCATCTTGCGAATTGAGTTTGTGAGCCACGTGTAACGTGGCACTTTGGTATGAAAGTCCCTTATTTGTTAGATGCTTACTTATTATTTTTATTTTAAAGTTATATTTCTAGTCTAATTGTACGAGTCTTTAGTTAATGTTTTGTCCTCTATCTCTTTACTGTAGAAGCTGCTGCTGTAGAACACACACACACACACACACACACACAACACACACACACACACACACACACACACACCACACACACACCTCACACACACACACACACGGTGCCCCTGTCTCTTATCTTCGTCTAGCTCGGCTCACCCTGACGTTGACTCCATATAAATCCATCCCGACCAATACTTCCCCCACAACCGCATCCACCCCACTCAGAGCTACTCTGGCTAAATGCAAGAATGCTCGTCCAATCCCGACAGGTGGAGATTCCCGACCGTCGTAACCTACACCGGTGGGATATACAAGAATTCTTTTCAAATGCTCGGCCGTGGAGATTTGGGCAGTCGTACCAACATAGCGATTCCAAACGGCATCAGTATTTTTACTGTTTTCCACTATCTAATGCCTTTTACTAGTTTATTTATCATTTATCTTTCTGCCATTAAAATAATAGCTTAGTTAGTGTTCACCACTTATCTGAGGCGTTGATGAAGAAGAAATGGACCCGAGTGATGCTTGTGCGTACATTTGACGTCCCACCAGTCGCCACAAATCAATATGGCTGACGCACCTCCACCATCGCCGCTCTCCTTCATCACCACTTATCACAACAATATACTCCTCCTGCACCTAATTTTACCTTAATTATGACACGTGTGCATTCACAGTGTATGAATGTCACTCTCGGTTATGTTGACACTCGCCTGTAATGGTTTGGGAAGAATTATGATGGAATAAGGACAGAGGACAAGGCATGGACAACGCAACCAGTGGAGCAACGCAACCAGTCGAACGCAAAGGGTGGAGTGTTTTCAAATGATTCTTGCTTGCCGAAACGCGATGCAACGGGTCGAGAAAATTTCTTGCATATGGCCCTCTACCACCACCACCCACTGTACACGTATACTACAAGCCACACACACACCCGCTGCTGGCCAATAGTTCAGTCTTTTTTCCGCACCTCACCCCACAACGCAACAGAGAACGTGGTCCAGAATACCAAAACATTTTTATTCAGAATGGCGCTTGTGTGTGTGTGTGTGCGTGTGTCAGAGGTGGGCACCGCAAACGAAATTCCACTTCCGCAAACGCAAATCCGCAAACCCCAATCCTTATGTTCCGCAACCGCAAGTCCGCAAATTTCTTGAAGTTCACACTTCCGCAACCGCAAGTCCGCAAACCGCAAACCAATTAGGTGATATTTTCTCCGCATATATTGCAAAATTGAGGTAAAACCCTTTGTGGCAACCAATCAATCATTGGGGGCATACGCCGCGGGGCGCGTCGCCTCACCCATCCTACGACGCCACTCCCGGGGGTCACCACACATGAGTCCCCATGCAGGCTCCTTTCCCATACCAAGCAGCTCTCGACAAGAAACATCAACTTGCCCCAGCCACGAACCTTGTGGGCGCCCCCTTGGCCTCCTCCACGCCGGATTGTCTCTTACAGATACAACCCGATGGGAAGGATCGGTTTCAGGGTAGCGTGCCACATGCTCATATAGCCGAAGTTGGCGCTGACGGACTATGCAGGTAATAGGCCTCGATTCAGTCTCACGGTGCAATCGCTGATTTGACACGTAATCATCCCAGCGATACCCCATGATTCTACGAAGCAACTTATTACCAAAGGCATCGATTTGCCTCTTCAAGTCGCTATTTAGTGTCCATGTCTCAGAACCATAGAGTAGGACAGGGATCACAAGCGACTTGAAGATCCGGATCTTTGTCCTCCTGCACAGGTACCGACAACGTCAAATACTCCTGCTGAGCGAGTCCATAACACCGTGGGCTATGCCAATCTGCCGTAAGACTTCTTGACGTGACCCGCCGTCATTATGGACTGCGCTACCAAGGTATGTAAAATTTTCCAAGATCTCAATGTCCTCGCCGCACGCATGAAAAGACTGTATTGTTTCATCTAGTAAGCCTCCAAACACCTGGACCTTGGTCTTGAACCAGGAGACCTCAAGTCCCAAAGGCTTTGCCTCCTCGTGCAGCGCCTCGAGAGCCATCACCAGGACCTCCAGCGACTAAGCAAACATTACTGCATCATCGGCAAATACAAGATCAGTGATCTTGGCGTTACCGAATGATGCTCCACAATCACTTTGATCTACAACTTTGCCCAATACCCAGTCCATACATGTGTTGAAAAGTGATGGGGCAGGGACGCACCCTTGCCTCACTACTGTATTAACAGGAAAGAAGCTGGTACACCTCCCCCACACATCACAGCTCTCTCAGTCCCAGAGTACAGGATTACTATGGCCATCAAAAAATCCATTT
>JACEEZ010016004.1:140000-141368 GCA_016584305.1 Chionoecetes opilio
CACGAAGCAAGGCCACAACTCAAGGCCACTGAGCAAGGCAACGTGTTTACCCTTATCTGTGTGTTATTACAGGTAACTGTGGTCAACCCAAGTAAGAATGCTTACAACTGTTGGTGACACAGTGGGGGTTGATTGCCTCAGAAGTGTAGAGTTGATGGGTAGGCGTATACCGTCCTAGCCAGACACTTCAGATGGTAGTTGAATAAAAAGTGGTCGAGCGGTTGTTTTATAAGGCTTGTTAATATAAAGTACTAGAACAATAATTACAAGATACATATCTGGACACGGAGATTTCTACATTAATAATGTCACGCAGTTCGTTAAGTAACGGCCAATGAAACTAGTGTCTAATAGACCGAGCCAGAATGTTAATGTTGTGACAAGGTACTCCACACCCCCAGGTGTGGGGTACACACAGCCACAACAGAAGGTGTGGTGAGTAGGAGCGCAAGGTAACACGTCTCCGCTCGTTCTCTGTGTTCTGTCCGTCTGTTCCTTTTTCCGGCCAGTTGCTGCATATAAAGAACGCTGCCGGAACTGGCAGGTTCCGGTGGACATGTCTCTCAGGCCTGTTGCACTCTCGTAAGCGTCATCATCCTTGGGCAGAGCATTGAGATGACACACACACAACTGTGCGTGCAGTCCGGAACCAGGGCGAGGTGTGTCTACGTGTTGCATCAAGACACCGGGTTGATTGTCCACGTCATTCTTATGGGCCATGGCGTGATACTTCGTCAACAAACCTCATCAAAAGGTGTCAGCACTCAGCATCCGCTAGGCGCCAGTACAGACACACAGACACTCGGACATCCTGTCTTAGTATAGATTTTAGATTAACACATACATATAATTTTAACCAGTACGCTAATACACGAAGCAAGGCCACAAAGCAAGGCCACAAAGCAAGGCCACGAAGCAAGCCACGAAGCAAGGCCACAAAACAAGGCCACAAAGTAAGGCACAAAGCAAAGCCACAAAACAAGGCCACAAAGCAAGGCCACAAAGCAAGGCCACGAAGCAGGGCCACGAAGCAAAGCCACGAAGCAAGGCCACGAAGCAAGGCCACGAAGTAAGGCCACAAAGCAAGGCCACGAAGCAAGGCCACAAAGCAAGGCCACAAAGCAAGGCCACAAAGCAAGGCCACAAAGCAAGGCCACAAAGCAAGGCCACAAAGCAGGTCACAAAGCAGGGCCACAAAGCTAGCACAAAGCAAGGCCACAAAGCAAGGCCACAAACAAGTCCACAAGCAAAGGGCCACAAAGCAGGCCACAAAGCAAGCCACTAGCAAGGCCACGAAGCAAGGCCACGAACAAGCCAGCAGTAAGGTGGTACTGCTACAAAGCCCCCGGTCATTTTCGCCAGGCGGGG
>JACEEZ010016004.1:155648-158148 GCA_016584305.1 Chionoecetes opilio
TGTGTGGGTGTTTTTTGGGGTTTGGGGGTTGGGGTTTTGGGTGGGGGGTTTTTTGGGGGGAAACCCCCCCCCGGGGCCCCTTTGGGTGAACCCCTGGCGTTCGAATGCCCTGGTTCAATGGCCTCCGCCCGCCTTGTCTGCCGACCCCCGGAGACAGCCCAGCCCCCCCCCCTCAGCACACTGCCACACTACACACTTAAAGGAACGTGACAACACTGGCCAACGATGACAGCCACACGCTTCGTTATTTGTTTTTCATCCCTTAAATTCGCACTTCTCTATAATTATTTGAACTTTTTACACCTGGTTCAATTTTTGTGGGACGCCATGTCTTGTTGCTTCTGTTGTTCACACACTCACCAGGAAAGATACCTCCGTTCTTCTCTCTCTCTCTCTTCTTTCTAGGACGCCTCCACCCATCTCACTCCCTCACTTCAGCGCCTGACTCTATCTCTCTTTTACTTTCGTTTCTTTGCCGTCCAATTCTATCCTGCCCTTCCCCTCCCCTTCGCCTGTCTCTTTACTGCCACTCAGCCAGTCGTTAAAACAAACACTCCGAGACTTAATTACGTATGCGCAGCGCTTTCAACATTATTCTCATTAATGCTTTCAGTATTATTTCTTCTGAATCACCTTTACCACATACTGAAATACATTGGGAGTCTCATTTGTTCCGTGGGAAGCTATATATTTACACACTTGAAAAAATTCCATCAAAGAAAAACTAGACGCCCACTGGTGGTACAGGTGCAGACTTCAGTAAAAAAGAAAGAGTTCCAATTTTCAAACAACACGTCGTGGCCGTGATGGCGTCCTCGGGGCGCTCCCAGGGTCGCCAGAAGGCTCGCGGCATGAGACTCTTCTCGGGTTTGCCGCTGCTCTCCCACCCTGCCCGCCCTTCCATCGTGGCCACCGAGAGACACTCGGTGGCCAGACACTCGGTGGAGAGACACTCTCTCTCGGTGGCCACGCTTCCATCCCCTCCACGCCAAGGTCACCGAGCACCACACCCACGCCCCCTCACCTGTTTTCTGGGGTACTCTCTCTCTCTCTCTCTCTCTCTCTCTCTCTCTCTCTCTCTCTCTCTCTCTCTCTCTCTCTCTCTCTCTCTCTCTCTTCTCTTTTCTCTCTCCCCTCTCTCTCTCTCTCTCTCTCCATTCACACAAAAAAACTACATATAACAAATGTGGTACCTATTAGTCCATCAGCTATCAGTTTTTGATGGCATGCGGTCCAAAAATATGCTCCGCTGGATGAATGATGCTGATGCTGACAAACATAACACACGCGATCGCAGCCTCAACGCACCCTCCGCAAAGAACTGTAATAGTACAGACTTATGATGATGGCTGCTCACACACACACACACAAAAAAAACAATAGATAAATTAGCATCGGAAAAAAACACAAGGCTTATAAAGGCGAATAATCCTGTCAAGGTATGTACGGGAATTTACAAAGACCTGCGAAGCCCAACCCTTGAAGGCGGTGTAGTCTTAAAGAGCGTCTCCCCAGCGGCGCAAGGGCGTCGGCGGCGGCGGCGGCGGCTGTGTCCGCTTTCCATGGTGTCTGGTTGCCCGGTCACGCTCGATGCCTCGCGCGGCCCTGCAAGCAGATCGCATACTTCTTGGGGACGGTTCTTCAGCCATGAACCCTCGCTCCTCAACACCTGGCCTCTGGCGTGTCCTGGAGGAGGGGATGTTCTGGTGGCGGGGTTGTTCTAGGGGCGGGAATGTTCTGGGGATGGTGTTCAATATGTGCAGGCTGGGGCATCGCTAATCCGCAGGACGATTGTAGAGGGTGGTTAGTAGCAAGGTCGCTTCAAGAGAGTAGGAAAGGGAGATACGGAGTGTTCTGTTGTGGGGAGGAAGGAAGGAGGTTGTGGTTCTTGGGCGGTACGTGTGGGGTTTAATGAGGGGGGAGGTTTAGTGTTCAGGGGGAAGGGGTTGTGGCGGGCCGTCTGGAAGAGAGGGTGCGGTGTCTGGGCAGCGCAGGGCCACGTGTGTGTGTGTGAGGCCGCTCAATATAGCCCTGTCGACGCCACCGCTGCCACCACCACCACCACCACCACCACCGTCTCCACCAACACCACCACCGTCTCCACCAACACCACCACCGTCTCCACCAACACCACCACCGTCTCCACCAACACCACCACCGTCTCCACCACCACCATCATCTAACACTCAAGCACCATCAATTATAGTCTCCTCCACCAGAATCACCATCAACACCAATTACAACCCACTGCTATCGCCACCATCACCATCACCACCACAATCAAACATAATAATAGCAATTACCACCACTATAGCCACCTCTACTTCCACTCTTGTCTGCCTCATCAATATCATCCTCACGGGACTCCACATTCACCACCACATTCCGTGTTGCCAACGGACACCTGGACAAAAACCACCACCACCACCACCATCACCACCACTACCACGAACAACAGAATACAGAGAATAACACATAGTAAAAACTCAACACTATACCA
>JACEEZ010016004.1:165648-198148 GCA_016584305.1 Chionoecetes opilio
TTTTCTTATGTTCTTATGTACTCCTCTACCACTACTCTATAGGCCATCACATCGTCCTTATATCCTCTTGTTATTTCTCTTCTTACATTTTTTCCTACACAATACACATGCCCCTCTCACCTCCCGCCCAAAGCCGCACTTTCCCTTCACCCTATGGTCCCATTTACCCGTGCCACACCCACACACCATGTCCCCATCCCAACATGGCGTCCGGAACCCCCCCTCCCCATATCGCCTCTGATTATCATGTTAGGAATGAAGGAGACAAATCACCCTCGGCTCACCTGCTGTGCCCTCCCACCCTGCACCCTCGGCCGCTACCTGTAATCAAGGTGCTGTATTATATAACGCCACCAAGTGTTTGTTGAGCTTGTATGCAATTCGAGGGTTGATGCAGCGACTTCAGAATCGATGAAACGAGAGTCTATGGAGATTTCATTGGATGGTTCTGTAAAATAATAATACTAATTTTATTCTCGCCCGAAGGCATACATACAAAAAACAAAGCAATAAGAACAGGCCAAAGAGTAAACTTAAGTACTAGAGAAAAAACAGAAAACAAGAACAAAGTACACTTAAGTACAGGCACATTAGGGGACATAGTATCAAAGTACATAGAAAAGCATACATGGACACCTGTGCTACCCCACATTCTGCACAAACAGCAGACCCAGCCACCGCTGTTGTATAGGTCCACATACATAGGCCGAGCTCTGCCTGACAGAGGTGATGATGGAGTTCGTAGAGAGCTTCACCCTACTCCTTAAACTGAACACGGAGTGTCGACGGATCACAACCAGATTGTTCACCCCGTTCATAGCGAAAGCCAGGGACGAGCTGCACCACCTGGTAAAAGCATGAAATCTGATATACTTATTTCAATCGGATCTCTCTCTCTCTCTCTCTCTCTCTCTCTCTCTCTCTCTCTCTCTCTCTCTCTCTCTCTCTCTCTCTCTCTCTCTCTCTCTCTCTCTCTCTCTCTCGTATCACTATCGTTATCGTGTTATATCAAGGTCTTATCATAGTTATGAATATGTTTTTCGTGGAAGAGAAGCAAGTCACCTTAACATGACATCCTTACCCGTTCCACTATCTCTCTCTCTCTCTCTCTCTCTCTCTCTCTCTCTCTCTCTCTCTCCCTCTCTCTCTCTCTCTCTCTCTCTCTCTCTCTCTCTCTCTCTCTCTCTCTCTCTCAGCCGCTTCCCCTACACACGTCTTCCTCAAGCATGGGGATTTTGACAGTGACTCAGGCGATTCCCCAGGCCTGGCATAGACTTCTTCCCCGACTATTATAATATGAGAATAAATCCTGACTCATAGACAAAACGTGGTGTGTGAGGCGATGGGGATTTTGTATTGTCTGGCATAATGTACTTGTTGTTGTTGTTGTTGGTGGTGGTGGTGGTGGTGTGAGATATCCCTATTGTAGTCATTATATACACACACATACACACACACACACCCTCCCACGACCCTGCACGACACTGGGTCCTCCCTCCACTCGCGGGTGACTCGCCCTCTTTATATACGGCTTATCAGTATCGTCTTTGTGGCTCACTGCTCACTCAGGTCACTGCCTCCTCCACCTGCCTCCTCCTCCACCTACCTCCACCTCCTCCTCCACTTGGCTCGTTCTTCCCCTCCCCCCCATTCCTATGTATTCCTCCTCCTCCTCCTCCTCCTCCTCCTATTGCACCTCAACCTGGCCTCATCTCTCTTATTTTCTCCTCCAGTCCTGACTTCTCCACCTCGTCTATCCTCCACTATCTCCACTTCCCTCTGGTGTCTTTATCTCTCCTTATCTGCCACAAAACTGCTTCCTCTACTTTACCCTTCCTCTTTCACCGCCATCTTCGGTAATTACATGGACTCTACAGCCTCTACAGTCCATTACAACACGATAAAGGAATATGTTTGTCTCTCACATGAAGGAGATTTAATTCGAGTGTATTAACCTCTTCATTCATTCATTCATCCATTCACTGACTCACCGGCTCATTTTCCCCGTGATGTGTGTGTTTATTTGTCAGTATTAATAGAGGATGTGGGTGGATTTCCGGAATGGATTGGGAGGTGTCAAAGGCCGGGAACAAGGAGGAGGAGGAGGAGGAGGAGGAGGAGGCGGGAGGGAGTGAGGGAATGAAGAGGAGGACGAAGAGGAGGAGTAAGAGGCGGGGGAGAGGGAATGAGGAGGAGGAAAATGAGCATGAGGACAATGGCGATAACGTTGGCGACGATGACAACCAATAAGAAGAATGATTATGATGATGATGAGGAGGAGGAGGAAGAAGAGTAATGGGAAATGAGTGCATTGCATGGTGATGGAGGGGAAGAGGGAGGAGGTATGAAGCACTTCCCTTGCCAGTCTCAAACTACACTTCCGTCTCTCTCTCTCTCTCTCTCTCTCCTCTCTCTCTCTCTCTCTCTCTCTCTCTCTCTCTCTCTCACAAAAAAACCTCGCTATTTCTCGCTCAGCCCCTATGACCCACGAGAGTCCTTCCCTCCTCCACCCCTCATGCCTCACGCCCATGGAGCTCACGCCCCTCCTCTCCCCTCACCACCCACTTATTCTCCCACCCCCCTCCCTTCTGGCCCATCATGCCTCACCCCCTACCCTCCCCCCACCACCCATTCATTCCCCGCCCCCTTCCCTCATGCCTCACGCCCCTCCTCTCCCTCCACCACCCACTCATTCCCCCACCCCCCTCCCCTCTGGCCCCTCATTCACCCACCCCTCTCCCCTCCCTCCACCACCCACTCATTCCCCCCCATCCCGCCCCCAGTGCAGCAGACAGCCGGGCAGTGACGCAGCTCAGCAGTGACTCAGCAAATTCAGTGTAGTTCAGCGCCCTCGAAGGCTTTACATAGGATTACATAGGAGTAACAGACACCAGGAGACCTATTGGTCCATAGCGAGGGTATCTGCTGAACTACATACTACTAACTATCAACTACTTGTAAGAAAACAATTGGAAAATGATACCATGTCCCTAAAGGGGATAGGAACATGGAAGTTTCATTGTGCAGACTGATAGGATATGAAAAATACTAACTACAACTACCACTACCACTACAACTAATCGATACGGGGGACTAGATACGAATTCGCACTATCAATACCCATTTACTTTACAGTGCGCGTCAAGTCTGTTTTTGAATGTAGTTATTGTGTTGGCTCCGACAACATTTGCTGGTAACTTGTTCCATCGATCAACGACTCTAACATTGAAATAATTTTTACGGAGATCGGTGATGCAACGTTGACCGTTTAGTTTTAAACCATTATTTCTTGTTGTCACTTGAGTTGAAAGCTCAAATAGGTCCTCTTGATTAATGACATCAAAACCTTTTAGGATCTTAAAGGTTTCTATCAAGTCCCCACGGATTCTACGATCCTTTAAGGAAAACATATTAAGTTTCCGCAGTCTCTCTTCATAAGATGAATTTCGCAGAGATGGAATTTGTTTGGTTGCTCTTCTTTGCACTGATTCTAATTTGGCTTGATCTTTTACGAAACAGGGCGACCAGAATTGAACGGCATATTCCAAGTGCGGCCTAACCAAGGACGTGTATAATTGTGTCATTACTTTCGGAGTTTTATGTTCAAAGTTACGTTTAATAAAGCCCAACATCATATTTGCCTTTTTACTGGCAGCTAGGCAATGCGAACTGGTTTTCAGATCATTACTGATGATGACACCTAGATCCTTTTCCTGCTGTACTTCAGTTAACGATTTATTTTGCATTTGATAGTTATATTTGAGGTTATCGTTGCCTATATGCATTACTTTACATTTATCGGAATTGAATTTTAATAGCCATTTATCACTCCAATCTGATAGTTTGTCGAGATCACTTTGTATGAGTTCGCAGTTTTCTCTAGTATATGCTTTACCGCCTAATTTGGTGTCATCTGCAAATTTTGATATTTTAGATACAAGTCCGCAGTCCAGATCGTTGATATATATCAGAAAAAGAGTAGGACCCAAGACCGAGCCCTGAGGCACCCCACTAGTGACATCTAACCAATCAGATGCCTCACCATTTATTACTACCCGTTGTTTACGATTTGAAAGCCAATCGCCAATCCATGAACATAATTGCTCTCCTATGCCATGTGCCCTGAGCTTGGTCAACAGTCGCTTATGTGGAACTGTATCGAAGGCTTTCTGAAAATCAAGGTATATTACATCCGAGGGAATTTTAGCGTCCCAGTTTGAATAAATGACATTAAAAAAATCGAGTAGGTTTGTTAAGCAGGATCTCTTATTTCGAAATCCATGCTGGGATTTTAGTATTGAGTTATTTTCATCGAGAAAAGACACTATTTTATCCCGCAATATTTTCTCAAATAGTTTAACAATCACGGACGTTAGACTAATTGGGCGATAATTACTTGCGAGGCTCTTACTCCCTTTCTTGAATATCGGTGTAACATTAGCTAATTTCCACATACTAGGAACATTTTTTGTGTTGTGGCTGTGACGTAAGGAGGAGGAGGAGGAGGAGGAGGAATACAACGGAATAAGCCTAAAGCATATATATTAGCCCCAACGACGCTGTGTGCGAGAACTATAGGAATTATCAAAGCCTTTAGAATTAGGTGTAATTCTAAAGGCTTCGGGAATTGCTCTACCTAATCGAGGACGAAGTTGAAGGTTGTCATGAAAATTCTACGACAGGAAAAGTGGAAGATGAGAACATTGAAAAAAAGAAAAATGACATATTTTATAGACTAATACCACTAACAGGTGTTCAAGTAGTGCCTGATAAATTTACGTGGATGAGAAAAATAATGAGTTGAGGAATATTTTCGAGATATTCACCTATATTCGCCGCTCGTTAAGTTAGCGAAAATGGGGCCCCCTCACTCCCCCCTTCGGAATTGCACGGGATTGGTTGAGGTGTTGGGGCTTTAGGGTGGAACTTGGGAGTAAAGCATTCTCACCCAACACCTCAGCCAATCCCGTGCGTTCAAAAGGAGGGAATGAAGGGGCCCCATTTTCGCCAACTTAACGTGCGGCGAGTATAGTCGGTTTTTAAATGTTTCAATAGTATTACTGTCAAAAATATGTGCGAGAAGACTTTTCAAATGTTTCACAATGCGATAAAAGAAAGCTGTTCACCACCAATCTTGAGTCAGTTGTTGCTATTGATCGGTTGACTGTGAAATAATCCTATGCGTTAATGCTGTCAAATCCTCTAAAAACTTTGGTGCTTCTATTAAGCCACCTCCAAGTCTTAGTTTGGATAAGGTGAATAAGTTAAGTTCTTTGAGTTTTGCCTCGTATAATTTGCTTCACAATTTAGGAATCATTCTTGTTATCCTACACACTGCACTCAAATTTATCTTTATCTTTTTGTTTGTATACAGTACGAACTCAAAAACAGAACGCAGTAACTATTCTAACCTGCACTCAAATGTATCTTTAGCTTCTTTCTTTTACAGTACGAACTCAAAAACAGAACGCAGTAACTATTCTAACCTGCACTCAAATGTATCTTTAGCTTCTTTCTCTTACAGTACGAACACAAAAACAGCACGCAATACCCATGATGCGACCGTACCAATGAGTGCAATCGTGTTCAGATGACTTTATGTTCGAGGCTCTACCGATGCAATCTATCAATCCATCAGCAGTTTTGACCACTATCGTAGTAGATGACAAGTGCTTGTGGGCCCTTCGGACCCATGTATTGATATTTGTATATTAGACAACATGTGATTGCAAACTCCAATCGTGTTGTTGCTGTCGTTGGTCACTGGTCAAAGTGTCTCGGGGTAGACCACGTTCCGTGTGATTCTAACCCTTTGTGTTCCGTGTGATTCCAACACACACACACCCTTCAGAATGGCTCGATTGGTAGAGTTGTTGTCTCGCAAGATGGTATTGGTATATGTATTGGTTTAGATGGGAAGGTTCTTCATTGGATCAGAGCTTGGTTAAGTAATAGGCAACAAAGGGTTACAATTAATGGTTCCAAATCTGAATGGGGACTGGTGACAAGTGGAGTTCCACAAGGGTCTGTTTTGGGCCCATTACTATTTTTGATTTACATCAACGACTTGGATAGTGGGATTAGCAGTGATATCAGCAAGTTTGCTGATGATACTAAGTTAGGTAGGATTATTGGATCACAGTCTGACGTAAACATATTGCAGGGAGACTTAGATAAACTTAACGAGTGGGCAGTCAGATGGCAGATGGAATTTAATATTGATAAATGTAGCGTTATGAATGTTGGTAGAAAAAACCCTGGTAATAGATACACCATAAGCAATGTATCGCTGAAAAGATCAGAAGGTGAAAAAGATCTTGGAGTGAGGGTGAGCCCAGACCTCCGTCCTAGGAAACAATGTATTGAGGCCAGAAATAGAGCTAATAGAGTATTAGGATTCATTACCAGAAGTGTTAAAAGTAGAAGTGCGGAAGTTATTCTAAAGCTTTATCTGGCTCTAGTCAGGCCTCACCTAGACTATGCAGTTCAGTTTTGGTCTCCATATTACAGGATGGATATAGTGTTGTTAGAAACAGTGCAGAGAAGGATGACCAAAATGATACAAGGGATGCGTAACTTTAGTTATGAGAGGAGGTTGAAGTTATTAAAATTACACTCACTCGAGAGACGCAGAGTAAGGGGCGATCTGATAGAAGTTTTTAAGTGGATAAAGGGATTTAATAAAGGAGAGGTAGGAAAAGTTCTTACGGCTTTTAACCAGGGTAGAACAAGAAGTAACGGATTCAAGCTGGAAAAGCGTAGATTTAGAAAGGAAATAGGGAAAAACTGGTTCACAAATAGGGTGGTGAATGAGTGGAATGGTCTCAGTAGACAGGTAGTTAGTGCTGAGTCATTGGAGAGCTTTAAAGGGGAGCTGGATAGGTTCATGGATGGGGATGAAAGGTGGATGTAGGTAGTGTTAGGTGACAGGAACTACCACGTGTAGGCCTCGCGGCCTCTTGTAGCTTCCTTATTTTCTTATGTTCTTATGTTCTCGCGTGTAGCGTCCCTGCATTCGGTCAGCGGTTCGAGCCCACCAAGTTCGTCCTGGCGCGGGGGCGCTTTGTATAGTCAATAACCTTGTAGTTGGTACTTGCAAAGTGTCTAGATAGGATCAAAGTATCTTATCTTACCAACACACACACTCACACACGCACACAAACGTCCATGAGTCTACTGAGTTTGTGGAATGCGGCAAGACGTTACCGCAGAGTTTTTCCTGTAATCTAATACTCCTAAAGTGTTTTTAGCCCAAAACCCCATTCAAAATTATTCAGTCGACATGGGACCAAGCCGCTTACCACCTACGATTCATTTGCATTTTTTTTAGTCTACTCTCATCAAAATTGAATTTACAGTTTCGGCTACCCAAAACAGACACACACACACACACACGGCTACTCCTATAGTATATTAGATTGATCTGGCTTTAGGTCGCTAGAAACTACGACACCAATATGCTCTAGTTAACTTAAAACATCCATCAAACAGCTCGCTTGATCATTGTTGTCTTTTGTACAATAATGACATTTGTCTACGTTTAACTTAATTTGATATTTATGTGACCAGCTGACTAAGTGATCAAGACAACTTTTATTTTTATTTTCTGATCATCTGTTACTGTACTGTACCTGAAATTTTCGTATCACCTGCAAATTTTGACATTTCACTTGCGAGACCTGCGTCAATATTGCAGACAAAATGACAAAAAAATCATATAGACCCAACTAATTATCCTATTGGCACACTAGTAATTACATCCTACCAGATTGAAGACCTAACTTTTTTAATTCGCTGCTTACCTCTGCAAAGCCGGCCTTACAGCCATCATTGAATAATTTTTGATACCGTGGACATGTATTTCACTGGGCAGCCTCTTATGTAATACCTTGTCGAACGCTTTCTGAAGTAGGATGAACAGGGGGAGAATAAGGAGATGATAGAGCAGCTTGTCATGAGCAAACTCTTCAAGGAATCTGTGTATCCTAATTCCTAACTCTTCATTCTCCTCTTGTTGCCATCTCAAGTGACGTGACAAAACAAATAAGAATCTTGTAAACATTTAGAGAGATTCTTGTAACCACTTGTTAAAGTGAATAATTCTACAAACACACCCACTCTCTCTCTCTCTCTCTCCTCTCTCTCTCTCTCTCTCTCCTCTCTCTCCTCTCTCTCTCTCTCTCTCTCTCTCTCTCTCTCTCTCTCTCTCTCTCTCTCTCTCTCTCTCTCTCTCTCCTCATCTCTCTCTCTCTCTCTCTCTCTCCTCTCTCTCTCTCTCTCTCTCTCTCTCTCTCTCATACATACACACACGGATGTTAGAGCGGGCGTGTCTCTCAGTCTATGGTGTATTAGAGAAAAGAGGGAGAGGGGGGAGAGAGGAGAGATGACGACGTAGGGCCTGTGAACTGTGGGGAGAGAGAGAGAGAGAGAGAGAGAGAGAGAGGAAGAGAGAGAGAGAGAGAGAGAGAGGAGAGAGAAGAGAGAGAGAGAGAGAAACCATCCACTCCACCCACCTATATACAAGGGTCATGGAGTTCCTTTCAACGCTGGGAGGATGAATCATGAATGTGCTAACGCCGAAAAAAAAAAAAATTGCAGCACGAGGCGAGTGACGATGATAGATGAAGCACACAAGAAGTCCTCAAGTTATTAGTTATTACACTTCACCTACATTGCTTCCATGTACTATACTTGCTTCCACGTCATCCATAAACCCAAACGAGTATTTTTAGAACTTTGATAATAGCGATATGCACTTCTAGGTACTAAGTTATCTGCATGTTGTTTTGAGAGAGAGAGAGAGAGAGAGAGAGAGAGAGAGAGAGAGAGAGAGAGAGAGAGAGAGAGAGAGAGAGAGAGAGAGAGAGAGAGAGGAGAGAGAGAGAGATGATAACATTGGTGAAAAAAACCTCTCTGATAAGATGGAGTAAAGGGGAGGGGGCATAGGTGGAAGGGGTGGGGAGGCGTGGAACAGGTCAAGAGGCCCAGGCGGGACAGACTTAGGTCTGCAGGATGACTCTTCCCATAAAATCCCTTCTATAGGACTCTCTTAAATCCCTAAACAAAGCTATCAGTATAGTATAGTGTGAATGAAGAAAGAAAGAAAAAAAAATCATGGCCAGCTTGAGATAAGAGATGTGTGTGTGTGTGTGTGTGTGTGTGTGTGTGTGTGTGTGTGTGTGTGTGTGTGTGTGTGTGTGTGTGTGTGTGTGTGTGTGTGTGTGTGTGTGTGTGTGTGTGTGTGTGTGTGTGTGTGTGTGTGTGTGTGTGTGTGACGGGCATCTATCTGGCAGCCGCTTCGCCCTCTGTCACGAGTCGGAGGGCAGCGTTGACCGGCCTGTCCTTCTTTTAGCTATTGTTAAGAAAACAATTAAAACTAGACAAGGTAATAAGAACATAAGAAAATAAGGAAGCTGCAAGAGGCCGCGAGACCTTCACGTGGTAGTTCCTGTAACACGTGGTAGTTTCTCTAATGTCTATACACATACGTCTATACAGGAAACAACGCATTGCCTTGGTGCTCATCTCTGTATCGTTGCCTTTTGTGCCTCAGGTGGGTTAAGATTCCTCCCTTTCCGCTGGTGCTAACATCCGGGTCACCACCGTTTACCTTGCCAAGATTCCCCAGGCAGGTAGATCCATTCATCGCCCAAACCACAAGGGGAATGACCGGCCTCTTGGATAGGTTATGCGACGTCTGCGTCAACCCAAACTCGAACCAAGGAACACATTGGTGCAGCCAAGCGTGACGCCACTGTGCCACTGAGGGAATGAATGAGGTTGAGACGATCCACTACTAAGAACTTCAGTTGACAACGACATATACTGCATTATTTGATCTCTCTCTCTCTCTCTCTCTCTCTCTCTCTCTCTCTCTCTCTCTCTCTCTCTCTCTCTCTCTCTCTCTCTCTCTCTCTCTCTCTCTCTCTCTCTCTCTCTCTCTCTCTCTCACACACACACACACACACACACATACACACACCGTCTCTATGGTCCAGTGGATAGCGCGCTGGCCTTCCATTATGTGGTAGCCGGTTCGAATCTTTACTGTTCACGGGGATTTTTCACTGACAAAATCGGGCGGTTACTGTCCCCCTTGAGCAAGGGGATGGGGGTGTGTGGTGTGTGCCGTCCCAGCATTACCCAAAGATCGGTAATAATGAGCTCCAAGCTCGCACCGGGAGGGTGAAACTGGCGATCGCGAGCCAGCTCGCGTGGACAAGACCATAGGTGAATAACAACACACACACTCTCTCTCTCTCTCTCTCTCTCTCTCTCTCTCTCTCTCTCTCTCTCTCTCTCTCTCTCTCTCTCTCTCTCAAACGATAAGGTAGATTCGCTACAGAGTCTGCTTGGTGGTGGTGGTGACGGAGGCAGCAGCAGCAGCAGCGGCGCGGGAGGGTAATGACCTCTGAGGGCGTTAGGGTTAAGAGCCGTGGCACCTGTTGAGAGGGGACGGGAGGGCCACACAGGAGGAAGCAGAGGAGAAAGGCCAAAGAGGAAAGGGGAGAGTAAGGGAGAGAGAAAGGAAGGATTGGAAGGAAGAGGAGGCACTTTAAAGGATGAGGCAAAACACACCACTTTAGGGGCAAAAGTCGCTACACAAACGAGCTCTCTCTCCATCTGGCCACACCAAACCAGCCAGCCAGCCAGACCTACACACAAAATAAATATAATAACTCTCGTCTCTCTCTCTCTCTCTCTCTCTCTCTCTCTCTCTCTCTCTCTCTCTCTCTCTCTCTCTCTCTCTCTCTCTCTCTCTCTCTCTCTCTCTCTCTCTCCACTCATCCAGCCTCCCCCCCTCCACACACAAACCCACACATACACTTAACTTAAAGAAAAAAACGATAATTTAGCGGAAAACTATAAAAAGCTGGATAAATATAGGTACTGAGACAGGACCATACGAGCATAGCTCAGGCCCTGTATGATACAACTAGGTAAATACAACTGGGTTAACACACACACGTCGTTACACCATCACGATGGTCAAGTCGATAGAGCGTTGGCCTGCCATTCTGTGGCTAGCCGGTTCGAATCCTCGCTCGTTCACGGGGATATTTCACTGACAAATTTGGGCGGTTACTGTCCCCCTTGAGCAAGGGGATAGGGGTGTGTGGTGTGTGAGGTCCCAGCATTCCCCAAAGATCGGTCATAATGAGCTCCAAGCTCACTCCGGGAGGGTGATACTGGCGATCGCGAGTCCGACTCGCTTGGACAAGAACATGGGTGAATAACACACACACACACACACACACACACACACACACACACACACACACACACACACATCGTCCATATACAAATTAAATCTTTCTGCCACCACCGCCCTCAGGCCCATCCTCTCCTTTTTTAATCAAGTCCCCTATTTCTCCTCTTCCTCAGTCCCATCTTCCTCCTTTTCTTTCTGACTCAGCCCTATTCTACTCCTCTTTACCCTAGCACCCTCCTCCCCCTTGCTAAGTCCTTCAGTCCTATTATTATCCTCTCAGGCCTGACTTAGCCCCATCCTTCGACTCTCTTGTCCTGAGTTAGCCCCATCGTCCTCCTCCTCGTCCTCCTTCTCCTCCTCCTTCTCCTCCCTACCTTACTCAGCCCTCTCCCTCTTTCCCTTCCTTCTGCACTGCACAACTTCTGTAAATAAGTGGTATTTCCTGAAACTAATCGTATTCCCTAAACGAATCATTATTATATTACACCCTTTACTCTTTACCCCAAACCCGTTGTAAAAGAGAATAAAAGGCCAAAGATATGTCGAGATGTTTAGCAAACTTTGCCTAGTTTGTATGAAGTTTATAGGCGGCCGGTAACATAGTTGTGTCTCGCTCTAATTAATACAGTGTCCCCGCTCTATTTCATTTTGGGCTTTATGAGAATCTGACCTGACCCAATACCAACTGAGTTAATCCTGACCACCCCACTTAGACACCCACCAAACCAACCCACCCACCCACCCACCCACCCCCACCCACCCACCCACCCACCCACCCACCCACCCACCCACCCACCCACCCACCCACCACCCACACCCACACACACCACCACACCCACCCACAACACACCACACAACACACACACACACACACACACAGCACACACACACACACACACCACACACACACACACCACACACACACACACAATCACACACACCACAGGCACGATATTTCCTACTTGAATGACTTCCTGGTTACTAATCTTTCTCAAAACTTTTTTTCTTTTCTCGTTTTGTGTTCTAATTTTCGTTGTTTTATCTTGCATTTCTTCTTCATTTTGGTGTCTTGGGGAAGTTATTTGCTATCTGGCGACACGGAGAGAAGGGACAAGACAGGCACCGGACACAGGTCCTAGACGAGTGGGAGTTGTTGGAATGCAAGATACTTCCAATATTTCGAGAGTGGTGGATGGGTGGCTGCTGGCTGGTGGGGGCTAGACTGAAAATAGAGTTTATAACTGCGACTTGTTTCAATGAGAAGAGAGAGAGAGAGAGAGAGGAGAGAGAGAGAAGAGAGAGAGAGAGAGAGAGAGAGAGAAGAGAGAGAGAGAGTAGAGAGAGAGAGAGAGAGAGAGAGAGAAAAAGGGAAAAAAAAAAAGGGGGGGGGGGGGGGGGGAAAAAGGGGGGGGGGAAAAGGGGGGGAGAAAGGGGGGGGAAGNCTTTCTGCCACCACCGCCCTCAGGCCCACCCCCAATCAAGTCCCCTATTTCTCCTCTCTCATCCTCTTCTCTTTTCTTTCTACTCACCCTATTCTACCCTCTTTACCCTAGCACCCTCCTCCCCCTTGCTAAGTCCTTCAGTCCTATTATTATCCTCTCAGGCCTGACTTAGCCCCATCCTTCGACTCTCTTGTCCTGAGTTAGCCCCATCGTCCTCCTCCTCGTCCTCCTTCTCCTCCTCCTTCTCCTCCCTAGCCTTACTCAGCCCCTCTCCCTCCTTTCCCTTCCTTCTGCACTGCACAACTTCTGTAAATAAGTGGTATTTCCTGAAACTAATCGTATTCCCTAAACGAAATCATTATTATATTACACCCTTTACTCTTTACCCCAAACCCGTTGTAAAAGAGAATAAAAGGCCAAAGATATGTCGAGATGTTTAGCAACTTTGCCTAGTTTGTATGAAGTTTATAGGCGGCCGGTACATAGTTGTGTCTCGCTCTATTAATAACAGTGTCCCGCTCTATTTCATTTTGGGGCTTTATGAGAATCTTGACCTGACCCAATACCAACTGAGTTAATCCTGACCACCCCACTTAGACACCCACCAAACCAACCACCCACCCACCCCCCCACCCACACCACCCACCCACCCACACCACCCAACCCACCCACCCACCCACCCACCCACCCACCCACACACACACACACACACACACACACCACACACACACACACACACACACACACACACACACACACACACACACACACACCACACACACAAAACACCACACACACACACACACACACACACACACACAGGCACGATATTTCCTACTTGAATGACTTCCTGGTTACTAATCTTTCTCAAAACTTTTTTTCTTTTCTCGTTTTGTGTTCTAATTTTCGTTGTTTTATCTTTGCATTTCTTCTTCATTTTGTGTCTTGGGGAAGTTTATTTGCTATCTGGCGACACGGAGAGGAAGGGACAAGACAGGCACCGGACACAGGTCTAGACAGAGTGGGAGTTGTTGGAATGCAAGATACTTCCAATATTTCGAGAGTGGTGGATGGGTGGCTGGCTGGCTGGTGGGGGGCTAAGACTGAAAATAGAGTTTATACTGCGACTTGTTTCAATGAGAGAGAGAGAGAGAGAGGAGAGAGAGAGAGAGAGAGAGAGAGAGAGAGAGAGAGAGAGAGAGAGAGAGAGAGAGAGAGAGAGAGAGAGAGAGAGAGAGAGAGGAGAGAGAGAGAGAGAGAGAGAGAAAAGAAAAGAGAGAGAGAGAGAGAGAGAGAGAGAGAGAGAGAGAGAGAGAGAGAGAGAGAGAGAGAGAGAGAGAGAGAGAGAGAGAGAGAGAGAGAGAGAAGAGAGAGAGAGAGAGAGAGAGAGAGAGAGAGAGAGAGAGAGAGGAGAGAGAGAGAGAGAGAGAGAGAGAGAGAGAGAGAGAGAGAGAGAGAGAGGAATGTTCACTCGACCCCCCCCCCCCCCACACACACCACGCAGGACACTCATCTAAAGACACTCTACCACACAACCTTCCCCCCCTTATCCCTCCCATCCACTCCCTCATTCTAACCTAATTTCTCAACTAACAACAACTTAAACCCACCAACCTAACCATCCACTACTACAAAAACAGGGCCTTCCCATATACAGTTACCACACACACACACACACACACACACACACACACACTAACACACACACACACTCACAATGAGTTATTTTTACTCATAGACGCACACGTGTCGCCCAAGGTTTAAAATATATACCGTCTGTCTTAACCCAGCACTGCGGGCACTGCCCGCTTCTCTCTCTTCTCTCTCCCTCTCCTCTTCCTCCCTCATCTCTCTTCTCTCTCTCTCTCTCTCATCTCATCTCTCTCTCTCTCTCTCTCTCTCTCTCTCTCTCTCTCTACCCCTCAATGAACACGGCTTATTCAGGTCTTGATGCGCCCTACTCTTCTTCTTCCTCCTTCTTTTCCTCATCAATCCTCTCTCCCTCCTCGTCCTCTGCTATCGCAAACGCCATCAGCATTAATACACACACACACACACACACACACGGGGATGCGGTAGCGGAGTGGTTAGCGTCTCCGACTGGCGTTCTCGGTGACCCGAGTTCGATCCTCGAAGAAAACCAAAACCTTACTGCACCGTCGAGTGGCCTAATAACACCCACATGCCCTGCCCATCAACTCTACCTTCGATTGCGAGTGCATCGGAGGACACAGGGGGGCGGCATGAGCCTCTAATCACAGGCGTCACACTATAAGAATCCTGCCTGCACCACCACGGGCGAGGACCAACCATCAGAGCCCTAAAGTGAACCTCCAGAGCCTACCATCCGAGCCCTGGGTCACCACTGCCTACAGGCGCTATAGGCACAAATGTAAAAACACACACACACACACACAGTCTATTACGTTACCTTGTCTCTCTATGTATAGCAGTATTTATGAACATCTTCGACACAGTAAGTTAAGTTTTTCGAAACGAAAGACAAAATCTAAATGTAGACATCGCGAAGCCTCTATTTACAACTCCATCGTCACTCATTGTCGCGTCGCTTTTCCAGCTTACTTGACGATATTTTAGATTAGAACATAGATACATAAGAAAATAAGGAAGCTACAAGAGGCCGCGAGACCTATACACGTGGTAGTTCCTGTTACTTAATACTACCTACATCCACCTTGCATCCCCATCCATGAAATTGTCTAGCCTCCATTTAAAACTCCCTATTGACTCCGCACTAACTACCTGACGACTGAGCCCATTCCAATCATTTACCACCCTATTAGTGAACCAGTTTCTCCCTATTTCTTTTTAAAATTTTGATATTGAATTATAAACTGGCGTTGTTCTCACTATGAATATACACGTGAGTCTACGTAGATCGAGACTCCTCCACACACAATCAATCATCAATCATTGGGGGCATACGCCGGGGGGCGCGTCGCCTTGCCCACCCTACGACGCCACTCCCGAGGGTCACCACGCGCGAGTTCCCATGCAGGCTCCTTTCCCATACCAAGCAGCTCTCGACAAGAAACATCAACTTGCCCCAGCCACGAGCCTTGTGGGCGCCCCCTTGGCCTCCTCCACGCCGGATTGTCTCTAACAGATACAACCCGATGGGAAGGATCGGTTTCAGGGTAGCGTGCCACATGCCCATATAGCCGAAGTTGGCGCTGACGGACTATGCAGGTAATAGGCCTCGATTCAGTCTCACGGTGCAATCGCTGATTTGACACGTAATCATCCCAGGTATCCCCCATGATTCTGCGAAGACACTTATTACCAAAGGCATTGATTCGTCTCTTCAAGTCACTATTCAGTGTCCATGTCTCACAACCATAGAGTAAGACAGGGATCACAAGCGATTTGAAGATCCGGATCTTTGTCCTCCTGCACAGGTACCGACAACGCCAAATACTTCCGTTGAGCGAGTCCATAACACCGTGGGCTATGCCAATCCACCGTAAGACTTCTTGACGTGACCCGCCGTCATTATGGACTGCGCTACCAAGGTATGTAAAACTTTCCAAGATCTCAATGTCCTCGCCACACGCATGAACAGACTGTACTGCTTCATCTAGTAAGTCTCCAAACACCTGGACCTTGGTCTTGAGCCAGGAGACCTCAAGTCCCAAAGGCTTTGCCTCCTCGTGCAGCGCCTCGAGAGCCATCACCAGGACCTCCAGCGACTCAGCAAAGATTACTGCATCATCGGCAAAAACAAGATCAGTGATCTTGGTGTTGCCAACGGATGCTCCACAATCACTTTGATCTACAACCTTGTCCAATACCCAGTCCATACAAGCGTTGAAAAGTGATGGGGCAAGGACGCACCCTTGCCTCACTCCTGTATTCACAGGAAAGAAGCCGGATACACCTGCCCCACACTTCACAGCACTATCAGTCCCAGAATACAGACCAGTTATCAAACCAATAGTCCTTGCAGGAATCCCTCGAAGTCGCAGAAGATCCCAGAGTGACTCACGATGCACTGAGTCAAACGCCTTCTTGAGATCAACATAGG
The DNA here is from genome assembly GCA_016584305.1 of Chionoecetes opilio. Classification (NCBI taxonomy): domain Eukaryota; kingdom Metazoa; phylum Arthropoda; class Malacostraca; order Decapoda; family Majidae; genus Chionoecetes; species Chionoecetes opilio. The sequence goes on from JACEEZ010016004.1 coordinate 182,348, forward strand.
CTGCAAGCATCCCCTGTCGAAACTCACGTCGGCGTTCCACCAGGACACGAAGCGCTAGGATACGGTCCGTTGTTGACTTACCAGGCGTGAACCCAGACTGCTGAGGTCTCTGATGCTTCACCAGATGGCTGCGAGTCCGTGTCAGCAATAGATGGGCAAGCACCTTGCCTGATACGCTGAGCAGTGTAATACCACGGTAATTGTTGCAGTCCTGGCGGTCCCCTTTCCCTTTCCAGATAGGGACGACCAGCCCCCTTTTCCAGTCAGGAGGAATGGTACCTGATTGCCACACGGCAGTCAGGACAGCATGCAACCCGTGGATTATGGCCTCACCCCCAGCTTTGAGGAGCTCCGCACTGATATTACAAACACCAGCTGCCTTTCCACCTCTCAACTTTGCTACAGCCTCTCTGACTTCGTCAAGAGAGGGTGCGCTTTCGTCAATGGGAGGATCGGCATCCACTGCCTGTAACCCAGTGGTGTGAAGCTGCTCAGTTGGCTCCACACACACAAGCACACTATTTCACTACAACAAACTAATTTCATAAGGCTGATTATAACATCATACAAAAAACAGATACGTATATTTACAGGAGTTCCGCAATGAAACTTTTAATTTAAGCATGATAATTATCTGTTTTATATTTTCTACTACTGTATTGAAATAGATTAATTGTTTCATCATCATACGGTACAAAATATGATACCAGGATGTTCAACAAGTATCTGGCTTGCAACACTGCGCTGGAAAGATCCACAAAAATACCTCGAGAATCAGTGGATCTGTCTTTCGTCATGGATAGATAAAATTATAATAGACTTGTTTTTGTGACGTATATCATGACGATTATTATTATTAACATTATAAGTATTATAACTTATTATTATTGTTATTGTAATTATTATCAGTAGTAGTAGTAGTAGTAGTAGTAGTAGTAGCAGTAGTAATAGTAGTAGTAGGAGAAGTAATAGTAGTAGTAATAGTAGTAATAGTAGTAGTAGTAGTAGTAGTAGTAGTAGTAGTAGTAGTAGTAGTAGTAGTAGTAGTAGTAGTAGTAGTAGTAGCAGTAGTGGTGGTAGTAGTAGTAATAGTAGTATTTGTAGTAGTAGTTGTAGTAGTGGTAGTAGCAGTAGTGGTAGAGGTAGTAGTATGATCTTATTCAGTATTGCACAATGTTATAAGACAGTAATGTACGATATTATAAAAATAGTAATCTTGGAGATGGTGGTTGAGGGAGATGCCACCAACAGTAATAATAAAGATATTGATGATAATGTTAACAATAATAATGATGACGATGATACAACTACTACTATAATAGTACCACTAATGATAATTAAAATAAATATAATAGTAATAATAATAATATTTATGATAATAATAATGTTGATAATAATGATACAAATAATGATGAGGATAATGATACAAATAATGATGAAAATAATGAGAATTGCAATAATTGCCTGTGACAATGAAATTACATATTATTAGAAATAATGATAATAATTGCTTTAGCACCATTATAACAATAGTATACTAGTATTAATAATATCTATAATAATAATAATAATGATAATAATAATGATAATTATAATAATAAGAAAATTTATAATGATAATGATAATGATTTTAACAACAATAATAATAATGATAAATAATGATATAATGATGATAATAATAATAACAATACTACTACTACTACTAATAATAATAATAATGATAATGATAATAAATGTAATAACAATAATAGTAACAATAATAATAATGATAAAAATAACAATATTAATAATAATAATGAAGATAATATTAATAATGATTATAATATATATAATAATAATACATCACGGCCGGGTAAGATTATACAAATTCAACGATCACTTTGGTTTTGTCTGGTATCATATTGGCAATGGCTGCATGCCCATTAAGGTTATACGATGCAGAATTATGCGGGAGCCGCGTCTCATAAACCGTCTGCTTTATGCATGCACCCCCCTCCCCTCCACCTCCCCCCGGCTATCCACACTTAAAGAAGATAACAGCATGTATGTGGAGGAAAGCAAAATAATCAGTGAATTTTCCCCAAATATCCTTCATCTCCCCCCCATCCACCCCTATCAATGGCCACACCCACATCCGGCCGTCGGGAGTGGTGGTGGTGGTGGCTGGTAGTAGAGGTGGTGGTGGTGGTGGGGGGTGGCTGGGAGATGGTAGTGGTGGTGGTGGGTTGGGGGGGCTGCCGGGGGGGTGACCTTCTGTCCCCCCCAGACCCCGTAGCGCCCCCCTTTTAAAAGCTGCAGGTGCCCCGTCGTGCCCTGGGGGACGGTGAAGGCGAGCCCCCCCGCCGCCGCGTTTGTCCCCGCCCTTCCCCCGCCCTTTCCCTTCCGTGCCTCGCCGCGAAGCTACTGCGGTGCTACCGTTTCGTTGCTTCCCCCCCTCATACTACTTTACTGCTATGTTTCGTACTGTTTTCCCCCCTCAACTGCTGTTAAGCTTTCTCCCCCCCACTATGCTGCTACTGTTTCGCTACTGCTTTCCCCCATCACTTGCTTACCCCACTGTTCCCCCCATTATGTGCTACTGTTAAGTACGCTTCCCCCCTACTATGGTTAGTACGGGTTCCCCCCCAAACACTTGCTGCTCGTTACTGCTACTGCCCCCCTCACTATGCTGTTACGTACGCTTCCCCCATCACACTGCTGTATGTACGTATGCTCCCCCCATCACTACTGCTGCTATGTACTGCTTTCCCCCCCTCCTACGCTGATGTTTTTTGGACTGCTTCCCCCCCCAATACTGCGTTACGTATGCCCCCATCACTACGCTGTTTCTTTACTGTACGCTCCCCCCTAATATGCTGTTATGTTACTGTATGCTTTCCCCCATACACTGCTTAGTTTTTGCTAGTCCCCCCCTCACTACTACGTTACTGTTACGTTCCCCCCCATCCTATACGTTTTGTACTGTTACGCTATGCTTCCCCCACACTATGTGTTTCTGCTACGGCTTTTCCCCCCCATCACTACTGGCTACGTTACTCTACTGCTTCCCCCCACATACTGCTGCTAAATTTCTGCTTCCCCCATCATACCTGCTACTGTTACGCTATGCTTTCCCCCCATCAACTACTGTGACTGTTACGTACTGCTTCCCCCCACACTGCTGTTACGCTATGTTTCCCCCCACATACGGCAGTTTTCGCTATCTTCCCCCCTCATACGCGTTTGGTACGCTCCCCCATCACTTGCGTATGTTACTGTATGCTTCCCCCTCATACTGCTGCTACTTTTTTGCTACTGCCCCCCCCCCTCATATCTTACTGTTACGCTTTCCCCCCCCCCCACTATACGGATGCACTTATGTGTTTTCCCCCATCACTATGCGTTAGCTAGGGTTCCCCCCCCTCAATACTGGTTTCTGTTAGATGCTTTCCCCCCTCACACTGTGCTACTGTTACTGCTACTGCTTTTCCCCCCCTTTAACTGTGTACTTTATGATGCTTCCCCCATCCCATGGCTACGTAGTACGCCTCCCCCACACTACTACTTTTTTTATGTTCCCACCACACTACTACTGCTGTATGCTACTGTTTTTGTTGTTTTTCTGTCTTTTCTTCTGTTTTTAAGTGTTGTAATGATTTATGATGATGATGAGGACGAGATAATGAAATTAAAAATAATGTGAAATAATAACATAACTTAGGGTGGGAAAAAAAAAGATAAAATAAATAATTTAAAATAATGATAATAATAATAAAAAATAATAAATAATAACAAGAAGAAAAAGAGAAAAAAAAATGATAGTAAACAACATGATACTGATAGTAACAACTTGATGATGAATAATAATAATTATAATGATGATATAAATATATGATAATAATAATAATTAATTATTATTTTTATTATAATACAATAGTAATAGTAATAACTACAAAACATAATAACGACAAAATTAAAGAGAATCACAATCCAGTCTACGATCTCTATGTGTTATCTATTTTATTGTCGCTAGTGTGTTGGTGTCCTGCTCTATATATGGACACACCGTACTCTTATATCTGCATTCTTTACCCATAGCACTTCCACTTTTTTACTGTTCGTCCTTGTAACTTCGGCTGTGTTACTTCCTCGCGCCTTGCTCTGTCCCTCTCACCTGGCTGCCATTCCATAGTCTTGGCCCTGTGTCCTTTTCACCATTACTATTAAAACAGCATAAGACATAAGAATATACAGGAAGCTACAAGATGGCCGCGAGACCTACTCGGGTAGTTCCTGTTGACTACACTGTGGGACACAATTTGAAAAAAGAAAGTTTGAGTTTAGATTTTTTTATTTGAGCTTATTTTAGACAAAATTGGCATCGCGGATTCCAAATCTGTAGTCAGTTTTTTTCTAGCAGTCATAGGTTTTCTCCACAGCTTACTCCTCAAGATAAGCAAAATTCCACTGTCGAGCTGTAGTAAAACTTTGCCAGCTGATTCGATTTGATCATCGAGAGCTAGTGGCAATTGTTTGGTGCAGTTACAATTGAGTACGTGCGGTGAGAGGGTTTGTGTGCAGCTCCCAAGAGGGTCAGTCTATCAATATCTGCAACAAACAGAAAGCTAGGAAGTAGGAATTAGGAGGATTGTTCAGCTTTCTCTTACCTTGTAAAAACATACCATTGTAATTTCTATTCGTTTTATGCTGCGTTTTTTGTTTTCAAAGCTATGTAACTCAGCTTAGTGTTTATTGATATATAGGTATATATGCTGTGTTCAGGATCATGTCTGCTCCTGCTACGGTCTCGTCGTAAATGCCTAAACAAACCCTGACTCCCTTCTGATATATATGTGGGAGTTTTCACCATTCCAAGTCAGGAGGGCATACGCACATTCAGCGTATTTGTCAAAACAAGCATATTTCGCATATTTTAAAGGGAATCGAGGACAAGACAAGCTTATGGGCTCACAAAGTGTGCAAGCAGTTTGTGTAGCGAGTGATGATTTACGATGTGGGACCCAAAGGAACAACGTGAAAATGTGTGGCATTTGGTATCCCCATAGTTCGGCGAGAGCAAAAAGATCATGATATATATATGACTGTACTTTTGTTAGTGAAAAACACATTAGGATGTTAACAAAGAAAAAATAAAAGAAATTAAGAATATCCTAACTACCGTCAGCTACTAAGACCAATGCTCATTCAGCTGAAATTCCAGTGCGGGCAGTTTTCGAACTTAAACTACATCCCTACTAGAAAGATCTGAGTGAAGTTAAAGAGAACGCCACAGTGGACCAGCAATGAGCAGATTTGACATTACGAGGATTCAGTCGTAGGGGATTTGATATAGCACGAGTGAATGATTTAGCACGTGATCTGGAGGCCTATCAAAAAGCTCAGAATACTAGCAGATAAGAACACTGAACGAGACAAACTACTGAACAAGGAGTGAAGGTATCATACTTTCGAACCAGAAGAAAGTACATTTCTGCCGTACTTTCGAAGTGCCAGCGGTTGGTTTGCCATAACATCCTGGTTACTGAAGGAATTAGGGCTTTCAATCTACAATCCAAATGAATGGCGATGTCTATTGATAGCTCAAAGCGGAGCTTGAAGTGTGTCACTTCTAGACAATGGCAATTTGTTTGCGCAGTCCCGATGGGCATTCGGTCGTCTTCGGGACGAAGATGGAGATGTAAAGAGAGTCATTGAGTTATTGCAATATGACTTATAACACAATTGGATCATTCTGGTTGACCTAAAATGGTGTCCTCCTTTCCGGTCAACAACGTGTGATACACAAAGTATCCCGACTTTCTCTGTAGTGGGATCGACAGAGCCGAGAGAAGCATGGGTTCAGACGATATTGCCTCGAGATCTGATCTTAAACCTGGAGATCCAACATTGTACATGAGCCACTTGTTGACAGTGAAGAAAAATAAGATTCCAACCTCTGCACATTAAAACTTAGTCTTCATGAAACAATGTGTAAAAGCATTGTCAAACTGATGGCGGACTGTTTGAAGGTACATCATCTGCATTCTTGGACTGTCAATTTAAAAATCAGGCCGGTTTGGTTTGATGGTCCACAAATTCGACAGCTCATTCAAAGATGAACATTTCAACGGTATATGTCAGACCTTGAAAAGAATGCTTGGCTATCATTCAAAAGACGTCGTCAAGAAACTTTCTTGGAAAACACGTGCCAAGTAACTACACAGAATTGTTCAGAAACTATGGAGAGCTACAAAGCGCTGGTTGCAACATAAGTATTAAAGTACATTTTGCATAGCAATCTTGCCCACACTTTCAGGAATAAATCCTTGTTGATGCTAGCGCGACGAGCAAGTAGGAACGATTCACCAGATTGAATGGTTATGGGAAGATACAGTTACCAGGTAGATGGATGGGCAATGATGATCCTGACTATTTTGTTGGCGGCATCAAACGCGTAGCTCCTCAAGTGAGCACTCGACAAAGCAACAAACGTAAATTTTTCCCTACCTGCAATATCAATATAGCCTCTATCCTTTCAAAAAACATGAAATGTTGAAATTTAAAACATTCTATTCATTCCTAATTTCTTTCATTTTCATTGTATGTTACATTTGCAACTTTTATAAAATAGCACTGTTACTGTTATGTTACAGTATTCTTCATATTTTTTAAGGAAAACGAAAAATCTACAGTCAAAAACTTGACTTGATAGAGAAAATACTGAGATCAGGTTGGATCAGCACCACAAAAAATTACTTAATAACAAAGTGCAGACCTAACGCAACAAAAAAAATGTTCCCCACGTGTATCACTACCTACCTACATCCACCTTTCATCCCATCCATGAAAGGTCCAGCCTCCTTTTAAAACTCCCTATTGACTCCGCACTATCAACTCCTGAACCTATAACTATCTTATAAACGACCATGATGACTTTGGGGGGGGTGAAAGGACATTCCATAATTACCATCCTATCTGTGAATCAGTTTTCCATCTTTCTTGTCTGAAAATCTACGCTTTTCCAGATTGAAGGGTTTCTATTGTAAAGTGTAAATCGCTAAGTGTTATTTTACTCAGGAGGAAAAACAGAAGGACCCGATAGTTGAACAAGAAGTTTAGAGGATGAGGATGATGAGAAACCAAATATATTGTGAAACTAAGGAAATGGTTAGTAGAAGAAGGTTAGACATAGAATGTAAGAATTTAAATCATATCCAGGTGAAGTGTATCCAAGGTGTACTAACAATAAATGCAAAGGGGTTGTAGTGATGCGTTAGTGCATATTTTTTAGGAAATCATCGATTACAGGGAAGTGCCGTAATGCGGGAGGAAGGGAAATGTAGTTCCCATATTAAGAAGGGAGACAGAGGATAATGTCAAATTATCGAACCGTAGCCTGACGTCAGTGGTAGTATAATTATGAAGCTATTATTGCAACAAAACATTAGAGAGCATCTTGAAAAGCATAGTTTAGGTTAATGATTCCCACAACAGGCTTCACCAGGGTAAATCATGTCTCAATAATTTATTTGAGTTTTTATAGGAAAGGTTTGTATGAAAACAGGCAGATAATGATTAGGATTATGAATAGTATACTGATTTTAGTAACGGCATTCGGACAAGGTGGCCACAGGAGACTCTTGTGAAATACAGCGAAGGCTCATGGAATAGATGGGAGGTTCAGGCGTTGGATATTAGAGAGCTTGGCTAAGTGATAGACAAACAAAGGGTTTAGAACTAATGGTTCTAAATCTGACAAGGGGACTGCGTAAAACGAGTGAGGTTCCACAAGGGTCTGTTTTGGGTCCATTACTATTTTCGATTTACATCAACGACTTGGATAGTGGGATTAGCAGTGATATCAGCAAGTTTGCGGATGATACTAAGGTAGGTAGGATTATTAGATCACAGTCTGATGTAAATATTTTGCAAGGAGACTTAGATAAATTAAATGAGTGGGCAGATAGATGACAGATGGAATTTAATATTGATAAGTGCAGCGTTATGAATGTTGGTAGGAAAAATCCTGGTAATAGGTACACCATACACAATGTATTGCTGAAAAGATCAGAAGGTGAGAAAGATCTGGGAGTGCGGGTAAGCTCAGACCTCCGTCCTAGGAATCAATGTATTGAGGCCAGAAATCGAGCCAACAGGGTGTTAGGATTCATTACCAGGAGTGTTAAAAGTAGAAGTGCTGAAGTTATTCTTAAGCTTTATTTGGCTCTAGTCAGGCCTCACCTAGACTATGCGGTTCAGTTTTGGTCTCCGTATTACAGGATGGATATTGCCTTGTTAGAATCAGTGCAGAGAAGGATGACCAAAATGATTCATGGAATGCGTAACTTTAGTTATGAGAAGAGATTGAAACTATTAAATTTACACTCACTCGAGAGGCGTAGAGTAAGGGGCAATCTGATAAAAGTTTTTAAGTGGATAAAGGGATACAATATAGGCGATGTAGGAAAAGTTTTTAAGATTAGTAAGCAGGGTAGAACGAGAAGTAACGGATTCAAGCTGGAAAAGCGTAATTTAAAAAGGAAATTGGGAGAAACTGGTTCACAAATAGGGTGGTGAATGATTGGAATGGACTCAGTCGTCAGGTGGTTAGTGCAGAGTCTATTGGGGTCATTAAAAGGAGTCTGGATAAATTCATGGCTGGGGAAGAGAGGTGGATATAGGTAGAGTTAGATAACAGGAACTACCTCGTGTAGGTCTCACGGCCTCTTGTAGCTTCCTTACTTTCTTATGTTCTTATGTTTTTATTGCCCTCAAACTCCTCTAATGATGCCGCTGATGCTTTCACTCCCTCCCTCTTAGCTGCGTTTGTTTCCGAGGCAGGAGTATCGCTCTTCCTTTTTCTGACATTTATGATTTTTGATACACCATCCTCGGACAGCAATGTAAGTAAAGACAAGAAAATTAATCCCCGTTCCCGGAAACCACCACGCATAAGAGGATTATGGAAAGTCACTGAACTTCATTACACCGCGACAAAGAAAAGGACATGCAGGTTAATGCTCTTGCACTTTTACAAATTGATAATGAATTTGGTGACAAGAAATAATACAAAGAAGCAGTGTCTAATGAACGAATTGAAACACTTGAATGAATTAAATGAGAGAGAGAGGAAGTAGTGTGAAGAATGTTTCCGTTGACATTCTGTCATCAAGAGCTTGTTTTTTCACCTTTAATTCTCGAGAAAATCAACTAACGAAAATATAAATGATGACACTGACCTGCTATTTTTTTCTGTCTGTAAATTAGAATATTCCAAGCGCGCAGATGTAGCCTACCATGTTATGAATAAAGAAACATAAAATCGAAACTTTTCTACGCGCTACAGACCTTTTGGAATATTCAACGATGCCACTCTATATACAAACCTTGTGTGTGCGTGCGTGCGTGCGTACGTGCGTGCGTGCGTGCGTGCGTGCGTGCGTGCGTGCGTGCGTGCGTGCGTGCGTGCGTGCGTGCGTGCGTGCGTGCGTGCGTGCTGCGTGCGTGCGTGCGTGCGTGCGTGCGTGCGTGCGTGCGTGCGTGCGTGCGTGCGTGCGTGCGTGCGTGCGTGCGTGCGTGCGTGCGTGCGTGCGTGCGTGCGTGCGTGCGTGCGTGCGTGCGTGCGTGCGTGCGTGCGTGCGTGCGTGCGTGCGTGCGTGCCGTGCGTGCGTGCGTGCGTGCGTGCGTGCGTGCGTGCGTGCGTGCGTGCGTGCGTGCGTGCGTGCGTGCGTGCGTGCGTGCGTGCGTGCGTGCGTGCGTGCGTGCGTGCGTGCGTGCGTGCGTGCGTGCGTGCGTGCGTGCGTGCGTGCGTGCGTGCGTGCGTGCGTGGTGCGTGCGTGCGTGCGTGCGTGCGTGCGTGCGTGCGTGCGTGCGTGCGTGCGTGCGTGCGTGCGTGCGTGCGTGCGTGCGTGCGTGCGTGCGTGCGTGCGTGCGTGCGTGCGTGCGTGCGTGCGTGCGTGCGTGCGTGCGTGCGTGCGTGTGTGTGTGTGTATGTGTGTGTGTGTGTGCGCGTATGTGTGTGTGTGTGTGTGTGTGTGTGTATTCATCTAGTTGTATTTTACAGGGCCTGAGCTACACTCGTATGGTCCCGTCTCCATGTCAATTGTTTTTATCATTTATCCTTAGTGGAAATATTCTTTGTTGGACTGCAGTTTGTTACTCAATAATTTGTGGGAAAGTTTCATTTTAGACATTATGTGTTTTGTCTATTTATCAATGATATTATGTGTATTTTTTTAATGCTGTAGTCAATAAATATCTATCTATCTATCTATCTATCTACTATCTATTTGTGTGTATGGGCGCACGTGACTCTTCGTACACACATTTTAATTTACAATAGGCCGATTTTCACGTGTATACAATGTTCCTTAAGCCTGGACGTGTACTGATCATGTCTTTGCCTCACCCCATTTACTCCTGACCAGTGTGTAGAATATCCTCTGCGACACAGTTATTCGCCTCATTCTTATGCATCTCAGCCTCGTCGGTCTTGCTAGTGTTTCTCGAGGCCATACACATCACATACTCGAGGCCGCATCTTTGTGTTCTCGAGGCGTCCACTTAGTAATACCTTCTGGCATCCTGGTCTCGAAACCTACCTACATCTTCCTCTGTTCCCCGCCGCACAGAAAAGCCAGGTAATGATGAGTATAAAGCGATGGAGCCGAAGGAAGGGTGTTGCAAGTTTACAAGGGACGCAATGCACCGGACCCCTGCAATGCTGTGGGGAACCTACGTGGTGCCACACACAAATATGGGAATGTAACTTAGCGTCGCTAACAAACACGGGGTCGTAACTTTGTGCTGCGGAGAAAGAAGAGGTCGTAACTAAGCGCGGGGTATCACACGGCGCTGTAACTTCGTGCCGCAAAGAAACGGAGATGCACTTCAAGTAAGTTACGAGTATGTGGCGCAGAGGGAGACAAGGAGGCTTAATGCAAGATTAATCAGTACCGCACACAATGAGACGTGGATGGGAGCAAGACAGATTACCGGGAGGGGACCAGAGGTTACGGGGGAAGGGAGGAAAGGAGGGAAAGAACATAGAATGGAGGGAAGAAAGGAGGGAAAGAGGTAGGGAAGGGTGTAGAAGGGAGAGAGAGAGGGAGGGAAAGAGCATAGAATGGAGGGAGAGAAGGAGGGAAAGAGCATAGAATGGAGGGAGAGAAGGAGGGAAAGAGTATAGAATGGAGGGAGAGAAGGAGGGAAAGAGTATAGAATGGAGGGAGAGAAGGAGGGAAAGAGCATAGAATGGAGGGAGAGAAGGAGGGAAAGAGTATAGAATGGAGGGAGAGAAGGAGGGAAAGAGTATAGAATGGAGGGAGAGAAGGAGGGAAAGAGTATAGAATGGAGGGAGAGAAGGAGGGAAAGAGTATAGAATGGAGGGAGAGAAGGAGGGAAAGAGCATAGAATGGAGGGAGAGAAGGAGGAAAGAGTATAGAATGGAGGGAGAGAAGGAGGGAAAGAGCATAGAATGGAGGGAGAGAAGGAGGGAAAGAGTATAGAATGGAGGGAGAGAAGGAGGGAAAGAGTATAGAATGGAGGGAGAGAAGGAGGGAAAGAGCATAGAATGGAGGGAGAGAAGGAGGGAAAGAGCATAGAATGGAGGGAGAGAAGGAGGGAAAGAGCATAGAATGGAGGGAGAGAAGGAGGGAGGGAGGTAGGGAAGGGTGCAGAAGGGAGAGAGAGAGAGGGTAAGTAGGTTAAAGTGAGAAATGAGAGCAGCAAATGAGACTCTTCTTTCCCCTTTTTCATGCTTTCCTCTCCTCTCGTCTTTCTCTCCCCCTTTGTTGCTGTCCCCAAAAGTAAACAAGACTTACGGTATCACTCGCGGCTTTTTTAAAAAAGACCCTACAATGCTGTATTAGGAGCCATCCCTGCGATGGGACTGTCCATACATACACAGGTACGTACTGAGGTGAGAAGGATGGAAGGGAATTAAGAGAAAGGAGAAAGACAGTCGTAGAAAGGAAGTGAAAGTACATATGCAGCAGGGTTACTTTTATCTGACCTGCTACTCTTGATTCTTTTTAGTTTCTTTTTTTTACGGTGGTTGTTTTTTTGTTAGTCTAAATGTTTTTACCATTTTTACAAAATCCATGCCCCAAAATCGATTTCTTCCTATAACACACAAGTACTTTCATAAACCTTTGGAACCCCATATCAAATAACCCCATACCACACACTAAACCTTTCTACACCTATTTTTCCCCGTACCCTTTCTTACAGCTTTGCCTCATCTAAACCTCATAAGAAAACCCCATATATTCTGTTAAACCATTTATAAACACTTCATTTCTAACAGTGTCCCAGAATGATATCAAGGTTTCTGCTGCCTGATCTTATACAACACCGTCCCTTGATCCCATACAACACCGTCCCTTGATCCTATACAAAAAACCCCCCCTTATCCTATCAACACCTCCTTTGATCCCAACAACACCGTCCCTTGATCCTATACAACCCCGTCCTTAATCCATAAAAACCCCCTCCCTTGATCCATATAACACCGCCTTGATCCCATACAACACCCCCTTGATCCTTCAAAACCCCTCCCCGATCCTTCAACACCGTCCTTTGATCCATACAAAAACCCCCCCCCGATCCATCAAAACCGTCCCCCTTTATCCTATACAACCCGTCCTTTGATCCCCTACAACAAACCCTCCCTTGTCCTATACAACACCGTCCCTTGATCCTATACAACCACCGTCCTTTGATCCCATACAACACCTCCCTTGATCCTATACAACACCGTCCCTTGATCCTATACAAAACCGTCCCTTGATCCCCTTTCAAAACCGTCCCCTTGATCCTATACAACACCGTCTTTTGATCCCATACAACACCGTCCCTTATCCTATACAACACCGTCCCTTGATCCTATACAACACCGTCCCCTTTATCCTATACAACACCGTCCCTTCATCCCATAAAAACCCGTCCCTTGATCCTTTTACACACCGTCCCTTGATCCTATACAACACCGTCCTTTGATCCCATACAACACAGTCCCCCTTGATCCCATACAACACCGTCCCTTGATCCTATACAACACCGTCCCTTGATCATATACAACACCGTCCTTGATCCCATACAACCCCCGTCCCTTGATCCTATACAACACCGTCCCTTAATCCTATACAAAACCGTCCCTTGATCCTATACAACACCGTCCCTTGATCCTATACAACACCGTCCCTTTATTCTATACAACCACCGTCCCTTGATCCTATACAACACCGTCCCTTTATCCTATACAACACCGTCCCTTGATCCTATACAACCCGTCCCTTGATCCCATACAACACCGTCCCTTGATCCTATACACACCGTCCTTGATCCCATACAACACCGTCCCTTGATCCTATACAACACCGTCCCTTGATCCTATACAACACCGTCCCTTGATCCCATACAAACCGTCCCTTGATCCTATACAACACCGTCCCTTGTCCCATACAACACCGTCCCCTTGATCCTATACAACACCGTCCCCTTGATCATATACAAAAACCGTCCCTTGATCCCATACAACACCGTCCCTTGATCCTATACAACACCGTCCCTTAATCCTATAAAAAAACCCGTCCCCTTTATCCTATACAACACCGTCCTTTGATCCCATACAACACCGTCCCTTGATCCTATACAACACCGTCCCTTAATCCTAAAACAACACGTCCCTTGATCCTATACAACACCGTCCCTTGATCCTATACAGCACCGTTTCCCCTTTATCCCATACAACACCGTCCCTTGATCCTATACAACACCGTCCCAAGATCCATACAACACCGTCCCTTGATCCTATACACACCGTCCCTTGATCCTATACAACACCGTCCCTTGATCCATACAACACCGTCCCTTGATCCTATACAACACCGTCCCTTTATCCTATACAACACCGTCCTTAATCTATACAAACACCGTCCCTTGATCCTATACAACACCCTCCCCTTTATCCCATACAAAACCGTCCCTTAATCCTATACAACACCGTCCCTTAATCCTATACAACACCGTCCCTTGATCCCATACAACACCGTCCCTTGATCCTATACAACACCGTCCCTTGATCCCATACAACACCGTCCCTTGATCCTATACAACACCGTCCCTTGATCCTATACAACACCGTCCCTTGATCCCATACAACACCGTCCCTTGATCCTATACAACACCGTCCCTTGATCCCATACAACACCGTTTCTTGACCCATACAACACCGTCCCCTTTAAACCTATACAACACCGTCCCTTGATCCCATACAACACCGTCCTTTAAACCCATACAACACCGTCCCTTAATCCTATACAACACCGTCCCTTGATCCAAAACAACACCGTCCCCTTTATCCTTACAACACCGTCCCTTGATCCTATACAACACCGTCCCTTGATCCTATACAACCCGTCCCTTAATCCTATACAACACCGTCCCCTTTATCCTATACAAACACCGTCCCTTGATCCCATACAACACCGTCCCTTGATCCTATACAACACCGTCCCTTAATTCTATACAACACCGTCCCTTGATCCTATACAACAAACCCTCCCCTTTTCCTATACAACACCGTCCCTTGATCCCATACAACACCGTCCCTTGATCCTATACAACACCGTCCCTTGATCCCATACAACACCGTCCCTTGATCCTATACAACACCGTCCCTTGATCCTATACAACACCGTCCCTTGATCCTATACAACACCGTCCCTTGATCCTATACAACACCGTCCCTTGATCCCATACAACACCGTCCCTTGATCCTATACAACCCGTCCCTTGATCCCCTACAAAACCGTCCCTTGATCCTATACAACACAGTCCCTTGATCCTATACAACACCGTCCCTTGATCCTAACAACACCGGCCTTGATCCTATACAACACCGTCCCTTGATCCCATACAACACCGTCCCTTGATCCTATACGCACCGTCCCTTGATCCCATACAACACCGTCCTTGATCCTATACAACACCGTCCCTTGATCCATACAACACCGTCCCTTGATCCTATACAGCACCGCCTGATCCCCTACAACACCGTCCCTTGATCCTATACAACAAACCCTCCCTTGATCCCATACAAAACCGTCCCTTGATCCTATACAACACCGTCCCTTGATCCCATACAACACCGTCCCTTAACCCTATACAACACCGTCCCTTGATCCCATACAAGACCGTCCCTTGATCCTATACAACACCGTCCCTTGATCCCATACAACACCGTCCCTTGATCCTATACAACACCGTCCCTTGATTCTATACAACACCGTCCCTTGATCCTATACAACACCGTCCCTTGATCCCATACAACACCGTCCCTTGATCCTATACAACACCGTCCCTTGATCCTATACAACACTGTCCCTTGATCCTATACAACACCGTCCCTTGATCCTATACAACACCGTCCCTTGATCCTATACAACACCGTCCCTTGATCCTATACAGCACCGTCCCTTGATCCTATACAACACCGTCCCTTGATCCCATACAACACTGTCTCTTGATCCTATACAACACCGTCCCTTGATCCTATACAACACCGTCCCTTGATCCTATACACACCGTCCCTTGATCCTATACAACACCGTCCCCTTTAAACTTTCAACACCGTCCCTTGATCCCCTACAACACCGTCCCCTTTATCCTATACAACACCGTCCCTTTATCCTATCAAAACCCGTCCCTTGATCCCATACAACAACCCCTCCCTTGATCCTATACAACACCGTCCCTTGATCCTATACAACACCGTCCCTTGATCCTATACAACACCGTCCCTTGATCCTATACAACACC
>JACEEZ010016004.1:203148-210648 GCA_016584305.1 Chionoecetes opilio
ATACACCATGAGAGAGAGAGAGAGAGATGGAGAGAGAGAGAGAGAGAGAGAAGAGAGAGAGATGAGAGAGAGAGGAGAGAGAGATAGAGGGGAGAGAGAGAGAGAATAGAGAGAGGAAAGAGTAGCAGAGAGAAAAGGAGAGAAAAGAAAAAAGAAAGAGAGAGAGAGAGAGAGAGAGAGAGATGAGAGAGAGAAGAGAGAGAGGAGAGAGAGAGAGAGAGAGAGAGAGAGGATGAAGACGACGTGGAAAAGGAGGAAGGCGATGATGCGTAGGATCAGGAGGAGGCAGGAAGGAGTGTGTCGTCGCCGCTAGCCTCCCGCAGACGCTTGGGTACGTAAGGTACGGCCTGGGAACGCCATGAGGGGGGACCCGCACGTTACAACTACCACATAAATTTCGGTGGACACGGGGGCGGCGGCAGAAAAGCACAGGTTCGGCTCGACCTTTTTGCCCTCTCTCTACCCAGCGCGGGAGCCTCACAGATAGATAGATATATAGATAGATATTTTTTTGTCCACAAAAATGCATAAAAAGAAATTACATAATACACACAGCGACCACATGGAAAGTCTTTGAAATTCATCTTGTATTGCAGCTTCGGGTATACTTCGTCAGAATCCCAGCTGGTGTCATCTTGTTGAGACGCTTAATAACTGCAGGTGACAACTACGACATCACAAGTGTCAATGGAATTACAACTGATGAGACATACACAGAAACTGTCAAATAAACTCCGTATATGTTCTTCACAGATCACGAACACATAAAAGAGAAAAACATATAGTGGGACTTCTTAATAAAGAGCCAAAGGTTCAAAATATCAAGTATTTGTATAATGTAGAAGAAAGAGTGGAAGGAAAACTTATCTAACTGAGTAGGTGATACAAAACTCAGGTTATTCTAAATTAATCAAATTTGGGCTAGTGGCGGAACTGCGGGGGGGCCAGGGGGGCGTGCTCCCCCATGTTAGGGCGGTGCCCCTCATTTGAATAACTAGATAAATTGGTAACATATTGAGAAAAATTAACCAATAATGTTAATCTAAAATTCATACATATTATTGGATCTATAGTAACATGATGATACAACATATGTATCCATATATATTATGATATATATACACCTCATTATATATAATTCATATATACAGTATATATATATATATATATATATATATATAGTATATATATATATATATATATATATATATATATATATATATATATATATATATATATATATATTATATATATATATATATTATATATATATATGAAAACTATGGTGCTCCCCCATATTTACCTGTGCCCCCCATTTTTACACTCCTTGTTCCGCCACTGGTTGTGACTCGCCGTGACGCCTTGTTATAGATAGGTACACTACGGGATAATTACTCATTAATTAAGCGTCAGTATCCTTGTTACTAACGCGAATGTTTGGTGGTTGCAGTTATACGCCACATCTCAAATCCTTGACTTTCTTTTTGTGATAAGTAAGTCCACTTCATATTATAAATTACTATTTACTGAGTCACATTCATAGGTGGAGGGGGGGTTATACCGCCTAAATAGCTCAAGCTGTAAGTAACAGACGCCGTCATCGAGGAAGGAAGGGGAGAGAGGGGAGGAGGGGGAGGATTGGGGGGGTTAAGTCTCAAGAAACAAGAGTGAGGAGGGGGGGAGGGGAGAGGGGACGTTATGGCATCAAGAAAGTCACTCACTCAGTAACCTCATAGCCTTTCCTTCATCATAGCGTGGTTCTCCATATACCGTACAAAGTGCCATGAACAAACATATAAATACCCTCACTCAGTCCTACACACACGATGAATGAAAAAAATATCACAAGGAAAACATGATGACACACAAGATGGCTGGCTACTCACGGCAACAAGCAGATCAGTGGGCTTCCTGCACCTTTCTTTCGGCCTGCTTCCTGCCTTCACCCGGCCTGCCGAAGCTTGCAGGCAGCCATGGCACCTTATCACTCCACAACACAAACGGTAACACTATAGTTTGATACGCGAATCCTTGAAATGCGTTACACAACAAACAAATAAAGGTAAACGGCAGACCACTCGTTCTATGCACCGCCGTCGCCACCACCACCGCCGCCTAGCCTCCAGCCTTCCGTTGAAGTTCACGAGGCAAGTACCAAACGACTAGCAAAGCCTCGGCACTTTAGTTTTCTTTCACAGTTTTCTCCTTGATTCTTGTACTGTGACTTGCTTAACTTGTGTCTATCGTAAGCTTTAAGGTTCTATTTGATGACAGTAAACGTGCCAGATATATGCATATCTTGATTGCTGCAATAATTATGATCCCAATCACTTCACTAATTAACTGCTTCGATTGTTTCGAAGTGTCTCTGAGATGTATGAAAGAGAGAGAGAGAGAGAGAGAGAGAGAGAGAGAGAGAGAGAGAGAGAGAGAGAGAGAGAGAGAGAGAGAGAGAGAGAGAGAGAGAAGAGAGAGAGAGAGAGAGAGAGAGAGAGAGAGAGAGAGAGAGAAGAGAGAGGAAGAGAGAGAGAAAGAGAGAGAGAGAAATATATATATATATATATAATTATATATGTATATATACATATATATATATATATATATATATATATATATATATATATATAATATTATATATATATTATAATATATATATATATATATATATATATATATATATATGTATCATGTTCAATTTGTTAATGTTCTTTATTTTGGAGATAGAAAAATAAGAAGATTAAATCAATCTCCCGAGTCGGGAGTTTGATTTAATTTTGTGTGTGTGTGTGTGTGTGTGTGTGTGTGTGTGTGTGTGTGTGTGTGTGTGTGTGTGTGTGTGTGTGTGTGTGTGTGTGTGTGTGTGTGTGTGTGTGTGTGTGTGTGTGTGTGTGTGTGTGTGTGTGTGTGTGTGTGTGTGTGTGTGTGTGTGCAGTGGCGTAGCTACGGGGAAGGGGCATGTGCCCCACCATGAAAATCCGGTGGCCCCCCCACTGGCCAGGGGCATCAGAATGCCCCTGCGCTCCGTTTGCCTAGTGCCCCCCTCCCTACTCAGCTGTGTCCCCCCCAGGTGCCCCCCTATTGATAGATACTGGCTACGCCCCTGATTTGGACTCCGAGTTGACCTCATACAGCTGAGGATGTGGAAAAGTTCTTATGACAAGTGGAAGGAGCTGAGAAAAAGTGTAAAATTCACCTAACATTTTGTGATAAACTCGAGATACTTAATTGAATGTGGTGAAGAAAATTGATAGGTTAAAACCTTGTGTGCGTCTTTCACAGATTAAAACCATAGAAAAAAAAACAAGAGGAAATGCACAAGCCAAGAAAGATTTTATCAGAATATATCAGAAGATATTACAAAAATAAAATCTAAGTATGTAGTCCGCATAACTTATGAATAACACAGTTTATCCACAGGTGAGTTGCAGTAAATGCTTTGATGTTACGGCAGAAATAAACTATTCCTAGTGACTATGAATCCATGAACAGTTTAACTCGTGAGGCAAAAGTTAAGTTTGGCGTAAATTCCGCTCCGATGTTCCGCCTCAAACAAGTATCTAAATCTAAAGAACAAATAGGTGGACATCACAAGGAATTGAATTATTACATAACAGGAACAGCAGTGCTAGATGGGGAACACCAATGTATGTCACAGAGCACTCCAAACCGAATAAAGAATGGAAAGAGAAAGTGATTGTAACAAGGTAAAGATTTAAAACAGAGAAGGCAAAACTAAAACAGAATCAGAAAAGAACAAAAATGTCCGGGTTATAATAAGAGAAAGTGGCAGAAACATTGATAAAAGACAGAGGTTTGAAGGCACTAAAAAAAGAGTCTTGGCATCAGTAAAAGTCAGCTGTTTTCTCTGCAATATGCAAATGGCTAAACCACAAGCGACAGGAATTACAAAGGTGCAATGGCAAAGAGATCACTACACAGAGCCGCCGAGAGCAATGTTAAGAAAGGTGATGTCCGCATTGATACAGAAAAAAATACGATATAAACTTTCAAGAAATCATAACCAAAAGACGAACATTGTGTGATGGACAAACTAACAACACCCTTAACGTCTATATATTAGTTTTGTACCAGCAGTCTTAAAAGAAAAAAATGAGGCAAGGGAAAGGCTCTATCGTACTTAGCTATGGACCTAAAAATACCCCCAAGTATATTTCTTTTCTTTATCGAATTTATTACTCACAATTAATACATAACTCAACTCCAATTAATTAAAAAAACAAATTGGATTCCGAAGCTGCCATTCACCAACCAGTGGGAACATTGGTAGAATGTTACGAACCTTACTTGATAGAGTGCCTTTGTAGGGCTCAGAAAGTCCCTCAATCCAGCTGAAAACCTCTCAGTGACGCAAGCCTTGGAGGAGACATGACGTAAGAAACTTAGAGGAACATGGAGGCGTCAGATAAGCTACAGTGAAAGTGCTGCGTCCGTAAAGCCACAGAAGAAAACTACGATTTCAGTCAAGGGTTCAGTAAGGCAAAAGAGTTCCCCTTTACTTAAGGGAACGTCTTAAGGGAAGATTACTTAAGGGTTTACTTAAGCACCGCCTTGATAAAGTTTTTTTTTTTACAAGGAATCAAAAAAGTCAAGCGACGCAGATGAATTTTCTTAACACCCATATTTACCGATGATTGTGTCTTGGTAGGAGAGTCTCAAGATTCATTAGACCTACATTTGAGGCCGAGAAACTATCTACACTGTGGGGTCTTGGGGATGAATATACACATGACTAAAATACGATTCAATAGCAATACATTGGAACAAGCTACAGGTGAAACGCTATAGAAGTAAAATAAAATAAAAACTTTTTCGAACTTACGGTGCAGCCTTATTCATGATCCTGGAAGTGCACGAATCGGGATGGAGTACTTCGGAAAATAAATTAAAGTCAATGTCTTCAATTAATGTTATATACGGATGAAAAATTCTAGAGTTTCACAAAAAATGTTGAAGACTTCGATTTTAGAACACTCGGAGGAGTTGAGAATGCAATGCCAGGTAAGAAAAAAAAGACGATATAGATAAAATAAAGCTATAAATTAAAGAATAACATGAAAGAAAGTGGCCTGGCGCCACAATGGGGCGCCAAGTCGCGTCTGAAGTTTGACACATTCACCAAACACTAAACACAAAACAAACACAAAAGAATATATAAAATATAAAAAAATATGGAATATAATATATATATATATAATATATATAATATATATATATATATATATATATATATATATATAATATATATATATATATATATATATATATATATATATATATATAATATATATGTATATATATATATATATATTATATATTAATATATATAATATATATATATATATATTTTATATATATATAATATATATATATATAAATATATATATATTATATATATATATATTAATATATATATATATATATATATATATATATCAGACTCCTACTGATTTCCCGTCAGGGTGGCAAGGTTGGTAGAGACGTGAGCTTGCAATGTGCAGAGTCCCTGCGCATTCGGTCAGCGGTTCGAGTCAACCTAGTTCGTGCTGACGTGGCGGCGCTTTGTATAGTCAATAACCTTGTAGTTGGTACTTGCAAAGTGTCTAGATAGGATGAAAATCTTATCTTATCTTATCCTACTGATTTAACCCCTTCACGCCCAGATCTTTCCTTTGCTGTATAAAATTCTCTGTTGTTAGCCATAAAAGTTAAAAAAAGTTACTTAATATACCAAATTAGCTAGTGGACAAGGGTATTAAACAGGTCATATCTATAAAAAAATTACTTACATTCATTAAAATAGTCTAATAGTAGCCAAAATACAAAGGAAATTACGTTCTGGGTCTGAAGGGGTTAAAGGGTGTCATTGACCTGTCGGGTGCCACCTGGGCGGGGCGGGACAAGGGAAGACAGGTGGTGGTAAGGACAGGAGGGGGAAAGTAATGGGATGGCAGTCAAGATGGGAGCTACGGACAAAAGGAATGAAGGTGATTCACTTCAGACTAAATTTAATTAAAATATCGTTGCCAACACACACACAATTAGCACAACTTTCCTATCGTCTCTTAGTACTGGTATGTGACTCATTTAATGATCTCTCTCTCTCTCTCTCTCTCTCTCTCTCTCTCTCTCTCTCTCTCTCTCGCTCTCTCTCTCTCTCTCTCTCTCTCTCTCTCTCTCTCTCTCTCTCTCTCTCTCTCTCTCTCTCTCTCTCTCTCTCTCTCTCTCTCTCTCTCTCTCTCTCTCTCTCTCTCTCTCTCTCTCTGTAATCCCTGTACACTTGGTTTAACAAATAGTACAATGCTACATCACTAAGTCTTACGACAGGCGACCAAACTACTTCAATATCCAGAAATACATAACAGACCCAGTGGCGTGACTTAGCATAGCAACCGTGTAGCATAAAACACTCAAATACTCTTCCTTGGTTAGGGTGTCTCAATTTGGGTTGAGTATGATGATCTCTAAGGTTGGATTTGTTACCTTGTTATAGTAACTCCCCGATTACTAGATATTGTGTAATAATATTAGCAAGACAAGAGCACGACAGTTCCTAACACACTAATGTATAACAATTAACTTTATATTAGTGGTCATTTGTTCAGACTGGTAAAGCAGCACGGAGAAAAAAGGATTTGCTATCGTCTGATCTGCCTTCCAGCGACCACTAATTACTAATAATGGTTTCGTTCCTGTAGCAGTGGGCTTCACGGCATCGATAGCAACGTTGGAAAATATGCCAACGAAACCATTACCAATTCCCTTTATATACTCTTGAGCGGCACTGCTTACCTGCATGCATTATCAACAGGATTTGTGTTGAAATAAAGTTTTGTTTTTATTTTATTTTTGTTTTTATTTATTTTTGTCGTAACAAAAACGCCTTCCACATAAAAAAAGGAGCGATTATGGAGAGCAAATCCGATCATTACAGTACGTCGTGAAGCTTTCAAAGAACATATGTCAAAGGTTGCGGTGTGCATGCTCTTTGCTGCCTAACAAATCTGTGGAGCAACACCATAACAGTAAAGAGCTTGTAAAATGGTTTAAGTTGCTAGAAGAATCCAAGAAGGGTGATCCAACTATCATTTCCTATCTTGATTTTTTTTTGGGGGGGAGTAGAAACAGTACAACGAGGCAGTGCATGAAGGTGACGGAAAAAGTGCATTGCCATCAACAAGTGTTTTCCTCGAGAATGAACACAACGATGGCAACGCAGGAGCAGCACAGACACGTCTCAGCACATGCTTAGCCGCTCTGGTGTTCTGGCTATGCAAATCAAGACCAAGGGATTTAAGACCTCTATTCCTTTGGCCTTGATGCAAATGGTATCACTAAAATTGAAGGGAGTTCAGTGCACGGCTTGCCTAACAAATCTCTGGAGTAACACCATAACAGTAAAGAGTTTGTACAATATTTTACGTTACTAGAAAAATAATTCAAGAAGGGTGATACAACTACCATTTCATAAGAACATAAGAA
>JACEEZ010016004.1:218148-230648 GCA_016584305.1 Chionoecetes opilio
ATCCAATGTGTAAAAATCACTGAAAATAATTTTCAGTGGCAAGTGTTTCAAGTGTACGTGTACCGTAGACGGTAGCTAGAAAGCTCAAAAACTGTCAGCGAAAGTATCTGTAAAAAGTACAGGGAAACATTGAGAAAACAACATTTCAAGTAATGAGGGTGTAATCGCTGAAAACCCTGAATGCGTCAAGGAACGACGAAGGCTCGTCTGACTGTAGAGCTGCTGCTGTGTGCATTGTATAATAATTGATGTACGAGTAATAGTACTGAGTCAGTAAAATAATGCAATGGTCTGTAGAAATATAAGTAAAAATAAACAATACCTCGCCTGATACAAGCTGTGTCGGTGTATCAGTGTGGGTAACTGTGGTATAAGTAATTTAGTAGCACGTAAATAAGTAATAGTCAAAATGGATAAATAACATAGGTAGAAACATCGCTGGATACACATTAATGTGGTTGCATTGTTGTGGGTAAATCTACGTTTGCCAAAAATTCATTCATAAATGATAATAATTCAATGCTGTTGTAGAAAATATGTTGACATCAGCGAGTGTAAAATTGACTGGCAGAGAAATTGAATGAAGTTTACATATTTGAATGAACTTCAGAAAACATGGTGATGTATAATAAATAGGAAGAGTGATGAGCACTCTTGTATTGATCTCATAAGAATCATGTGGTAACGAAGCCTGATTAACCATTAGTAAGTCTGATTAACCATTAAAGTATGTATTATGCACGAGGATAGGAAACTGTCACTGAGGTGAATTAAAAAATTTAGATTTGGTGTTCTCCACGGGAGTGAGAAAGCAAAATGTACACCAAATGTAAGTATCCATGGGAGAGGAATAGTAAAAGCTTTCGATTGGAGGTAAATCTTATCAAGGCAAATGGAAAGGTAGATAGTAAAGCCTTCTGAGTTGTAAAATGATAAGTTGGGGTGAATGGTATGATGTTGAATAATACATTAATCCTCATCAGGGCTATTGTACATGCAATAGCTGAAATCGTTAAAATTGGAAAAAAATAAACCGGGCACAGTTTGATATGATATTGATCGTATCTGCCATGAAAGGAGACAAAGTGTCTGATACATGCACGGAGTTCTCAGAGATCAGCAATGATCTTTGATGGTAAATTGATGGTAAAGTTACATTGAACAGAGAACCATGTACAATTGGATAGGGTATAAATTCCCGAATATGTTGAGAGTGCCATGTGGTCCTTATTGAGAGGAAGTGTATTTCAGCTTTAAGTAATAAAATTATATTCGTCATTGGTGAACAATGTTATGAGAGATAAATTTCTCCGTGATCAATCAATGTTTTCTGAGGTCTGTAGTAAGAAACATATTCATTCTTAATTTTTCTGCGAGTTTGAATTCGTTGGTAAGTAATGACCAATGGAGAAAGGAAAGTAAGAAAAAAGAAAAGGAAAAAAAATTGCTACCGTCGACACAAACATACAATACAAGATACAGTTAAGTTGGTGTTCACAAATTTCGTCTGTTTTGTCTTGGGTTCCTCTCCTGTTCCCTTCTCCATCCCGATATCGCCCGAACCACCTGCCCGAAACCGTATACTTAAGTCAGATCATACAATATAAACACTCCACACCCACCCAACTATACTATAACCTATACTATACCTATACACGCGAGACAGATCCGCCATAGCTGTGTGACCTCGATGCCATGGGGAGAGCTGTCCAGGACTGATCAGTAGTGTGTTGTATAACTATCCTCACTCTCCCTGATTATTCACAGCCTCTTACCGAGGCCACCGAGATGACCGAGATGTCATCTCGGTGGCCTCGCTCTTACTCCCTGCCACTTCACATTTTAGTCTCTCTCTCTCTCTCTCTCTCTATCTCTCTCTCTCTCTCTCAAGCTATCAAAAAATGTTTCAAATGTTTCAAATGTCTCTCTCTCTCTCTCTCTCTCTCTCTCTCTCTCTCTCTCTCTCTCTCTCTCTCTCTCTCTCTCTCTCTCTCTCTCTCTCTCTCTCTCTCTCTCTCTCTCCTCTCTCTCTCTCTCTCTCTCTCTCTCTCTCTCTCTCTTCTCTCCTCTCTCTCTCTCTCTCTCTCTCTCTCTCTCTCTCTCTCTCTCTCTCTCTCTCTCTCTCTCTCTCTCTCTCTCTCTCTCTCTCTCTCTCTCTCTCTCTCTCTCTCTCTCTCTCTCTCTCTCTCTCTCTCTCTCTCTCTCTCTCTCTCTCTCTCTCTCTCTCTCTCTCTCTCTCTCTCTCTCTCTCTCTCTCTCTCTCGGTACTTCCCTCCATTCATTTGCTTGTCATTCCCTCTACCCTTTACTTTACTTCCCCAAATATCTATTTATCACTCCGCGACGCACCACCCGAAGCACTCCCTCCGAGCCATGTGTCACTGCAATTACAGGTCACACACGCGCCATCACCCTTCGACCTCAACTCACAGCGTCGACTCAGAGCGCACGCATCATGTCACACACCCTGACAAAAACCGAGTCTGAGTGTTGCTGACTGTATACGATGTTATATATACCTGTTAGATATATTGCTGATCTACTAAGTTGATATAAGTCATATTGTATTGTTCATAGTATTCATGTAGAGTGTAGTGGTTGTCCAGTATGTGTTAAGCCTACGTAAGCTAAAACAAACAAGTAAAAATGTTGTCGAGGATAGTAGTGGCAAGGCTAAAGGCACGTTGTCCAACACACAGGTACTTTTTTTTTCTTCAGCTGTGTAGCATACTTACTATCTGTCATCCCTGCCAATAAATCTATCCAACTTCTCGTAAAACTTTAAATCGTACTCGCACTTACTGTACAATACTGTGGACGATTCTTGTTCCATTCATCCACCGCCCTAGTAACTGTTGTGAATCTATTCTTGTCCGGAATATGGATTCATATCACAAAACCACTGCGAGGAGTCTAAACCTGTTAAGCTACTATGCTAAAAAAACCTTTGTACCTAGTTTATTCCCTTGGTTACGTTACCCCGACAGTGTATTGAGAGCTTCTAGTCGGTCTGGCGCATGGAAACTATAATAGTTCTTCATTTTTCATTTTTTTCATTCGCATTGCTATAATTTTTCTTCCATCTCTTCCTTCCCTCCTTACTGCTTATCCTGTATCGTCCCATCTTCCTCCATACAGTATAGAACATGGTAGTCTAGTAATGAATAAGGTGAACACATCATGTACAAGGACAAGGTAGTTAGCAGGCGCGTCAATATTTAGTTAGTTAGTTAGTTTTTTTGACCACAACAACTATAATTAATACAATCGTTACAAAAAAAGGTCCAATACAAATACAAATAATACAATTAATGTCTAAACAATAAACCATTCGTAAAAAAATACATGAAAAACTGTTTTGGCAGCATAAACCAGGTTTCAAGAAATAAAAGAAGAAGCAATTAAAATACCCACAAACTAATACAAGTGTGATGGGAGAGCACGAGTGTTTCCGTGGCCAGAGTGTCGTTGGTCACAGGGTAATATGAAGGTGCCACACCCATGCTGCTTACCGGGTTTTGCTGCTGCCTCGTATACTGTAGTGTTGTTTTTCTTTTGTTTTACATCACAAAGGACTGACCAAGGGCAACAAAAAACGTATAAAAAAGCCAACAGTAAAAAAAGAAAAAAAAGAAAAAAAAAAAAAAAAAAAAAAAAAAAAAAAAGTAGACACCCAAGTGGCGACGGACATACCTTGGGTTGAATACGTCGCCATCATGGCTTTGTTATCACCCCTACAGTATTACTTTAGTTTTTATAAGAATCTTACAAACTCAGATTTTTTTTTTTTGTTCCCGATAATACTATGCAAAAGCGATTTTTTTTAGATTCCTAATTTACAATGAAAAGCTAAAAGCGAGCTAACTGTTCATAGTACACCGTGAAATAGATCCTTTGTCTGTTGGTCACATAAAATGGCTTTCGTCAGGCTGTCTCTGGTCATCATCGTATAAATGTCACCCTCGGTTAAGAACCCGTGGTATAACGTTATACACAGGCACGGTCACTTGGCAACAAATGGTGACAATACAATAACTAGCGTGAAAGCAGCGCTACATTACACTTTTGGAGGTTCGTTACTCGTGCTGCTAAACTCACTACATCTTTCAAGCTCTGGTTTATGTTACTTTGAACAATCTCTGTTGTAAACCACTCAAGGTGAATGCAAGGGTTGTGAGCTAGACAGGAAGATACGTAATTGCATTGACCTAAGGAACAGGCTGGATGTGACGAGTAATGAACATGTTATTGTGTGAATCGCGTCGTCAGTCAACCACAGTCAACCAACATGATGAAAGAAAAAAGTGTTGACTGTCTTGCTTTGCTTACACATCCACAGAGTCGTTGCATCGCCTTGGACGGTCGTGTTGACGCTTTATTCTTCACTTACACATTTCGTATCTTGCCGTGGAATGCGATGCCCTTGTTACACCGATGAACAATCTTGAGTGTCCTTATGATAGCCATCGAAACAGTTTTCAGACACTTGAGTTGAAACACCCCCCCTCTTTTTATATTCTCTTACTGTCTTCTTTAAAGGGACTGGAAATTAACCGGGCTTTTAGTTTTTTTTTTTTTGCCCTTGGCCAGTCCTTTGTGATGGAAAGAAAAAAAACCCAAAAAACAGTTAGTGTAAGTTTTCTTTCTCGATACGTATGTATCGTGTATCGTATACGTAGTGGTGGTGTCCTGGTGTTGGCTTTCCCAGGAGGCACTCGCTCAAAGAAGTCTCCTGATGCCTGAATTTTTCTTGACCGTGACTTGTGATGCGACGAAACCACAGCATTACGACAAAGTGCATTATAATTCGTCCCTCGTCAAGATGGAAAGGTTGAAAGATAAAAATCATTGTCCTTGTGTGTGTGTGTGTGTGTGTGTGTGTGTGTGTGTGTGTGTGTGTGTGTGTGTGTGTGTGTGTGTGCGTGTGTGTGCGCGTGCGTGTATGTGTGTGTGTGTGTCTGGTGTGTGTGTGTGTGTGTGTGTGTGTGTGTGTGTGTGTGTGTGTGTGTGTGTGTGTGTGTGTGTGCGTGTCTGTGTGTGTGTGTGTGTGTGTGTGTGTGTGTGTGTGTGTGTGTGTGTGTGTGTGCGCTTGCGTGTGTGTGTGTGTGTGTGTGTGTGTGTGTGTGTGTGTGTTTTGTGTGTGTGTGTGTGTGTGTGTGTGCGCGCGTGCGTGTCTGTGCGTGTCTGTGTGTGTGTGTGTGTGTGTGTGTGTGTGTATGTGTGTGTGTGTGTGTGTGTGTGTGTGTGCGGGTGTGTGTGTGTGTGTGTGTGTGTGTGTGTGTCCGACTATCTCGGTCCTTATCAGATCAAATTCTATACCAAATCATATGCCATAATTATCTGATTAGATCATTCTATATCATGATTAATGCATGTTGCGTCCCCGTAGGATGAAAATTATACTGTCAAGAGTTTCCACGTGAGCGCAAGCCAATATCTCTGCAAACCATTACAACTGCGCTACAATGAACGCAGGGAAGGCGTCTGGGGAGGGATGCTAACTCAGCCACGCTGACAAGATACGCGCCACACACCATCCAAACAACGTCTGCGTCCTTATCTAAGATGTCCCACAATGTCAACTGAAATTATATTTATCACTTTAATGTGCAACTGGCATGTGTGACTCTTAGTTGGCTGACCACGTAACCCGCGCCCGTCGGGGATCGGGTTACTCCAAGGCTCCCAGGGCTAAAAGTACAAACAGATTATCCTCCCAACACGTGCCCGTATATAGTATTCCTTAACACGGTGATAGGAGGTGATTTCTGTGGCAGCTTGTCGAGGGAAGTACACAGAGGAGGGGCGAATGGACGTCTGGTCTTGAGAAAAAAGAAAACTACGTCATACATCCTTCAAAAATTACGTTCAAGCCGCTGCAAAATGAGCACAGTATGAGAGATGACGAGAAAAAAACAATATGAGTGTAAGATATAGACTCAGTCCTTCTGAGATAATGCACTAAAAAAACAACTAATGAGGAAACTTAAAATGTATGCAATATGATATCACAATTGGGACGTGATTGCAGAAAAAAGCAGTGAAGGAACTAAAGAAGGAATGAAAAAAAATAACAGTCGTCTCCTCCTCCATGAACTTATTATACACATCATCCTTAACATAAATAGCAAAGCTTAGGTTAGTAAGTAGCGAGGCGGTGTTGAGGCAAGAACTAAGTTGACTCCGGGTACTAACAAACAATAAAAAGAATATGGAAATGTATCATAGTCCTGCAGAGATAAATAGGGTACTGTTATATAGCATCTGTCAGTGGCATCGTTTTTGCAACCCGCACTAGGGGAGTGGAATTGCTTTCAGTAGTGTTTGTCTGTCTGGTTGTTTGCTTGTTTGTTCGTCATCACGATTACTTAAAAAACATTCAAGGTATCCTTTAAAAATGTTTATGGTAACAAGATATGACCGATATCTTGGACGGTTTGAATATGAGCATTATCCGATGAAAAGTCAAGGTTAGAATGAGCCACTAGGTCGTGTCTCCTGTGCCAGGCAGGTATGCATCTCTCTCCTCTCAGTGAGCGCGCACACACTGCCCTCATGTCGTATCCCTTCAACACAGTGTCTGCGGGATTGCTGTATACTTTTAGTACATACATACGCGGGTGGAGATCTTGCTTTTATATGACGCTCCACTATGAAACAGACTAGGTTTTTTCTCTTTTTTTACCATCATCCACCTATCCAGTAGAAATTCCATGACAGCCTTCAACTTTACTCTTCACTAACTTACGAGCGGATAAAGCAGTGTGGTTCATAAAGATCTCGTTAACAGTACTGTTTGGATCAAAAGGACTGTTGCTGTTTGCTCTTTCCTTTATATATTCATTTGTATGTTCCTCCTCCACTCGGCATCAAGGCTCACCCTTCCTCTCGCTGTCACTCTCAATCTGATAAATTTTCTCCGTCACACGCCTTGTGGCCTCCCTGTCGCCTCCTCTTTCTTCACTCCTCCTAAAGACCCGTCTCTCCCTCAGAGGGGGGAAGCATTGCGGGGGCGGCACCAGGACAGCGGAGTGTGTGGGAAGGACGGAGAGGGATTAGAGGTAAGGGAGCCAGACGGACCCTCCCACACAATCAAACAATCAATATTTTGTCTCCACGACGAAGCGACCGCGAACATGGGACAAACCTCAACTCTTGGTCCTCTCCCTCACCCCCGCCCATGGACCTCACCCCCTGCCCCCGCCCATGGGCCTCACCCCCTGCCCAGGCCCATGGGCCTCACCCCCTGCCCCCGCCCATGGGCCTCACCCCCTGCCCCCGCCCATGGGCCTCACCCCCTGCCCCCGCCCATGGGCCTCACCCCCTGCCCCCCCATGGGCCCACCCTCCGGGCCTCACCCCCTGCCCCCGCCCATGGGCCTCACCCCCTGCCCCTGCCCATGGGCCTCACCCATCCACGCCCTGCAGCTGCCCGGCATCACTTGCTGCCCCTCGACGCCACAATGGTATCAAGAGGCAACGTGACGATCTGAATGTCTTTTTTTTTTTAGTGTGTGTGTGTGTGTGTGTGTGTGTGTGTGTGTGTGTGTGTGTGTGTGTGTGTGTGGTGTGTGTGTGTGTGTGTGAATAGAATAGAATAGAATAAAATTTATTTTTGCTCAGACTTTATAAATAAAGTATGGAGCACAGCTCCTATACGATACAATAACTTTGACAGGACATTTTAAACGATACTAATAGAAACATACAGATAAGTACTACGTAAACTGAAAGTTAGGAGAAATCCAATTGTCAATTACCATAACTAAGTGACACATAGAAAAATATAAATAAAGATACATAATAACCAGATATACTTGTTAGCTCATCTAAACATGCTCAAAATTGATCTGATGAATAATGACAAGTTCTTCAAAACATTTATACTGGAACTTTACATTAACGCAACATACTTAAAATGCGTTGGCCTAATTGTGTAGTATTTCTGGATATACATATCCCGCAGCCTTACAATTTCCTCGTTAGTACATTCGAAAAGAACATGAAATTCATCTCCTACAACATTAGCAATACACTTGCTACAAAGACGATCTTCTCTGTTTACACCTGTGTATCTCCCAACATTTATTGGTAGTCTATTGTTGCTTGTTCTGAATCTAGTTACCTGGGTGCGAATACTTTTTGGTAGTTTGACGAGGTACACCTCCATACCATAAATCAGCTTAAATATCTTGTAGTTACTACATAAAATTTATGTTGATGAATTATGATGCCAGGCAGTAATCCACTGATCTCTTAATCTCACTTCAACTGCTTTCTTGAACCATGTAGTGTTGGGCACATTTTGGAATAACCACATCCCTGACATACCACACTCATTACATATGTTCTTAATGCAGGCAACCCATGGAGGAGTGTATAACCCTAACATATCCAAATGCTACAAACATTGATACATTATATAGCATAATTTAGTGTTTTTACCTGTAATTAGCCGAGATCAGTAACCTAACATTCTGCATTTTATATGAATTTCCAGTGGGTACACTCCAAGTTCACCATATACCATATCATTGCTAGCGTTTTTATGAACACACAACATCTGTTTTAAGAATTTTAAGTGTAATATCTCTAGCTCTCTAATCCTATAGTCTCCCCAAATCTCAGCTGCATAGGTCAGTACTGGTAACACCATGGTATTAAATAATTCCAACTGCATATCAACTGGCAAGTCAAACTTTCTACATTTACCTATTAGTGAATACATTGCTCTTGTTGCTTGTTCTTTCAAATCTAGCTCTCCTTTACGGAACCTGCCATTTTAATTAAGTAATACACCAAGATACTTGTAATCTTCTACCACCTCAACATTTTCATAACCAAATTCAAATTTATAATTACGTACTTAGATGAGTTTTTCTCCTACTGAACACCACTATTTTTGTTTTGTTACAATTAATCTTTAATTTCCACTCATTACAGTAAGTATACAGTGTGTGTGACACTGTGTGTGTGTGTGTGTGTGTGTGTGTGTGTGTGTGTGTGTGTGTGTGTGTGTGTGTGTGTGTGTGTGTGTGTGTGTGTGTGTGTGTGTGTGTGTGTGTGTGTGTGTGTGTGTGTGTGTGTGTGTGTGTGTGTGGAGGGGGGTTATCCATTTCCAGTGCCATGATGAAAGCGGCAGAGGGTAATACTGAAAAATTATAAATATACATTCACTAAGCCACAGCTCAGAGGAATTTCTGTTCACTTGACGGTTTTACAAACTTGCCAATTAGAACAATTCTGTGAGGAGATGATTGGTGGTTCATCTGCTTCATGAGTGTGTTATTTCCTTCTTAAGGAAAACGTTAAGTGAAAATACTTTTAATTTGATATTTCTTTTTCAGTATTCAGTTTTTTCATTTCTAGTGCTCAATATTTGCTTCTCTTTCCTTAAAAATGTAATGAGTAACACAAACACACTTCTTGGCGCCCTTCTGCACAGAGAAGGACGTGCAACACACAGACAGACACACGAGCACGACAGGGAACGCAGGAGACGCGTTCAAGATCCCACCTGGATTGCACTGTTGTTTTCAAGACTGACCCTCGGCATGGATACAGACTCTGGGTAAAGACTTACAACTCTAAACCGCACTCCCACGCAGGCCGCGGAGAGGTGGACGTCCTGACCGTAGTTGGTAACCCTGGCACGGCTGAAGGGAGAGTCACCCAGTCATCAGGCCATGAATAAACAGATCTATGAATCTAAGAGGAAATGTTTTAATTCACAATGTTTGATGTGTATGCATATGGTAGTGGGTTACGTGCGATGGAAGTATACTGGTCGAGTGGTGGAGGTGGTGTAGCCTTACCGGTGGCTTGACGCATGCAAGCAGTCGCCGGTCAGTGTAAGATTGACTAATATGCAGGGGTTCGGCAGGCCTTCAGCATTAACCTTTGTTTTTTTATGCTCTTGTGGACTGGTAAAGTTAGGCTTCCTGAGGGACGCGCAGTGTCGCATCCCCACAGGCGGTGACAGACGCCCACCTTGTCTGCCTCTCGCCATGACGAGCGATGTTGCTAACTGTTCGAACTTTACTGCTCCTTTTTTGCTTTTTTTACTTAATGGAGGACCATCACACCATACAAAAGTCTTAATGGGAGGAATCATTATTTTCAAAACCCTTGAAAAATCGTGCTTAGAAATACTGCTAACAAGCCATGCACCTACTAACACCAAGAGCAAGGACAACTAGCATGAAATTCCTTATTTGCGAGAGCCAAGCTTTACTTTCTTGACCTTATACAGCCTGGCACGCGGCGGCCGTCACGCAGCAGCCCGCCCACGCCCCACGCCCACCTACACGGACACACAGTGACAACCCAGAGATTAGGGATAAGCCCCAACATTCTGGACCCGCCGCCCACACCATCCTACCACTCCCGTATACACCGCTGCCTCGCCCCTGGCCCGAAGGGATGGCGCCAGCATCCCGAGGTGCCGAGGAGATATGGCGGCCATGACGACAAGGCGAGGGGCCGCCGTGTCTAATGCCTTCTTACTCTTATTATTTTGGCGATATCTCCCGTAGTTAAGGGAGTTTACCTGCTCTTATTTAGCCTGTGACAGTGTGTCTGGGCCGTCTGGCGGTGTTATGGTGGTGAGGGCAGGAGAAGGGCCGCCATGAGAACAAGAAGCCTCTCGTCGTGGTGTGGACTGTGGAGGTCCCTCAACACGCAGCTGTACACCCTTACTGAGGAGCCCGACATACCGCTGCACGTCACATAATCTACTCAATACAGCAGCTCGCCAGCCTCATTAGCAGCGCCGCCCGCCGGGATGCCGCGGGAGGCCAGGATACAGTGCTCGCTGGGGCCCCCGAGGCTCTGGCAGCATTGGCAATTATGCAAATCGTACGCATAAAAACACATGTACTACATTTGTATATCCAAGCGTGTATCTGCCAGAAGCTTTACCCTCACTGCGAACATTTGTGCATGAACATTAGCTTGTAGTGGCGTGTTTTGGTGCACATACTTCTGTACACGACATCGAGGTGCACATGGCCTCATAAAACATAAAATATAAAACATAAAATATAAAACTGCATATTGATTTGCATAAAGTACATATGCAACAACCTGTGTGGTGATGACTTTGTAACAAGGATAGATTTCGAATTACAAAACTCCATGGTTTAGAATTTTACAAATCCGCTAGAATAATAAGAAAAAAAGGTAGTAAGTTATTGTGATCATAATAAGCTCAAAATAAAAAGAAGAAGCCACACGAGCAACGATAACGCAGCTTATCATGAAAACCAACAATAAATGGCAAGAAAAACTCTGCCTGGCACCAGCTCAGCCCCGTTGCTTATCGCTGTCCCCATCCCGCCTGTGTGTTGACTCTTCTTAATTTAGCCACGAGGGTCACTGGCTCGTTCTTTGCAGCGGGTCAGTTCGCAGGAAGGGAAAACCAGACCTCGGGGCACGGCACGGCACGGCACGGCAAACAGCTCACTGGCACCACACTCCTCTCCGCAGCCTGGCACTATAGGGAAGCCTCCGGGACGTGGCTCGAATTAGTCACTCGGTTAGTGCCACAAAACTTATCAATATTATTTTACCTTGTTTACAGTTCCCAGTCGCCAACGCCTCGCCCCTCGCTAAGCTTGTCCGTCTTGGTCACGCGTCAAGAACCCACCCAAAATAAGCCTAAACCAATGGGAACATGGTAGACGCACAAAAAAGAGGTGGATAATTAACCTGAACTTGATGGATGAGGTGTATAACCCTCCGCCAGCCCCTCCTGTAGCCTGGGTGGGATGTGTGGTGATCAGGGAGTCTGCGGTGTTATGCTTATTTTGGAGTGATGAACGACGCTTAATTTAACGCTTGGTGTGAGAAAATTTTAAATGTTAGGAAGGAAGATAGTGAGGAGAGAGAAGAGACCAGAGCATGCATGAAGAGGCAGAATATCTACACATAACTCAGGCTTTAGAGCAAGACACGACCACGAGTATTAAATATATAAGCAAATATTAAGCAAATGAATGAAGAACATTAATTACACATATCAGTTATCTAAATGAAAAGTACGTAAACACACACACACACACACACACACACACACACACACAGTCACACATACACACACACACACACACACACACACACACACACACACACACACACACACACACACACACACACATATGGCATGATCGCACGGATATCAGATGAAAATTCGTAATAAAATTAATTGAGTAGGAGCAGCTTTGGCTTGTCTAGGTAATCGTCACGCTGCCGGAAGCGAATACAATCAACTTCGCAGTGAAGGAATCAAGAATCATTGAGACAGGGTGAAGAAATTCTTAAATATATATTGAGTTTCTGAGGCGAGGAATACCATCAATACTCCACACGACAGTCGGAGATTTAATGAAAAACGAAAAAAGCGCGGGGCTACATCAAACAGAGGACACCACGCAAAAGGCTGTATTTTTGCGGTTCTACTCCATGAGGATTGAAGTGACAAGGCGAGATATAAAAGGGATT
>JACEEZ010016004.1:238148-243148 GCA_016584305.1 Chionoecetes opilio
GGAGGGGAGATGCAGGAAAGGCATTATTACCTCCCTTCTGTTGTAGTAAAGGAAAAACTCGGGAGAAATTCGCCTCTGCCTCACAGATTTTTCCGCCTCAGCTCCGATTAGGTGACTGAGCTTGAGCGGAAAACTCACTTCAACCTCCAGTAAATGTTTCCGCTGCTTCTCAGGCGAGGTGGAAGGCGCCGGCTTGAGCCAAGACCTCTTCTGGATCGACTTTCCTGCTGAGGTTTACTTTGCGCTGAAATCGACTTTGGGTTAAGGTCGACTTTCGGGTGCGGATGATTGAACACGAAACCTCCTTTGCTTGAGTCCACCAAGTTCTCATGAAACCAATTTCATTAAAACTCTCAAGATCGGTCATGATTTTTACCTTATATAAAGTGCGAGCTAAGCATAGAGGGCGGGAGACTCCTTGCGGCCAGGGAGGAAGAGGAGGAGCAGGAGGAACAGAAAAGTGAAAAGTATTTGAAAGATAAAGCAAGATAAATTTATAACTATCGTAACGGTTTCCTTGAGCAACCTGAATTTTTTCCCCTCAAACTACTTAAACCGAAAAGATGAAAAGAGAGGAGAGAGAGAGAGAGAGAGAGAGAGAGAGAGAGAGAGAGAGAGAGAGAGAGAGAGAGAGAGAGAGAGAGAGAGAGAGGAGAGAGAGAGAGAGAGAGAGAGAGAGGAGAGAGAGAGAGAGAGAGAGAGAGAGAGAGAGAGAGAGAGAGAGAGAGAGAGAGAGAGAGAGAGAGAGAGAGAGAGAGAGAGAGAGAGAGAGAGAGAAGAGAGAGAGAGAGAGAGAGAGAGAGAGAGAGAGAGAGGAGAGAGAGAGAGAGAGAGAGAGAGAGAGAGAGAGAGAGAGAGAGAGAGAGAGAGAGAGAGAGAGAGAGAGAGAGAGAGAGAGAGAGAGAGGAGAGAGAGAGAGAGAGAGAGAGAGAGAGAGAGAGAGGGGGAGAGAGAGAGAGAGAGATTAATTTCCCCACGCACAGTAACATGGAGGAGACACACAAAGAGGACGGTGAGGCAGAGACGTGATGGTGTAGTGGCGGAGAGGAATTATAACAGACCTGGCAGGGGTGTCCAGGCAGGGAGCGGCGGCAGGGGTTGAAGGGGAGCAAACAGGGGACAGGGGAAGAAGAGGCAAGGAAAAAGGAGGGTAAAGAGGAAGTTTAGAAATTAGAAGAAAGGGAAGAAGAGGTGGAACTGGGAAAGAGAAGGAAGAGGCAAGGAAAGAGGAGGGAAGAGGAAGTGTAGAAATTATAAGAAAAGGAAGAAGAGAAGAAGGGGGAACAAATGGGGGAAGAGAAGCAGGAGGCAAGAAAAGAGGAGAGAAAAGAGGAAATGTGGAAATTGAAAGAAAAGAAAGAAGAGGCCAAACGGGGAAAGAGAAGGAAGAGGCAAGGAAAGCGGAGGGAAAAGAGGAGTTGTAGAAATTAGAAGAAAAGGAAGAAGAGACTGAGGAACTGGTGAAAATCATAGGTGGCTCTCAACCGTACCATAGAAAGCCAAACATTATGGAAATCAAGTGTATGAACTGTATCAATTAAGAGTTCAAAGTCATCCAGGTGATTTCCAAGAGATTTTACAGAGATTGCAGCGTCTCGATTTTCCAAGGAGCTTGCCCGTCAGGGTGGCAAGGTTGGTAGAGACGTGAGCTCGCAATGTGCAGCGTCCCTGTGCATTCGGTCAGCGGTTCGAGTCCGCCTAGTTCGTGCTGACGTGGCGGCGCTTTGTATAGTCAATAACCTTGTAGTTGGTACTTGCAAAGTGTCTAGATAGGATGAAAATCTTATCTTATCTTCCAAGGAGCTTATACAGTACCTACACTTTGCTTGGCGCCTGACCGGGGTGGTAATAAGAGACCCCCGCAGCATATCAAAGCCACGTAGCGACTTGTGACCCTAAACCTTTCATTACGACGTGATGAATCGCAATAATCGCATTTCAACTGAGGAAAACTTTACTTCTAATCGCCATGTTCCTTCCGGCGGGTGTTGAACAGGCTCGTCCCCCCCCCTCCCCCCTCCCTCTACCTACCTGCCCCCCACCTCCCTCTACATCCCAACCCTTCCCTCTACCTGCTCCCCTCCTCCCTCCCTCCCTCGGCTCTGCACCCCAACAAGTACTAATGTAGTAATTACTGTAGAAAGGTTATGAAAACTGCTTATTAACAGATCAGTCTGGAAAGATATATGGTAGAAATCCCTCGTTCCCATAGGATAGCATTGTATTATCTGAAAAAGTTGAGTTTTCCCCTCAACTATGATTAACTCTGACAAAAAATAAATAATTGTGGGAATTACAAAAAAAAGTGAACGGAATTTTTTTTTTTACTTGAGCTTGACTCAAACACATCCGGTCATTAATTAACGCACGCTCCTCCATTCGTCACAATTTGTCTGCCAATTCCATTTCTTTCCCTCAAAACTCCTCGACATGACAGAAACATGTGTCGAATACTGAGAGGAACCAAAAGTAAGACAAAAAAATGATGGACTGCTCGACAAGATAGCAAACGTGATTTTCTCTTGAAAACGCGAGAGCAAAATGAAGGGGATCACGAATGAGACAGTGGTCGATACTTTCCACATCCTTTGAGACACAACTCATTTTGCAAGGACTGTCACAAGCCCACCACCTTGTTGTACCCAGGACCCTGCAGACCTACCCTTCCCTCCCTCCCTCCCCAGCAGACACACCAGCATTCCACCATGTCTCCAGTCCCCATGTTCTTATAACCATCACCCTCATCCATCTCTTCCCTTCGCTGCACACACACTCCACCGTCCCAACACCTTCCCACAACACCACCAAACCCGTTCTAAGTCCCTTAAAAGTAGCACATCTCCAGCTATCTCTCAAGAACAACCTTCCCTAAACCCCAGAACTAGCACGCCCCAACTCTCTCAATCTTTATAGAACACCCTGGTCCCAACCCCTAAACATCCACTACCCTTATCAATCAAGTCCTCATCCCACACGGCACTGAAAGGGAACATCACTACCTCATAGCCCGTCCCTCAGAACACATCACAACCTTAGTCACCTGCCTGCGGTAAATAACTAGTTCTGTGAATACCCTGGCCGCACCCTCATCACAGAAACTCTACTAGATTTAAACCATTGAATCTAGAGTCCCACCCAATACAATCCCGCTGTCTACCCAAACTCACAAGCTGGAAGGGACAGTAACCTCACCACATTCCCACCAGCAGCCGCGTTCTAAGCCTGGGTGTGGTGGAACCCTGTCTGACGTGGATTAATCTATCATCGTCGGTTATAATGTGTGTGGGGGGAGGTAAGGGAGCGTGAGGCAAGAGAGGGGCAGGGTGAGGCATGTGTGTGGCGATAGGGAGGAGGGGGGGAGTGTCATCCGTGCCCCCATGTAAACAGGGTGAGGGCGAACGACGGGTGACACACTCTAGGGATGTACCAGATGAGGCAATGTTACCCGATATAAATACTGAGAGATGAAGGTCCACAGATACACAGAGATATTGAGACATCATTTGATTAGGTGATAACGTGTGGTATTATTAGGTGACCCATATAAGACTGAATGAATGAATGTATGAATGATTGTATTGTATGAATGAATTAATGAATTGAGTATTGGATGAATGATTGTATGAGTGAATGAATGAATGAATTAATGAATTACGGATGGAAAAAAAGAGAGAGAGAGAGAGAGAGAGAGAGAGAGAGAGAGAGAGAGAGAGAGAGAGAGAGAGAGAGA
Organism: Chionoecetes opilio; assembly: GCA_016584305.1. NCBI lineage: Eukaryota > Metazoa > Arthropoda > Malacostraca > Decapoda > Majidae > Chionoecetes > Chionoecetes opilio. Next base: position 241,879 of record JACEEZ010016004.1, read on the forward strand.
GAGAGAGAGAGAGAGAGAGAGAGAGAGAGAGAGAGAGAGAGGAGAGAGAGAGAGGAGAGAGAGAGAGAGAGGAGAGAGAGAGAGAGAGAGAGGAGAGAGAGAGAGAGAGGAGGAGAGAGAGAGAGAGAGAGAGAGAGAGAGAGAGAGAGAGAGAGAGAGAGAAGGGGATTTAACAGATCACTCGAATGATGATAATTATAATAAAGAGAATAATAATATTAATATTAATAATAGCAATTGTAATAATAGTAACAACAATAACAATAATATAGGTAGTAATGAATATAATAATAATGATAGTTATGTGATAATGAAAATAATGATAAGCATAATAATAACAATAACAATAATGATAATGATACTAACGATAACAACATTATAATTTACTAACATAATCATTATTACTATTATTATTGCTATTATTAACATTGCATTAAATTTTGTTTTGAGCAATATCATTATCATTATCATCAATGTCACTATCATTATTACGATTATCATTACTAACATTACCATTATTATAATAATAATAATTAGTTTTATTATCATCATCATTGCTACTGTCATTATCATTATTATAATTCATTCTTATATTCTTAACACATCTCGTCTTTGCCGCACACGCATAATGAAATCAACAGAAAAAAAAATACATAAAATGAAAGGTAAAGGTAAATATAATGATATATACAAACACACAACACCAAGAGAGAGAGAGAGAGAGAGAGAGAGAGAGAGAGAGAGAGAGAGAGAGAGAGAGAGAGAGAGAGAGAGAGAGAGAGAGAGAGAGAGAGAGAGAGAGAGAGAGAGAGAGAGAGAGAGAGAGAGAGAGAGAGAGAGAGAGAGAGAGAGAGAGAGAGAGAGAGAGAGAGAGAGAGAGAGGAGAGAGAGAGAGAGAGAGAGAGAGAGAGAGAGAGAGAGAGAGAGAGAGAGAGAGAGAGAGAGAGAGAGAGAGAGAGAGATTATTATTATTAGTTTATTGACAAAAGTTTCACAAACATTTTACCTTATTACATGTATAATTTCCTCATATTTGTCCAAATTTATACTCCTACATATTTCATATTAACCTAAAACAAACAAACAAAACACATCTACTATGGTGACACATCCCTTACGTATATAATTTCAATACATCATATATATAACTGCACAGATAGCCTACTTTATCCCTTGTACCCATCAAATTATCCATACTGGAGAAGTCTAGCATGTCATAGCTGCTTCTACATTGGCTGGAGAGTGGACACTGCAACAACACATGGGACTC
>JACEEZ010016004.1:250648-255648 GCA_016584305.1 Chionoecetes opilio
ATATTTGTCATTTATAGCGGTGAAGTCTTATGCAGGATGGTGGGGGGGGGGGTTGCATTAATCATCCCAGGCCGGCCATTGAGCAGCGTGGGGCAGCCCTGAGGTGTTTGCGGCGCCGGTGATAAAGTGACCAGATAACCCCGCATTACCGAGGCTGAAGGTGAGGTGATAGCATGCCGCGATGAAGTATTGGTTATCGCGATATGGAATACCTCGGTACCCGTTACGAGGAGTGCTATCTTTGCCCCCTTGCCCTCGCTCCCTTGTGTGTGTGTGTGTGTGTGTGTGTGTGTGTGTGTGTGTGTGTGTGTGTGTGTGTGTGTGTGTGTGTGTGTGTGTGTGTGTGTGTGTGTGTGTGTGTGTGTGTGTGTGTGTGTGTGTGTGGGGTGTGTGTGTATATGTGTGTGTGTGTGTGTGTGTGTGTGTGTGTGTGTGTGTGTGTGTGTGTGTGTGTGTGTGTGTGTGTGTGTGTGGTAAAGACCTTATATAAAACCTGCTACACAAGTACATTGCGTATACGAAAGAACAAATATTAGGCATAAAAATTAGTTACATTTAGAAAGGCTTGCATTTGTCATCATGATGCTACAATAATAATGGTGATAAAGATAATGATAATAATAATAACAATAATAGTAATAATAATAATAATAATAATAATAATAATAATAATAATAATAATAATAATAGCAAAAATAAGAATAGATAAAAATTATTATTCATACTAAAAATATTATCATTATCACTACCACAACAATTACTATTTTCCTATCATATTATTATCATTATTACTTATCATAATTACTTTCATGGACATTATCCCTACTTCGCACTCACTTCACAGGTCCCAACGCTCCGAAAACTTGAGGATAAAACACACTGAACACTTACTACACCTTATCCACCTTTAACCCATATGTGCAATCAATAACTGTTTAAATAAAATAAAAGATATAAAAAAGCCCCTCGGTGCAGCCAGGTCTCAGCGCGGCGGGAGGCGGGAGGCGGCAGGCGCTCGGAGGCGGAGGCTGCTAAGCTTGACATCCCGCACCCACAGCCGCCTTGCCGCCAAGATTTTACGCCATCACTCCCACTTTTTTATACTTTTCCTCCTTTCCACGCTCTTTTTTCACCGTCTTACCCTTGCATATTTCTTCTATTTATACATAGTTACATACACAGGAATCCTTCACCGGCCATTGCTCTCTATAGCTTATTTTATTATTTTATTTTCCAGTCTCCTTCTTGCGGTGTTTCATCCCTCCCTCTCCCGTCTGTCTTGCCGCAAAAATAAGGATGTTTGCGTGTGGCGTCGTGGCCTCCAGGGACCCGCTCCTCTACGGCTGCAACGCCCCACAGAAGTGAAAAGATTCCTACACGATCTGAATGAACTTATATATTACCCGGACGAGCTAGGGACTCGTCTGAGCTACCCTCACCTACACCCTCCTCCTACTACCATTATTTACTATCTACTATCTATTACTATCTACTATCTATTATTTACTTTCACCACATCCGCCTTTCAACAGCAGCCCCTTCACAGCCCCGCCCCTCGCCTACCACAGTACACACCTGTATCACCACCTTATAGGGTTTAGTATTCCTATGGAGAAATCCGCGAGGTGTACAGATAAAACCCCACCCGATTGCCCAACACCATAGCGCGAGGCCTTTCCTTCCTTCACTCGGCCCCCCCTCCCTCCGCTCACCACCTCCCCACCCTTACATGAGACCCATAGACAAAAGACAACAGGTAAGGAATAGGGAACCAACAAAAGACAGTAATCAAGCGCAGGGGAGTACTTCAAAAAGAAAAGTTTCCCTTACACCGTTCACAGACTGTCAAAGAACAATGTCCGCCTCTCCGCTGTTACCTTCCTTTACCTTCCTCCTCCTCTCCTATTTTTCGGCCTCTTTTACTTCCCTTTTCTTTGCTCCTTCATTACTTTTTTCTCCTTTTTCTATATTCCTTCGTGAAAAAAGTAACTATACGTATACATCCTTTCTCGAGATTACTGAAGGCTTCTTTGGTTCGGTTCCTCTGTCTGGCGGCGGAGGTCTTAACGAAGCGGTAGGCAGCACCGGGCGGGCGGCTGCGGGAGGAGTGGTGGTCAGGCGCAGCGGGGCGACCGGCGAGGGGTGGTGGTGTGAATGATGGCAACAGAGGGTCATGTTTCCCCTCTGTAAACATGTTTTGGAATATTACCCGAGACAAGAGGAAAATACATGTTCAATTGAAAGTGATGGATGAAAGAAAAGCATGTATACGAAATCATAGTGGAAAGGCAGTGCAACAACAGAGACCAGAGAAGATAGGGAGTCAGATTGAATACAAACAAGAGGAAGGTAATAGAGTTAAAGTGAAACTAAGAAAAATAGACGAAAAATGAAGGGCGAGGAGGAAAGCAGGAGGTGGAGGAATCATCAGGCTGGGTCCAAGTTAAAGGTGGGAGACTGGTGGCGGGGGGCGCGTCAGGGCTTGTGGGATTGTGGGAGAGAGGCTTCTGGAGTCATGCGGCGGAGGAGGAGGAGGAGGAAGAGGTGGAGGAGGATGAGAAGGAAGAGGTGGAGGAGGAGGAAGAGGGGAATCAGACCTAAGAGGCGGGTGTTTTCTCGGCGCAGGAGGAAAGGAACGAGAGGTAGGTGTTCTGGGGTGGAAGAAATACAATTGCTGGAAACGACTTGGAAGAATGTTGTTACAAGAGGTGTTGGCAGGTGTGTATGCGACCATCATGTCATGCACACACACACACACACACACACACACACACACACACACACACACACACACACACACACACACACACACACACACACACACACACACACACACACACACACGCACACACACACACACACACACACACACACAGGGAATAAAGGCTCGATATAACATATACTTATACTAGAACACAAGAGTATGCACACACACAGACATAAAGGGAACAAGGTGGAGGGAGGGGCGGGCGGGAGACAGTCGGGGCCGCCAGACAGTGTAAGGTCAGAGCGGGCTGTTTAAGGTTACCCGGCGCCTTTTTACGATCCCCTCCCGATACATCCCGACTGACCGAAGGGAGGGAGGAGAGGGCGCCCCTAGTCCCTACCTCCTCCCGGGCCGCCCCCTCCACTGCTCGCCGGGTGTCCCTGCGGCTGTGGCGGCGCACGGGGGCCCCCCACACCATGCAGGGGCCCGTCGCGCCCCGCCCATGGCACCGACACCACCTGGCTGCTCCATGGTGCGCCACAATGCAGGTTTAACCCCTTGAGGACCAGCACGTAATTTCCATTGTAATCTGAGTATCATAAGACGATTTTTAGTTAATATAAGCAATATTTTATAGATATGACTTGTTTAGTATCCTTCCTTGCCCACTAACTAATTTAGTATATTCAGTTACTTTTTGTTATTTTATGGTTCGACAACATACAATTTTTTATAGCAAAGGAAAGATCTGGGCGTGAAGGGGTTAAACGGCAAACTAGAACTCCTCAAACATATAAACTTTAAGGCATTCTGGTGCATTAAGAAGACAGTGAGTACATCCAAGTACTCTACTAATTCAAATAACATACATCCAAATATTAAGTACTTTTAAAGATTAACTGTATACACAGCACGAGGGCCGATCATCAGAGCCTTCTTGTGAGCAGCTTACAGACGCTATTGGCTCAAACATAAAAGAAAAAAAAATGCAGTCATAAGCTCGTAAAGTAAGTCGTATATTATGTATTCTTATGTAATTCCACAGATTCAAATGCCAGAAACACGTATAAGGATCACATGTATAACACTAAGGGAGGTGGTTGTCGCGTATGCATTGAATGAACAAAACCACCCATGACGTGCAGCACACCTTCCTTCATCACTGCCATACACAGGTTACGTATTCACTGGTCCTCTTTTCTTCGTCGTTTCCCTGTGTTTGCCTCCGATTATGATCTCTTTCCTATTCATATCATATCACTTGTCCAAAGCTATCACAATATACCTTCCTATCTATACTACTATAACATTATACCTTCCCAAGCCTCTTCCCTAGCTCCTACTCATATCTATATGCCTACGTATCTATCTATCTATCTCATATTTTTCTATCATATCATTTGTCCAAAGCTATCACATTATACCTTCCTATATATACTACTTTCCCAAGCCCTTCCGACACCATACAGTATAACGTCTGATAACCATTAATCAACATGTATTTGCTCTCTATTATTGCTTTCACTCCAGATTTTCAGTTCTAAGCCATTTTCATGCTTTTCTAACAATGTTAAAGAAAAGAGTTCTGCATTTTTTTTATTGTTAGATACCGATTGCATAAGAAAAACTGTTACACTTGTATTGCCCAGTAGTTACTCCTCTTTTCGAGTAGTTCGAGTTCGAGTATATTTTACATCATAGAGGACTGGAAATGCTGACCAAGGACAAAACAAGGAGAAAAAATGCTATAAAAAACCCGCTAATTGCTGGTCTCTGCATAGCAAATAGTAAGAGCATTCTAAAAAGGGTTGGCTGATTTAGTATGGGTGTTTTCTCACTCCATACACCTCTCTTGTTACCTGATATACTTTACCTTACCTTAATAACCTTACTTTTACCTTATACATTACCTGAAGATAACAATATTCACCTCCACAATGTTAGTTTCTCTTTCATTTTCAACTTTCGACAATTCCTATCTACATTATTATTTATTTTTTCTTCCCACATCAAGGTCACTTAGAGAAACCTCTTCTCCTCCAACATACATTCTATCCCAACACTCCTATATTCCTACATTTCTATCTTCCTATACTCTCCTGTGTTTCTATAATGCATGTGAGAGTTCTATACTGCTATAAGTATATATCTATTATATACATTAACCTGTATCAGAACTCTTTATTGTCCTTCACGATCTTACTTTCCTCTCTCTCTCTCTCTCCTCTATCTCTCTCTCTCTGCTCTCTCTTCTCTCTGATCTCTCTCTCTCTCTCTCGCTCTCTCTCCTCTC
>JACEEZ010016004.1:265648-323148 GCA_016584305.1 Chionoecetes opilio
CTGAAAATTTGGGAAAAATACTCATTGTATAATATATGTAAAAAAAAAAAATTTGCGTATTAAAATCATCTTTAGTTACAGAAACACGAGTTCGGTGTTCAGAATAAGCTGGAGGGAATTTTGCCAATAACTCTCTACACAAGCAGTCTCAGCGACCAGCGTTGGGTGATTTATATTTCCTTTTGCATCAAGGTTCTGAATGAGGAGTGGCTAGATGAAGGGCCGGCGGATGAAGTGATCATGGGCCGGCTAAAGCGATACGAAGCAACATAGGTGTGGCATCACAACCAAGTTTCGATCCTCGTGGGATAGCGTTAGGATGACCGTCTAGTACACACCGGCGCCGGCACGACGGCCGTCGCGGCCACAAGTGCGGTCACAGCGCTGCGGGTTAGTGGGGTTTAAATCTTTACAACTGCTGACAGATGTCTTGGGTCGCTTCAGCAACTGTCAACTACAACAATACTGACGGAGACGAGGCACTCCGCGTGCATCACACTGTTCTTCCCTGGGGACAGGAGTAAAACTTTAGATAGACCCCCACCAATCTCTCATCAACATGTATCCTTTAGACCACCAGGTGTTGCTGCTCTTCAGACGCAGGTACTGCAGAGTACACGCAGCTCCACCTGCTGCAGTAACCGCGACAAATTGCGGCCGTGAGCCTGGCGGAGCCTTTCTACAGACAGTACTGGGTCGTGGCTGCACTGAGACATAACATTGTGAAAACAAATGACTAGTGTTCTCCAGCCGCCTGAGTAAGGTGAGCTGAGATCGATACTCCCTCCCCGGTGGGGTGGGGGGGACTAGTCTGGCCCGGCCCCCGCCGCCATGTCTGGCTTATTCTGACTCATCCTCTCCGCCACCTCAACGCTGTTTTGGTATATAAGCGACCAGCAAGCGGGCAAGGGACCAGTGGAGCCTCGACCGTGTTCAAAGAATAGAAAAACTTTGCAGACTATACCAGAAGCCGGACTGGAAGTGTGTGAAGGGCGGGCCGCGAGGGGAGCGAGGGGGCCAGGGGGGACAGGCGGAGGGAGGTCGATGACCTGCTCGTCTAACATAAGTGCCAGTTTTGACTATTTTCCTCAGAAAATTATTCTAACGCCCAAGAAACACATAAAGCTTGGTGCTGCGAACGCAGATGACGATTCCTACGAGGATGAACAGAACACCGAAAGTGCATATAAACTAACAGCAAAGGTACAGTAAGTGGGGCTAAAGTGACGGCGAGTGGCCGCGGCCCCGGCCGTCAGTGGGTCCCGGCCAGCCAGCCGCGCCGCCACTTCCTCGCCGGGCGCCGCGCAGAGCACATCCCTGCACCCAGCAGCGCCGCCCACCACGCCCTTCTGTCTCGCACGTCTCATCGCCTCAGGGCGTCTTTAAGGTGCTGTACAGTCTGTTGTGGTTCCTGCCGCTTTGGGAGCAAGACACTCATGGAAAAGGAGGCGCCCCCCCCCCCCGCCCCCCAAGACTATATTTAGCTGGCCACGAGGCAGCTGACCTGGCCAGTGGCGACCCGTTACGTGACGGTGCCTCCCGTCCCGGTCGCCAGCCTCCGCACTGCACCAGCTGCTGCTGCTGCTGACCCGGCCACTACCCTACCGAACCGCTACGCTGCCATAGTGTTACAGTGCCACGTGCCGAGACGACCTGCCGCAACCAGCCGTCACAGCCGCACCTCAACCCCTGCAGGCGTACATAGCGCCAACCCCCCCGCTGAGGCGTTGTCTGCGGAACCAACTCTTATTCACCCACATTCCCACATCCTTCGGCAACCAGCGTGACGTGACGTCTGGGAGCAGGCGCGGCGGTGCCATCAGCTGGGCGGCTGAGGGGAGGGGACGCCACTAGGTAACAGTGAGGCCGGCAGCAGGGAGGCCTGCCCTTGCCTTGCTCAGCAACCATTGCCCTCAAGACGTCGCCTTCCTTACCTAGGAAATATCAGTACTTCTGCAGGTGATGCTTCCTGTTCGGTTTCCACCTTGGGTTACCCTCCAAGCCTGGAAACCCCAGTCCCCGTGTCCCGTGTCCCTATGCAGTGTGCTCATGGGCGTCTTCCTCTGCTCAACCGAAGAAGAACATCAGTCACTTCATCTAGCATGCCACGTGGCCGTCGGCTTCGCTGCTCGCACCTCCTCCTTACTGGAAGTGAAAGTTGGTCAACCAAGGTTTCTCAGCGAGGTCAGTGTAACCCGCACCCATCCGACCTCGTGCGCCCGCCGCCGCCAGAGCGGCCCTATGGGCTTCCTCAAAGTGACGAGGAGTGAACAGTGAACACGAGAATGTGATGATTGACATAGTGGAAGAGGAGGAGGACATACTTATTACCCTCAAGGCAGAGGGAATCACGGCGTCAGTGGAAGGAATGTGTTGATATGCTTAAGTGTTGCTTCGTTGAAGGGCAGCGCCACGACGCCCTGACGCCCTTGCCCTCTGACAAGGTAAGTGATTCTTCTTAGCACTAGCATGTACAGTGCCAATGTCAGGCTCGTTCCCTTCAGGGCAGGGTCTTATACTCATTCCTGAAGTTATAGATCAAATCCATCAGTCTGAAGTAAGCACTTGTAACTTTACGGGGCTGCTTATAATATGCTGAAAAAATTATTATGTCAGGCCTACTAGAGCAGTCTTTACGGGTCAAAACCTACCAAGGTCACTGGTAAATCGTGGCAAGTCCTTCCTTAAAGTCACCCGGCCTGAGCAGCGCGAGGGAAGGCCCCATCATGGCCCCTCGCCTCGAGCGGGTTACGTAACAGATGGCTCACAGGCTGAATCCTTGGACAATAGCCATACCCATACTCTTGGCCTGCCGGTACCGCTGGTCGTGGCCACGGCTATTTGTACGTTAATGTAGCGAGGAAGTAGGCTAAGGACACGATGAGAGGGTGTACAGAAGGAGGATCCTGGGGTTAAATCGATAATATGGCGCCGTCCCTGCTGTTCTGCGTCACGGCCGATGCCAATGTGAATAATATTACACGATAAATTTCTTGCACAATACTAATGACGGCGAGACAGTGTGTGTATGTGTGTAATTCACCCACGGCCTCATCACGCGCTGGATACGCGACTACCGGCTGTTAACCTCCCGGAAAGAATTTAGAGCTCATAGAGACCGATCTTTTGATAAAACTGAAACCTCACACACCTCACACATGCCATCCACTTGGTTAAGGGGGACACTTACTGCCCAAGGTAAGATTTCGAGTGGGGTTCGAACATGCGCGCGTCAAGTGACTAACACATACTTTGCCAGTGTACCATACAAAACAAAGTGTGTGTACGAGAGAGAGAGAGATATGATGGCGGGGAAAGGATCCAGAAAACTAACGAGATAAATCCATACGGACGAGGCATCTCAGATACAAAGGGAAGGAATAAATCAAATTGGCTGAGCGATGACGCGAGGTTAGCAGTGAGGCGGCGACCACCACGGTGCTTTGAGGGGCAACGGGGAAACATGTGCCAACCGAGGAATAGAAAGCAATGTGGTACGAAGTGGTACGAAGAGAGGAGAGGAAGAGAGAGGAAAAAAATGACGAAGGGAGGGAGGGGAGGCTGAAGGTGTGCCGCGGAGGTCCCGTTAGCCCCGCCGTTTGTGCCGTGACACTCTTGCCGCCGCTGCTCAGGGCTCCTCAAGCCCACCCCCGCTGAGGGCTGAGGGGCTGCCGATAGTTTACATGATTCTCAACAGCTTTAGTCTGAAGTTCCCGCGGGGCAGCTTAGTAAAAGAGGAGAGGGGGGCGAGGGGGGGTTTCTACTACACTACTCCTCCGCGAGACACCGTCCACCACAGCGCAGGTCCAACCCAGCCCGCCTCCTGACCCGCCCCTTCGCCGTCTGGACCCGCATGTGCCGTGACCGAGCACACATGCGGCACGCTCCCTCCGACATATGCCGTGGCTGGAAGCATACACACGCCTTTTACTGTACCATTATAACATTAACGCAATTGACCTTTAACAGTAACTCTGGAAGATAAAGAGGCCACCCATACACCCACTAAAAGGGCCAAGGAGAGTTTTCTACACGAGCCCAACAAAACTCCGGGCGTAGTATCGAACAGACGCCCATTCTTAGCAAAAAAACATCCCAATCACGATAAAGGCTCGAGGCCGTTGCTGGAAACACTCCTGAAGCATCGCTATGTTCAAAATTTCACGTATCTATCGATGGATAAGTGAATAATGATAGTATTTAGTGACAAGGTGCCATCTCTACTTTGCAGAAAAACAGATGGGCGAAAAAAGGTACCTCAAGGCCAGGGAATTCTATACACAAACACGCTATCTGTTCTGTCTAGGAAGGAAAATGTTACTTATTCATCCAGCCAGTTGCGCATCCACACATCCACGATAAAGGTCACAAGCATGATTTTCTGAGGAATCGCATTATTTACTTACTCAAAGGTAAAAAAAAAAAAAAAAGGTCTGTTGCACATGGTGGTGGGTGAGCAGCCAGTCAGTCACCAAAATAATAAGGTGTAGGTGGCGCCTTCGTAGAGGAGGAACTTCGGTGGCGAGTCATGGGGCGAAGGTGTTTCCTAGAGAAGCTCTTTGTGATTCCTTAATTTCCTTTACTTATAACTGAATTTCCTCCTTCACTGCATTCTCTCTCTCTCTCTCTCTCTCTCTCTCTCTCTCTCTCTCTCTCTCTCTCTCTCTCTCTCTCTGAAACATCATAATGACATACAAATCTTTCTTTATTACGTAAGAGAACATTTTTTATCAATCTAACAGAAACTCCTCGTAGTGTAGGTAAAAAAAAAATTATAAATACAATTAAGAGTTCTTCATTTCTTGTTGATCAAATTGTCTCGCAACACATCATAACGTCCGTGTTTTCCGTGTTGGCGGAGTCCCATTGGGGTGTTCTGTGCCTTGACCTGGTTAGCGGCGCGGCGAAGGTTGTTTTGTAATCGGGAGAGCGTTTTCCGGAGAGTTTGAGAGGCGTTCTGTCCACGTGTCCAGGGGATGACGGGCCGTCGCTGTACCCTGACGACATTCACACCGGAAACACCTAAACTAATACGGTTTTCTCTCTCTCTCTCTCTCTCTCTCTCTCTCTCTCTCTCTCTCTCTCTCTCTCTCCTCCTCTCTCTCTCTCTCTCTCTCTCTCTCTCTCTCTCTCTCTCTCTCTCTCTCTCTCTCTCTCTCTCTCTCTCTCTCTCTCTCTCTCTCTCTCACTCTCTCTCTCTCTCTCTGTTCTTTAGGTGCCTGTGATTCAGTCTTCCTTCCCCTCATGCACAGTAACGATGAGGTAAGCAGCGTCCTTTAGCGATATGTCGTGAGAGGAGCCGCCCCGTCACCCCCCCCATGGAGGTCAAGTCTCCGGTTCATTGAGTCACTCACGAGGCACGTCCTCACGCTTTGTTCTGAGCCATACGTACAAGCTGATTAAGGGTAAATTCCTTACCGTATTGAGGGTATTAGGGTGTGGGTGCGGGAAGGTGCGAAAAACCTGGGTATCAAAATTGCATAAGTTCTTGCGCATTGATCATTGATTTTAGGCTGGGTGTGTCTGCTCTTGGTAAAAACATTTACTTTAATTTCAGATGCTGTACAGGACATGCTTTACTCTCATCACGTGAAACCTGGCGGAAGTTACGTCATTGCAAACAATGGCCGTCATGAACCAACCTCTCACTGGCCGCAGCCTCGACAGCGTCATGAGATGGCGGCTTTCCTATTGGCGCAGACACCACGATGACGTAACGAAGAGCCTCGTGATTGGCTAGCCGTGAGCCCTGGCTGGTGACGTGGTAGCGGAGTAGAGCTGGGGTTGGTGGATGCCTTGGCTGCCAGACCCAGCCAGGCCACTGTCGTGCTCACATGGCTGGGAATGGAAACCCCTCTCGACGAGTCGACTCCAGTCTGGAGGCTTCTCATCAGCTGTTCGCAAGGGCGGAGCTACAACGGAGGGCCGCGACCCGGGCTCTGCTCCCTCACAGCCCACTAGAGGACCACTTCGAGACTTATTCCTCGCCCACAGAGGCTCAGTATGTCTGTGGGCACTGAATACTGAGGAATTGTGCTGCGACCCAGACATAATAGTCTCTATGTTGCCTGCCCAATGGGATCAGTGAAAGTTCAGCCGGCGACACCTTGACATCAGCTGCTGCCGGCCGGCTTGTCTTCGTAAGGTGAGTAGAACATAGTAGGGCCTAGTGCTGCCTCTCCCCTTTTACCCTCAAGCTGCCACCCATGCCCCGTGTGCCTCCCTCACTTGCCTTCGCCACTCCGCCGCCGCCATGGGCCAGACTTCCTGGAAATGTTACACAAGGACACACCTGGCGCGCCTCCCATGATAACGTGTCAGCACATTTCTCATTACTTATTCATTATTCGTTCACTTGGCAACCAAAAAAATATGGATGAAGATTTACTGTGTCAAGAGAACTGGCTGTAAGTGTGACAGCGCGACACTACGGGACTCTGACAGTGCCTCGAAAATACTAGTGTGAAAAAACATTACTATCAAGAATGCCTAGTCTTCCCTATAACAAAAGGAATCTATTATAACTCAGAGGCCGAAGCGTTGGCATGCCTGGACTGGTGTAAGGGATGCGGGACTCAAGGACGGATAAGGATGTGTGTTTTTTTAGTGCCGCGTAGAGGGGCAGTGGTGATGGCCTGGGGTGTGAGAGTGGTGGCAAGTGTGCTGTGGTGTAGTGTGAAAGGGGTATCTGTGGTGTGCTGGCAGCCTAGGATCATGGTTAGTGTTGAGGTGTGGCTCGTGTGGTGTGGAGGCAGTGGTGATGGTGGTGAGTGGTCAGTGAAGTGGTGGTGTGGCCTTATGCAAGAGTGAGGGAGACAAACGTGGCTGGGGATATCAATCTATCCTGTGATGTTTCTGGTACAGCTTACCATCTCAAACTTAATTCCCAATCAAGTGCCGTTCTTTGCCGAACAAATATGTTTCTCTGTCTCTGTTCTCATGTTCCTGTTCATCTTTCTCCCTATCAAGCCTCTCTGCTCCCCTTGATCCCTCCTCGGGTGTTTATTCCCCCTCAGAGAGACAAACAGTGCCAATGCTCAGACCCCTTTAGGAGAGGCAAGTGGGAACTTTAGTGACGTGGGAAAAGTGTTAAGAGTCACGGGAGAACCACAAGTTAAAATGATCGCTCCCTTGACAGTCTTAGCCGCTGATTAAGGAGATATTTTCCCTTGGGTTCGCAAGTCTGTGCTGGGAATAAGGACATAGTAAAAAATGTCTCCAGTATAGACTCAGATTGGCGAGTTAGATATAGATAGTCTTCCGAGTCTCAGATAAGAGTTAGTTATTTGGGGATGATTGGAGAGATGGTTGGGGACTTGTGTGGTCAATCAATTCCTCGGGTGTATCGATGCACCGTGAGAACAGAAGGTAAAGTCATCTCTGTGATTGACTTATAACTTGTGATACACCCAAGTTACAGTTGCTGCAGACATGCAGTGATTACGTGAGGGTGATGGTGAATTGTGGAGTGGTGGTGACGGAGACTTATTTACGGTGGGGCGCCTCTCTCTCTCTCTATTCACACAAATATCTAACATCTTGAGGTCTAAATTGTATACTTTATTTTCCTACAGAATTCGTCCTTTTTTCCGCATCGTTGTACTGTACATTCTCTTCTCCCTTTCTGACTCCCTCCCTTCCTCCCTCCCTACCCACTCATCACCCACCCAATGGGTACACCGCTAATCCCTCTTCTCTCTCTCTCTCTCTCTCTCTCTCTCTCTCTCTCTCTCTCTCTCTCTCTCTCTCTCTCTCTCTCTCTCTCTCTCTCTCTCTCTCTCTCTCAAAACCGTGTCTTCCTGGGAATCATAATACTTAGAAAATAAAATAGCAACGGGAGAAGAGGACGCGAGTGAGATTGAAATACTCAGAAGTTTGTGTAGGTTTTCCTGAATTGTTGTATATGCTGCGGGAGTTTCTGAAGATCTGATATAGTCCTTAGGCGGGACAGATAGGATATAGGAGGAGGCGGCCTCAAGATGGGGGTCTGGGAACGGCCGCCACCAGTCAGTCCGTCAGCCGCCCGTGAGTGGAGACAGTGATGGGAGGATAAAGGCTCACCTCTGTCTGAAGCTTGACTATTAGAAGTATTGATGCTACGTGTCTTCTCTCTCTCTCTCTCTCTCTCTCTCTCTCTCTCTCTCTCTCTCTCTCATTATTTCTGTTTACATATTTCACCACCAGCAGCACATGTGTCTGGCGCCGCTGCTCTGGCTCGCCGCTCATGCCGCTGCCGACACGTTTGCTGTTCCATGTTCCACTATCGAATTAATCCCAAAACCTCCACCGTTTCCTTTTGCGTACATTCTGCCACGTCGGTTCTGCCTTCCTCCGCCGCCAGCCTTCCTCCCCTCCTTCCTCTTTCTCCGCCTTCTCCCTTCCCTCCGTCCACCGCCTCCCTACCTCCCTCTCCTCGCCGCCGTGCCGGGAGCTGTTGCTATGGGCCCTACACCAGCTCTCTTTTACACCTGCCGCCACTCGCTCACGTCTCACCACACCCCAGAATTTTTCCACCAGTAGACGGATTTCGGTGACGTGCGTAACATGCTCCAGGTGACCACGATTACCTTCTGTACACAGTCCCCCGCGCCGCAGACTTGATCTCCTTCACGCTTAAACGGTGATGCGAAAGGGAACTTCACGGTGTTCAGTAAGAAGTCTTGACAATCCCCCATTTCCTTGAAGGGTTATTGTGGTCTGGAGAGTTCACTGATATAGGGATGTACAATTTACATACCTCTAGTAAACCCTGTAGTGGCGAGTGAATTTGATATTTAAGTGGAAGAAGAAAAGCTATTCAGACGGACAATTTATAAGTTCATCTTAAAGAGACTGTCTCACAAACAGTCCTTTGAAGAGGGAGTCGAGGACAGACGAGCATAGGGGCGTGGGCGTCTGGAGGGGCTGGGGCACGCTGGCTGGCTGGCTGTGGAGGGGAGCACCGGCCCTCGTCATTCTTCCACGGACACGCCAGGGGCTTCCTCGCCACAGCAGCAACAGTAGCTAGAATGACAGCTGCCGCCTACCCGATCCCCCACCCCAGCCGCTTACCCGATGGACCCAGAGTACGGCAGTCAGGACGGCGACGGCCCCTCCTCCCTCCCTCCCTCTTCCCTGTCTCCACTGTTGTTGCATGCCTTTCCCTTGCCCTGCGTGTTATGCATGATTTACTTCTGTAACAAGTACTCCTACTCTCATTGTACTTTTTTCCCTTCGACAAAGGTTGTTTCTATTGTGTTCAGGCTCGTGAGAATTGTTACCGGAAGTGGGATTATGTAAATGGTAAGCCCGGCTGGGCCGCCACGCCTGCCTCGAGGTGCCTCCCCTCACTGGCATCCCCACCGGCTTCTCCAGCCCGGCGTTCAGTCACGGCTCACTGCTTTCTCCGCTCTGAGTATGTACGAGTACATACGAGAAAACCTTCCGCATTGGCCTGGAAGCAAGACGTGCTGTCATCCGTAAATGACAACCTGCCGACGGACTCGTGTTCCCGGTCCCAGGCAAGTCATCAGTCGTGGCTCAGTTCAGAATGAGTGGTGCCGGAGGGGGCAGTGGCAGGGTGCGGTTTGAGGGTCAGTGAACGCTGGTGGTGAGTCGAGGGGAGGGGGAGGAGGGTGTAGGAGCCAGGAGCCTCGACGACCAGCCAGCAAGGAGGGAAGAGGGAGCATGGCGGAAGAGGACGGACTGGTGGAGGGGGAGGAGAGGAGACAGACAATCACGCGGAGGCTCCCTTACAGTGCCACTCCTCATCGCCATTCAGCAGGCTGTGCGGCCTCGTCAACACACTCCACCATGGCGGCCTCGCATGTCTTACTTAACAGTGTGCATACAGCCGCTTGTACGAACATAACGCCTTACCTGCATTTGTAATTACTTAAGAATTAATTATTACATATCTTAGTAACAAATATTGTATCAAGTGTATAAAAGAAGCAGCATTTACATCCTGCCTTGCCCAATAGGCCGAATCGCCAGTCTAAGCCTCGCGACGCCGCTCTACATACCGCCGGGCCCTTGCACCACCACAGCCCCGAGTGGCGAGTGGTCCTCGCGCCCTCCACCACTAAACAACATTCATCACACGCCAACCCAGAACACTAACGATATTTCTCGCCACGACGAAACAACCGCAGAATACATTGGGAGTCCCGAGGCCGCCCCACGTCCTGTGAATGACCTGAAGGTATCACATGAGCCGCACGCATCTCACACACACCAAATAACTGGATCAGATCCCCCCCCCCCCTCACCTCCCCATTGATAACTTCTACTGCTCTCTTGATACAAGCGTGCGGCCTTCGGGTTTGCAAGTAACGACGGTGTGGCGTACGGCGCGGCGGTGGTAACGGCAGGTGGCGCCCCAAACACGACGGTGGAGCGGCGGGGTCACTGTCTCCACCACGAGGGAAGGAGGGAGGGGAGCCGCGATGTCACGCGCAGATATTTACTTCTGGCACTCTCAGGGGTCAGTGCCTCTCCTCGTCCTGTTCGCATGCCCTTGTACGCGACGTGGTGTGCGTGAGTGAGAGCATGTCGATATCAGGTGTGTACATAGGTGTGTGCGTGCATGTGCGTAGAGCTGGTCAATCCTTCTCCCCTCTCACCAATTTCTTTCTTAATTAGAAGGTTAGTGAGGAACTTTGACGCTATGTTTTGCCTACCCAAACATTTGTACACATTGAGGGAAAAGAAATATTGAATGAACGAGAAAGAGAGATAGTGATGTGTATGGGATGAAGATTTGACGTCAGGATTAATTATATCGTTGGGTGCATCTTCCCAATAGCTGTCAGTGAGCGGACACAGCTGATGCTTCTTAGGGATAATACGACGTGAATAATAGAAGCAGAGGGAAGGAGGAAGACTGTGTTAGCGATGGGAAGGGGAGGCTATGTCGGTGAGAGATGATTAGTTACCTCTCTCTTTCTTAGTAGAGTAGAAATAATGAGTGCATGTCTTGTGGTGTGGAAGAGAAAGGAAGCGGAGAACGTAGCGGTGAGGTGTCTGTGGTGAATCATGAACGTGATGAGAACCAGACAAGAGAGGGTTGAGGAAGTGGTGATTGTTGTGGTGGAGGTGCTTGTGGTGGTGGTGGTGGCAGGAGGGAAGGAGAGAGGAGGGCTTGGTAATGTGTGTAGAGAGAGAGAGAGAGAACCCGTACCCTAGCGGTTGTGGTGCTTGGGTCCAACTCTCGTATTGATCTGGGACTCATATAACACCTTCACCGTACATTGGTAGTCCACCCAACCCTGGTTTCTCACACACACACACACTCACACACATACATACATACATACACGAGAGTAATACATACACGAGGTAGGTCACTACCCCCGCTATCTGGGCCGAGTTAGAGGCCTAAACGAAAGCGAGGGGAGGGCTGAGTAGGCCTATTGACATGCCTTACTTGTTACATCACACACTGTGGTGGTGATGCTGCTAAGTTGCTAACACACACACATACAAACTCTCTCTCTCCCTCCATCCTGTTTGTGTGACAAAGATGGCTGTCCCCAATTTCGTCAGATAAAACCAAGTGTGCTCGAGCATGCTACCAGAGAGAGAGAGAGAGATGAATTCCCACACATCTAGAAATAAACTGGAAAGCTTGTAGTAGTGTCAAGCTTGGTTCACCCTCAAACGTCCGGATCGCGTCCCGTCTAAGTTATTGGAACCTTAGGCGACAGAAGGAGGTCACGGGATGGGCGTGTAAGGGTATGGGGGGCGTATGTATACTTGATAGGGTGGAAGTGTGGGTGTATATGTATGGCATCTGGGTGTTATGGGGGATCAAGAAATAGAGTCGCTCAACATGATACACACATGCATTCCGTTACACATTCCTTCCCCTTATAGCTCTCTCTCTCTCTCTCTCTCTCTCTCTCTCTCTCTCTCTCTCTCTCTCTCTCTCTCTCTCTCTCTCTCTCTCTCTCACACACACACACACACACACTCCTCTCTCCCATTCTCATCGTCAGGCGTCTCTCAGCTTGACTTCATAGGCGTCAGCTCTCAGCCGCCTGACACTTGGATACTGTGGCAGCAACTTAATTGATTGACACTACTTCTCTTTCGCCTTTTTTTTCCCCTTCATCAACTTCTTCACAGTCAGCATTGCCCTGTCCTCGTCGCTAGGCAGAGAGAGAGAGAGAAACGTACGGAGCTAGACGACCTCCACGTGTATATGCGTATATACACAATTAAAAAGAAGCAAAACGAGACATCCCAAGAGCACAGATGTGATTCGCCTGCCCACCCTCTTTGCACCATCCGAAAAATCCTGCTCCAAACTGTGACTCACTCTCAAGGTTGGCGACGAAATTACCTTGAGTCAAACAAACTTCATGGCCTCATTTACGTCGTCAATTTCACGTTTCGCTCAATTTGGAAACGTTCTCCTGAGAATTAGGGTTGACGGGGGAATGTCTGGTGGTGCCGTGGTGGGAGCGGCACTCTTTCCCTTGGCACCAATGTCGACATACACACGACACATCATATTGCCTCGGATGTATCGTGTATCATCTTGCCTTGGATACTTCCCATGTGGCAAGGAAGAATGGCGGCCACGACGGACTGCTTGACAACGACCAGTCAGCAGGGCAGGAGGGAGGGAGGGAAGGAGTGTCGTGCAGTGCTGACCTCGTCCTCTCCTACCTCCTCCCCCCTACGCCTCCTCGCACGGCCTCGGGAGGTGATGGATAGCTAGCGCGGTCGTCAGGTTTTTGGTTCAATACAAGAGGTACACTCATAACCTACCTCCCAACTCCTCTCTCTCTCTCTCTCTCTCTCTCTCTCTCTCTCTCTCTCTCTCTCTCTCTCTCAAGGTACACTCATAACCTACCTCCCAACTTTCTCTCTCTCTCTCTCTCTCTCTCTCTCTCTCTCTCTCTCTCTCTCTCTCTCTCTCTCTCTCTCTCTCGCGGCACTTTTCACTGTTGCCTCTACTTTATCAATTTATATATCGATCTTCTCGCCCCCTGTGCAGCCTCCGCACCTTTGTTCGCCGCTCGCCCCTCCGCCCCCCCACTCCCTCCAACCAGCAACAGGGGGGTACTTTCCTCCCCCACGTCCCCGTGCCCCAGAACCCCCCCCCGCCCCCCGCCCAACCAGCCCAAGTGACGACAGTGGTGGGGAGGGTAAAGCGTGTGTGTGTTCCACGTTTGCAAAGCTTGGGTGGCGGTGCGGGAAAAAAAACTGTATGAATACCAAAGCAGTGATCGCCGCATCAAGATCACACCGAAAGATTAGCATGAAAGTTAAGAAAGAAAAGTTCACGCGACGCTTATAAATCCACTAAAACACTCAAGACGTTTTCAATATTCACCTTTACATGATTTTGTCTTCATATCCTCAGATCACGCACGAGTCACACGCAGGAGTTGCAAGATGTAGACGCCACCGCTGAGATAATGCAATCAATTATAAATGGTTTTCAGTGATGCTCATTCAACTGTGCCTCAATGCGTTCACACACATACATACACACGTGTATGTAGATATGTGTGTGTGCGTGTGTATATATATATATATATATATATATATATATATATATATATATATATATATATATATATATATATATATACACACACACACACACTGGTCTTGTGGGTGGAACAAGGGTAGCCTTATATGCCGGGCGGCAAGGCCGCTGGGCCGCCCTGCCCCGCGTTGCTGGTCGGTGCGTCATCCGAGCATCACGTAACGCCAGGCACGATGGCAACACAATGAGCCGTGGGAGGCGCCGCTAGTGATAGCGATTATCTAATCAGCAGACACAGTTCGTGGTGAAACATAAGTTGTCCAAAACAAGTTGGCGCCGAGCCCATCTTGGGACGGACCTCGCGGTCGAATTTTCTCAAGATAAGTGTTGCATTCTGAGATGTTTGAGGTGCGAACCGGTGTTCGGGCTTGTGGCGGAGGCGGCGCCGAGAAGACGGCTAGAACGAAGAGGCATTACGTGCCATCTATATATGAAGACATCCGATTCTAAGGGACACTCGTCATGACGCCCCCGCGGCCCGTGACTCATCCGCATGTCTTCCTTAACACACACACATAACAGTATACATAGCATGTTAACACACATACTCGTACATCTTCTCTTTTCAGTAGATTATGTAAAAAAAAAAAAAAATATTGAACACTTTACAAAAAGAAAAAGAAATCACGTTGAAACACATCTGACATGTAACTTGCACCAAACGGCACCAATATTTCCTGCCCTCCCCCTTCATCCCCTCCACCCGAGGGTACCGTCAGCCCCAAGCCTGATGAACACCTCTCCTCAGTCCGATGAAGCCCATTGGGGCAGGAGACGTGTGTCGTTTGAGAGTGACTTCACTTTGCATCCAAACATTCATTGTCCGCACCATGAGTCTCCCGCCTTGACCGCTTCCTAAGTAGTAGTCAAGGTGGCTAACCACGTCTCGGAGAGCTTAGATCTATGAGCTACCATCTTTTACACGACCAATGCCTCTGGGAGTGGTTACATTATTTATACAGACGTGTAATCGCCCCAGGACGGCGGAGGCATGCAAGGTGGAGCCACGGCACCTCTTGCATTGCGTTACCTTCTCGGTGTATTTACTGTTTGATCTTTATAGCCTGTCTTTTATGCCTCCGTGCGTACACCTCCATATAAAAAAAAAACGCACATACAGATCATATGATGGTTCAGTGTTACATAAGGGAGAAAGACCAAGTTCAGTGTTACATAAGGGAGAGGAACTGTGATCACCCCCAGCATCGCAAACACTCAGGCTTATCACTCAGCAAAGGTCGCCGCGCCCCTCGTCCCCGCTCCGAGCTCAGTCAGTAGTGCACCCTCACCCCGTGGTCACACTCACCTCACGTGCTGCTCAGCCTAACCTTGCCTGTCTCAACCTTTTCTTCCTCCTCATGGCGGCATGCGAGACGAAAATTTACTCCTCATCATCACCGTTCGGTTTTGCATGAAAAGATATTAATTCATTATTCGTGTCATACAAATGAGAGAGAGAGAGAGAGAGAGAGAGAGAGAGAGAGAGAGAGAGAGAGAGAGAGAGAGAGAGAGAGAGAGAGAGAGAGAGAGAGAGAGAGAGAAGCGAAAGGTAAGACTGTCAGTAGAGGAAAGGAGGGGGAGGCCACTGGGGTCTGGGGATGAGAGGGGAGGCACGTTTGTCTGAATGGACTGCAAGAAAAGGGAGGGAGAAAAACTTTATTTTTTTCTGATGAGAGGCAGCGAAGAGGGATGGAGTGGGAGAGTGTACAAGATTTTGAGGTGAAGGCAGGGAGGGGTAATGGCAAGCGTGGGATGGAGCAAAGGTATACAGACGTCCGGGGTGGAGAAGGGAAGAGTGGAGCGAGGCAGGCAGCGGCGGGGTGGAGGAGGGGAGAGTGGAGCGAGGCAGGCAGCGGCGGGGTGGAGGGGAGAGTAGAGCGAGGCAGAAGTGGAGCGAGGCAGGCAGCGGCGGGGAGAGCACGGCGACGACCTATCAGTGGCAGGTTATCATGTCACCTAAATAGAGGGGATGGAGGGAGAGAAGCAAGGAAGAAGAGGTTCCGTCTGCACCATGGCCGTCGATTCCCATGAAATAATATTCTGCCTGTTTGAGTGGAACCTTTGCATGACCGCCGCTCGGTATGGCGCGGCGGCCGGATGCTGCCCCGACACCCTCGCTACACAAAGGAACACGGTGGTCAAAGAGCAAAACACCGCCATAAAAATCAATCGAGAATGCACACCCTCCAGCCTCGCAACGCTCAGGCCGCACCTTCGAATGCACACTGGCAGCCATTTTGTTTGGTGCATCCTGGCTCTCAGAGTTGAAAAATGTCAAGCAGCCAGCCAACCTGCTACCCCCAGCCCCCGGCGCCTCTCACAAGGCCAATGCACTTATTACACATAAACTAGGAAAATCGGCCCAGTGCGTGGCTGCGATGCCCGCTCCCCGACAGCCGCGGGACGGGGATCAGACAGAGCAGTGTAACGAAGCAAAGGTTGACGTGGGTAGCAAAAAAGAATAATAAATATGATGGAGGCACCAGACTTGCTTCACCTGACCTGTGCGTTGCCAGCTGTCCCGCCTCGTGGTTCGCGTTTCCCTTGTGGGGATGTCAAGGCCGGCGCCGCCCTCTTGGTTTGTCGTAAGTGAAGGATTCATTAGTCAAAGACCTTAATCCTCTACCTCCCAGGGATGACTAGCGAGGCGGTGATTATAATGGCGTTGAGGTAGACAGTCATCCAGACGCCCCTCCAAGGCACGTAGCACACGTACTGCGACAGCCGCCAATTACAGCGTGTCGCAATGACCGCCCTGGGTATGCTTACTATGCTTAGTTAGGCTAGTGGAGGGATCTGCAGCATAGCCATTCAAGCTCACCCGCTTAAACGGTAGAGCAACATAGGAGTGAATCTTAAGAAACAACCAAAGTTTTCTTCAAACGGTGACTGTTATTGTTTTTCCTCTTCCAGAAACAAGAAACGACCGTCACTTCCTCTCCCACCCTCCTACCCTCCCTCCTACCGCCCTGCAGCCAAGAATAAGTGAAGCTTTGGCCTGCCTGTTGAGCCCTAACTTAACGAGTCTAGTCCACCTCCATTGCCTCGTCTGAGTCGCACTCCTAATGGCTGACACTCAGGGGTCATCCTCAATACCTTAGAGTTCGAGAACCCTCAAGGGCCTCTACACCCCCAAACCCGCCCCTGCGATGCATTGATGAGGAATAAGTGCTCAGCTTCGCGTTTTAACCTCGCAAGATACAATGTGTTTCATAAGTGTTGTGTATATTCGATAAATATAGACACATGGAAAAGAATATACATCTTGAGTGGAGGAAGTTTCTGGTAATGAGATAAAAGCATTCAATTCGCTTTGAAATGTTGATACACGTGAATTTTCGATCTTATGAAAAAACATGCATTATTTCATTTTCGTGTGATTGAATGTTGCCACTTCCATGAGCCTGCTGTCTTAACGCCTCCTCCTCCTATGGCTCTGCATGCCACCCAAGACTTGCTACACACATGCATTCCTGTCTAGTTCATCTTACTCATGATATTGCAAGAATCAACCAGTATTTTCACGCTTTCATTCCTCCTAGTCTTCATATTGCTACCACTCAGGCTCCTGTAATAGGCCGTATCAAGACACTTCATACACTAAATTGCCTTATCTGGCTAGAAATTCCCATCTTATTAAGGGAGTTTAATTTAGCTGGCGTATTTTATTCCATATTTGTCTTATAGCCCTTTGTCAGTCTCCTTTTGTTGTAATACATAAAAATTAAAAGAACGAGGAAGAAATGTGAGTTTACGAAGAGTGGAAGTAGAGGGAATATAGGGAGTGAAGTGAAGAGTGCTAGAGGAGAAGGGGAGTGAGGAGGGGAGAAGACGGTCCGGCGAGTCGATATCGGAATCTGGCAGGGAAGAGAGGGGAGGTAGATCACATTGATGGTGGGGACGCGAGGGCTGTCTGATGGTGGTAGTCGTCAAAATCAGTAAATACTTATTATTTACTGACATTTATTTACTACTATTAACTGATTTTGGTGGTAGTGGTGGTAAAAGTCAGTAAATAGTTATTATTTACTACTATATACTGACTGGTGGTGGAAAATCTTGGGGACGATCTATACACATGGTAAATTCCGTGACGGGTTAAGAGGCAGATCAAAGGTGCGTCAATATATGGACTTGCTTTACATATGAGACTCCCCTCGCCTTGGGAAAAAAAACCCAACAAAGTAATATAAAAAAAAGTATAGAGATATTTTAATGAAACAGAAAGAGAAAAAAAACTATCATCGTTCAGTTGTGACGGCACTGAACAAAAAAAAAATACATAAGAACATAAGAAAATAAGGAAGCTACAAGAGGCCGTGAGACCTACACGTGGTAGTTCCTGTGAACTCTGCAATACGAGTAGGCACCGTGGAACATTAGCAGCTCAAATCATTGTGAGGACACCACAAAGGGCTCCAACTTCCAAACCCCCTTGGCCACGGCTAGAGGATAATACGATAATGCTCCGACGTGAATATGAAATTGAAACTGCAACAATTTATATGAATAACAGACGAAACAACACAGAACGATTCTTATACTGACTGACACACTGACTGACTGACTGACACTTTTTTCTCTCCTCATTTCTATCACCACCTTTCTCTCCCACCATAAACTAACTTTTATTTTATTCAGGCTCTTCATGTTTCTCCTTATATAGTAAAAATAATCTTATCCTCCATTCATTCATATCCTTCTCTTCCTTCCCTCATTCCCGCTTCCTCCTTGCTATCCCCCCTCCCCCCTTGGAGACAAAAAAGTTGGCTAAGTCGAGGAAACGAGCGAGTTACTCCAATCGATGGTGGAAAGACAATAAAGAAAAATGAAAGGGGGAAAAGAGACGTGATTGACTATCTATTACGATGATCAGTCAGTTCCTTCCTCACTCACTCATTCAATCCCTCACTCTCTCACTCAGCCATTCACTCACCGCTCCTTATACGTACGTCACTCCTAATGCTTTGTGTGTTTTCTCATTTTAATCCCCATAATCTAATACCTGTTTTACCCACCTCTTTGTAACCCCCCCCCCCCCCACACACACACACACACACACACACACCTTCCACAGCTTCAGCAAACTAGTACAGTCGGCCTTACCCCGTTCCTCCCTCCCTCCCTGACGTCTTGTAGGGTTTCTCAAAGTCCTTCTGTTCCACGAGACGGGGAAAGGCAAAGGTGACAAGGCGTTCAATGTGGGAGGCAGTGGAGAGTTGTTGGTTGTACCCTAGCTAAAGGGGGGGAGAGAGAGAGAGAGAGAGAGAGAGAGAGAGAGAGTTGGTCTGACTAGGTGACTTTCCTATCTCTGACCTTATCGTTACATTGTATAATTAATTTAGTCATTCATTCATTCATTGCTTCATTAATGTGACCTTCATCCACTGGTGACGTCCAAGTCTTGTCATGTTATTATTATGAGTACCAATCTATCCGAGGCATCAATGGATAGCAACTGATAACCAATAACAATGTGTGTGTACATCACGTTGACTTGCATAACAGACTAAACACTTATGTAATTTATCCAAATACATTCACACGTATTATGCACATCTATTTAGGTACACACATGTATAAGTGCGCCTTGCTAGGTACGCTTCTTGATTGAGTATGAATTATGTATATACCATGCAGCGCGTCACCTTAATTCTAACTAAACGTGCGTTAAAATTTCATTGATAGATTTATTGACTAACTTTTTTCTCTCTCCTTTCAGGTGAGTGTGAGTGAAGGCGAGACACTCCAAGGCCGCCCGATGGAAGGACGCGATGGCCGGGGAAGGTGGGGGTTGTGCTAGTGTTTGGGGAAGGTGGGGGTTGTGCTAGTGTTAGGGGAAGGTGGGGGTTGTGCTAGTGTTTAGGGAAGGTGGGGGTTGTGCTAGTGTTTGGGGAAGGTGGGGGTTGTGCAAGTGTTTGGGGTTACATGAGGACTGAAGTGGAGATGTGAAGGTGTATAGGCTGTGAGGGTGGAGACTATGGTGAGGCTTCAATGTGGGCTGGTAGAGGTGGGGGGTGTGGTGAAGTCTGGGAGGGAAAGGTAGTCGGTGGTTGGGAAAAAGGCAGCGGGTGGCGAGACTATGACCAGGAGAGTGAGGAGGCAGACAGGCAGGCATGCAGTCAGACATTCTGGCAAGCAGGCGAGCCAGGGCAAAACGGCACACTGGCTGAATCAGGCTTCCTTCTTCCCTCACTGGTTCCTTATCGGAGTCGTTAGACAATAAATCGCAGACCGAGTGGAGTCTGACGCCTCGGCCAGACTTAGCGAGGAATGTCACCACTCCGCCGACGCATTCCCCAAATACATTGTGACCCGCGGGAATAAAAATACCCGCAACGTATTAGGGGCGGCCCAGCTGTGAGGCGCTTTGGGGGTGGAGGAAGGGAGGAGGGCCGTAAGGGGATGTTTTTGTTATGGGAAGCCTCCTCTAAAGGGCCATTGAGACCATTGCTTCCTCGCGTTACAGAACGAAGGAACTTGTGTGCGTGTCTTCGTTGATGTCGTCTCGCCACGCCCGACAACTGGAGCGCCGCAGCATCCCGCCGTGTTGGAGAGCTCCTACAGCAGTGACGCAGCACCTCCGCCCTCCCCTCGCGACGCAGTGCTGCGCAGGTGCTTACGACTTGATATCAAAAGTCAGGTACCTGATGTAGCGCGCGTGGCGGGGGGACCTATCGCCTGAGATACAAGAAATCACCTGCAAGACCAAGTTTTCGGAAGTCACCGCCCTGGATGTGCCCGGCAGCAGGAACCTTCACTACGCAGCAGACCCATCACCACCAGGTCCCCGCATCGCATTTCCTCAACACCTCAGTAGATCTTTTGAATTAATCCTGCACGGCAGCACACGCTCTCACATTCTCTCACCAACCCCTCCATCAGTACCAATTTTCTCACGCTGCGCCGCCCTGCACTACATGTCTGTCACACGCCGTCCCGTGTTACCCAGCCTTGCCAGCCTCTCTTAAAACACACCATCCCTCTAGATGCCCCTATTATAAACCTGACAGAGAGCCGCACCTTCTCTTGAAGCCAGCCGGGTCCTAGGAGAGTGTTTCAATGTGCACCTGGACAGTGTATGGAATCGCGCGGCCCCTCCACCGTTTGTAATCTGTAGACGTGGGAAGGGTAGGAGTCTGGGAGGGGCCGGGAGATGAACTTATTATTTTGCCGTCAAGAGCGTGGGGCCGAGGCTGTAAAAACTGTCCACCAGGGTACGAGTAGGCGGCCACGCTAAAAGACTGCCCAAAATAATCCCCTCCCTCTTCTTACTCTTCATCTGCACCACCATCTTTTCCTGCACGCCGGGTGGCAGGCGAGAAGGATGTATAGTCCTTAGATGCGGGTTACCGTGTTAGGAAGCGAGAGGTGTAGAACCAACAATATATGAGGCAGGACTCGCGTGTCCCTCCCAGTCTTTTCTGTAGCGGCTTCCTCGCCTCGCGGTCGGTCATCAATGCTTCACATCCAACGATACTGAATACTTGAATTGATGTTTAGTGTTAGGGTGCGCTAGTGTGGCAGGATAATCAGTGAGGTGGATTAAGTCCTACACGATCACCTTGGAGACAACAGGTAAATAATATGTGAAACACCATCCCTGAATACCACAAGATCGTAAATTACAAATGGAATTTTTTTATATAAATGGTTTCAGTAATCCTGGTCAGATTTACCATACTACTGCTTTGTGATAAACACATAAGTGAAATAGAATGAGGAGGACCAGACTAGCCACTTGTGTACGTAAGATTGTTGATATCACACTAACGCTAAGTATTTATAGTCCTTCGCTCCCCCTCCCCCCCTTGCCTGGCCACGTGTTGCTGCCCGGGGTATATATAGAGGTGGCCGCGGGGAAGTGATGGACGGCGGTCCGGTAGACAGGAAAAGGGGGGGGGTTCACGGAGGGCACAGCAAGGCAGGTACGCTGGTAGGGGACGGAGATGGCTCATGACAATATATCGCTTATGATACGAGAACGTAACATGTTGAAGATTTGTAAAGACTAAGAGAAGTCATCAGAAGGGGATGGTGGTGGGTGTGTAGTGGTAACCAGGATGACAACAAACCCTTACAAAGGTGAGGGTGATGAAGTGTAGGTCTGTGACTATAAGTTGTGGAACTGAAGAAAAGATACACACGGGACCCTGAAGATAATCACGGAACAGAAAGGGTGGCTAAGTTCCCTTTGGGCTCAGCACCGCCCTTTGCTGACCTAGTGCTGCATCCTACCGGCCTCGGCTCAGCGGATGCTTGAGAAGTTGACGTCAGCTTTTGCCACGCAGCGGTGAGCTGATGCGACGCAAGAAACTGCGTGCTGCGGTGCATGGCAGCGCTGTGGTGCGGGACGCCGGGTACGGCGCAGTGTGGCTGCAGTGGCTCTAGAGGCAAGAACTGTTTGATGTGATGTAAGAGGGTGAGGTGCGGCGATGAGATGTGGTGCGGAAGGGTGTGGCAAACAATGTTACAAAGGACAACCATAACTACAATTCATGTAGGGGTTGTATTTGCTCTTGCCCCACAGCTGCCTCCGTGGTACAGCACGTAGCCGCCCCACCACCCCCTCTTGGCGGTGGATGGCCTCTTCCTCCCTCCTTCATCACCCCCGCTGACCTATCAATAATGTGAGGGTGATCCGCCCCCTTAGTTACCCGGCCACCGTCAAAAAAGCTATGCAACCTTTGATTAACGTGAGATAGTTCGCCTTGAGCTAGAGAGGACCCAGGTTGTTATGTGGCTACGTGCATGATATAATTTACATCTAGGGTTCGACGGGCAAGGTGGTCGTTAGCACCCCTAATAACACCTGTTTTCGTCCACAACCTAAAACTGGCTGAGGTTACACAAGTGGGCGGACGAGGGTAGGCGAGCGGAGAGGGAAGGGGGTCAATATGAGGTTGCGTAATAATGTGCAGCCACCTGCTATATAAAATACTTGAAACGAATCCGTCCACACACACACACGCGCGCCACCCTCACTCAGCCACTCCAACACCAAATACTCAAGTCATACTTAGCCTATCATTTACATACCTCACACTGCCTTACTTCCTCACTCTGCTCTCCTCCCCCAACACATACACACACACACACACACACACACACACACACACACACACATGCTATTTCGCAACACTTGTGGGGAATATTTCAATGCATATCTTCGTCACTGCATCACAGGCATATATATCTTCCCTCAATGCATTTCGCAGCCTTTTCAGACCTGCTTTACGACGTCACTTCAATAAGACCAGTTTCAGTTTCCCCCCCCCCCTACCTAAGTCTTCTTTTCTCTGCCTGCCTTCGTCTGCCCTTCCCCTGGCTGCCTGACGGGGAAGCGAGGAACCACTTGCAGGGCGTCTTCCCATTGGTCCTCCCTAACCTTCAGCTTGTTGATGACGTAGCCAAGGCAGTGGTGCGCAGTCTCTCTCTCTCTCTCTCTCTCTCTCTCTCTCTCTCTCTCTCTCTCTCTCTCTCTCTCTCTCTCTCTCTCTCTCTCTCTCTCTCTCTCTCTCTCTTTTATTGTAAGCACTAAGATCAGTTCAGACATTCAAAGCAGCACCCAAAAATTTCCTTCCAGTCGAAGCAGCCTTGACGTTCAGGTTGAGTCGGTCATTAAATGTAATGTTTGGTCAATATTTCATTTTCGATTTTGTTGGACTATACGGAGAGTTCTCGAAATGTCTAGAGTAGACGGTGGGGGGAGAGGGAGGAATTGTGTTTATGCCGTTGATAAGACTAGACAGAGAGAAGTGAACGCATACGACGCTCAAGTAAAATAGATTAGATTTATTTTATTCACCATGGTTTTGATTGCGCGTGCGACTCTTGACCGCCAACGGTTGCCTCCCGGAAAGAGCCTAAAGTTCATACAGACCGTTCTTTGGGTAAGGCTGGGCCTCACGCCACACATTACCTATCCCACATTTTTCAGGGAAAAATAACGAATCTTGAGCTGGGCTTGATCCTAGGTGCGTCAAGTGATATTGCACAGGACTATGCCACTACCTCACGAGTAGTGTGTGTGTGTGTTGCATGTGCGCGTCAATAAATCATGCAGAAGGCATCACCTGCCCCTTCATACCTGTGACGAGCGTGAAAGGCGATAACCCAACACCACGTCACTCACCACCACCACCTGGCCCCTAGTATGTTTATCATCATTACTATTATAATGATCATAATAATCCCTTTCTCTCTCTCAGTACCACTACATCATCCACTCCATCCTTGTGCCTTTTAAAAATTCGTTTTCCATCACGTGATTTTTTCTTACGTTTTGTCCGTGGTTTTTTCACTACCTCACGGCGGTCACACTTCATCGGGCGGCCGTGCGGCAGCTCCGTCCACACTCCGATGTACCCGCGTGACGTCACGAGGGACAGGTGTGTGCGAGGGGAGAGTGAAGGGGCGGGAAGGTGACTCCCAATCCGATTATATTCCGTGCACTATTAGCGACCCTGAAATTCGACCCTTAGGTACGGCATTCCAGACCCTGTTCAGGCGTCGCTCAGCGCTGCACGGCCTAAGCGCGCCGCACAGGAACATAAGAACATAAGAAAATAAGGAAGCTACAAGAGGCCGCGAGGCCTACACGTGGTAGTTCCTGTCACCTAACACTGCCTACATCCACCTTTCATCCCCATCCATGAACCTATCCAGCTCCTCTTTAAAGCTCCCTAATGACTCCGCACTAACTACCTGTCTACTGAGACCATTCCACTCATTCACCACCCTATTTGTGAACCAGTTTTTCCCTATTTCCTTTCTAAATCTACACTTTTCCAGCTTGAATCCGTTACTTCTTGTTCTACCCTGGTTAAAAGCCGTAAGAACTTTTCCTACCTCTCCTTTATTAAATCCCTTTATCCACTTAAAACTTCTATCAGATCTCCCCTTACTCTGCGTCTCTTGAGTGAGTGTAATTTTAATAACTTCAATCTCTTCTCATAACTAAAGTTACGCATCCCTTGTATCATTTTGGTCATCCTTCTCTGCACTGTTTCTAACAAGGCTATATCCATTCTGTAATATGGAGACCAAAACTGAACCGCATAGTCTAGGTGAGGCCTGACTAGAGCCAGATAAAGCTTTAGAATAACTTCCGCACTTCTACTTTTAACACTTCTGGTAATGAATCCTAATACTCTATTAGCTCTATTTCTGGCCTCAATACATTGTTTCCTAGGTCGGAGGTCTGGGCTCACCCTCACTCCCAAGATCTTTTTCACCTTCTGATCTTTTCAGCGATACATTGCTTATGGTGTATCTATTACCAGGGTTTTTTCTACCAACATTCATAGCGCTGCATTTATCAATATTAAATTGCATCTGCCATCTGACTGCCCACTCGTTAAGTTTATCTAAGTCTCCCTGCAATATGTTTACATCAGATACTGCAGGAGGGCAGCAGACGACCCAGGTGGTGATCAATGCACCTACGAGCAAAGTTGGAGATTATGGCGAGCAAAGATAATAATGGAGGAAAAATCCGCAAGTAAACATCGGTTTGGCAGAGCAATGTTGCCAAGGTCCCAAAGGGGAAGACCTGGCAGGGCGCCGCTCCACACCCGCGGCCTTTTTTTCAGAATATCTTCATGCTCTATCGTCTTTTTCATTGCTTTGAGCGCCTTTTTGTACCTAGAATATAAGCATCAGTTGTACAAGCTCTGCAGCCAGAAATATCGAAAACCATACTGCGAAACTTAAGCCTTGGTGCAGTGCAAAATAGAGCAGCCTCGTGCGTTGGCAACACTTGCGGGAAGGCCAAATGCGCGCACACCAGACCCATTGATGACGGGCCGCCGCCGCCGCCGCGCCGGGGAGGGGAAGGGGGGGAAATTCCCTCTCACTTTCTCCCTCCTCAAACAACGCATTTCCTGCAGCTCTTCCGTGGTAGATATGGCGAGAGTATGATGAATGATGAGTGTGGAGTCACCGTGGAAGAAAACAGCTTGACGGGGAGACGGAAAGGTGGAAGTGAGTGAAAACTGCTGCAACGCAGTGCTCCGTCTGGGCTGGGCGGGTGACGTCACACTGTCTAGACGGCCAGCGCCAAGGTGTCCTCTGCCAAAATTTCTCTTCGATCTTAATTGTTCACCCCATAGACGCTATTTTTCCTCACCCTGGGCCAGGCTGGCAAATGATATGCATACGTTGCCACTGTCTCAACAGTACAGGTTCAGCTAGGCAGTGCCTCGGCCAGCCTAGCAGATGTGCAAGCAAGGACAGCGAAAACGGTAAATATTGGGTCGCGAGAGTCTGCTGCGGCAAACGGTGCTGCCATCACCGTCGTCTTTAAATAATAAATGTCTTCTCGTGCTGGACCATTCTGAGACCGTCCATGGTTCAAGTTCCCGTAGATTCTGTCTCAGGGTATAGCAGACACCCTGTCCTGCCTTGCCACTCCTCCCCTGACCCTGCAGGCTGCCATAGTAGTGGTGGCGGTGGCGGCGGCTCGCTCCCTGTATTAGCGAGACGAGACCGCCGCTGCTGCCACCACTCACTCCGCTGGGCCATAATAACCTGGCGGGGCCGTGTGGCTCAAGGCTGCAGCTGGTCTCCCCCACCTCCCCTCCCCTCGACCCACTCTAACCAATAGTTTGGACGTGAGGAAAGGGAGCACCTACTGAGAGGCAATGCGATGTGAGGGACACCTCCCCTGTGATAGTGGTGGAGGGAGACACATTAGTGGAAGTAGTGCGCGGGGAAATGACAGTACTTAGTTTGCCTTTATCGCCCTGCGCTATGGTAATGAGGGTGGCAGCGTAGGTGATTGTTGTTGTTAGCATGAACGTTGCTAATCGGGGGTTTTGAGCAGCCACTCGGCCGCTTTTTTAAACATGGACTAGGGAGAGTCTAACGTGGAGCTTCCATGTTAGACTCAAGTAGTACCAATGCCAAGAACGCGTGCTTTAGACGCCAGCAGCGAGAGCTAACATGGTCCTATGTTGATCCACGACTGCGCTTGGGTTGGCAGCCCTGAACCAGGGAGATCATATATTGGGGGATGGAGAGCGGAAGAGTCATATGTCTCCGCGCCCTGCTACCGAGAACAACAAAACACACCATACCATATATGAACCTATATTCTTCATTTATTCACTTTTTTACCCACATTTTCCTTGATCTTCATAGCTCTTCCCATTATCGGGAGTCAAGATTGTCATGGTCATGTTATAGTTATTATTTAGTTGCACAACTAATGATGCCTTAATCACTAGTTGATAGTTTGATAGTTGATAGTTGACTAGTTTTTTAGTTGATAGTTGGAGTATGTGAGAGAGAGATCGATCATGCATGAGAGAGAGGACAGTAGGATGTGAGAATGAGGTGGATAGATGTGTGGAAATGGGAGACTTCTGCCGTGGCCTCCCTGTAGAGGGATGTAAGGAACCGCTGTTAGCGTAGACTAGACTATTATGACCAAAAAGAGAATAAATGTCTCCTCTGTTTCCATTAATTAAATGCAAGTGCTGCTGTATAGTCGTATAAGTGAGTGACTATTATATTGCTGATAGTCTGGACTCGGCGGGCGAGGAGAGATAAACAAACCCAGATTTCGTAGGGCGCCAAACGCGGTCTTTAAAAAAATATTTTAGATGCTTCATAATCTGCAGTAGACGCATGTATACACTCATATTTTGCCAAACAGAATATTGACAATACCGCTAATTTATCTTAGCATGGGCATTTGCATAGTATCGTAAATATCATTAGACTCAAGTGTTGGACAGGGTCCTGGGTGTCTAACATTTCCAATACTATTCTCGTTAGTTTTAGACCAACTTAAGACTAATCCCCCCCGGAAAATGTTTAGAAAACGGAAATGCCTGTCTAGAGCCGCGGTTAGTCTTAGGTTAGCCGAAGTCCACGTTTAAAGAATCGGCCGACTGTGTGTGTGTGTGAACGTATCGTGAGATAGTCTAATTTCTCTTTCTGGAAATCAAACTAACCGTCTTCGATATGGGATGGTATTGGAGGCCTACCAGATAAATAATTTGTGATGTACTAGGAGTCACATTTTGTTTGAGATGATTAGTATTGAACATATTTTTATTATTGCCATTCCTTTTCAAGCTTTATATATACTAGCAGAAGTTTCTCGTAATAAGTATGATGCTCTAAGTCTAACAGAATTCGAATGGCTTTGTACACGTAACACCTTCTTTGATCTCTCTCTCTCTCTCTCTCTCTCTCTCTCTCTCTCTCTCTCTCTCTCTCTCTCTCTCTCTCTCTCTCTCTCTCTCTCTCTCTCTCTCTCTCTCTCTCTCTCTCTCTCTCTCTCTCTCTCTCTCTCTTCCATTGAAAGATATTGAAGAGAAAATTTACTCCTGTGCCAGGTAAGTATGCCCAGACAGACGGACATTGTTAATTATTGAGTAACTCTGCGGTAACGCCTTGTAAGGTTTAACTAACTCCGTAGACTTGTAAGCAATATTATTATTATCATTAGTTTTGTTATTATTATTACTATTATTTTACTCAGTTTTTTCTGTTTTTATTACTTTATTATTTTTTATTACTATTATATCTTACTGTTTATTGTCGTCTGAGATTAATTTTTCCTAACTAAGGAAGAAATCGGAAAAACCTGGTCAATTATACTTATAACTATTCCAGGGATGACCTTCACCTTTGCTTAAAAAATTGGTTGAAATCGGATAACAAATGGCGGAGCCTTAGCTGTACAGACAGACGGACATTCGGTGCATTATATCCCGTGATCAGTATGAGGCATTATAAATTCTCTCTCTCTCTCTCTCTCTCTCTCTCTCTCTCTCTCTCTCTCTCTCTCTCTCTCTCTCTCTCTCTCTCTCTCTCTCTCTCTCTCTCGAGTTTGGTTGAAACTGGGACACAGTTTCAGGTGTCCTGAGTTCCAGGAGCGCACCATCAAATTCGCTTATAAAATCCAAATGACTACAAAACCTAATCCAAACCTAAACATGACCTAAATCAAACCTAAGTATAACCTAAATCTAACATAACCTAACCTAGCTATTATTATATAAAAATAAGTTATATTAATTTTTATTTGGTTTCCGCAAGTAAGTAACTACTGCACAATATACTGAGCCGAAAATAATAGAGAAATAGTAAGCTGTAAGGCATGTGGAACCAGGCCACTCTTGCGAAATATGAACATTTTCTTCGTTTAATTTGTCACAATTTGCAAGCCACGTCAGCCGCGGCCGCTGTACACCCTGTTGTCTTGCCGCCGCCGCGAGTTTGCCTCATGTACGCCGTCGCACATTCTCGTGTTACCCTCATGGATATACGCATACATCAGTTTAATTTATGTCTGAACTTTTCACCTCTATTCTGGATTCTTATATCTTTATCAGAAATGTTTCTATTATATTTATTATTATCATTATTACTATAATCGTCACTATTATTAACATTTTTGTTATAATTTGTATCATTATTATCTTTATAATTATAGATATCATTATTGATATCCATTATCTTCATTTTTAATAATGTTATCATTATCAGTATTAGTATTGTTATTATTATTACCAATACAATAATTATTGTTGCAGTTATCATGTGATAATGATCAAATAGGAGGACAAATAGAGAGAGACTTGTGAATCATTAACACATGGCAACGAGGCGGCTCCCTCGCCGTCCTCCACAAAGAGGACAAGGCAGTAAAGATTCTTCTAACAGGCAATTTCTCCTCTTTCAGCTGTGACCCGCTCGGAGCCCCACTCGTCGCCACATTACTGAAGCTGCTGGAGCCCCAAGGGAGGCGAGGCCCCTCACTCCGCCGTTGCGGGAATGTATGTCACTATCCTCATCATTTCGCGGCTCACATGACGGACCAACACTAAATATAGGCGAAGGGAGTGTGGGTGTGGGCGGGGTTGGGTCGGGTTCCTGGTTGTTTACCGGCCTGGGCGGAACTGCTGGCTCGCCTACCCCAAAGTATTTGGCCTACCCTACAAAGAGCCATTAATTACGACGCAAACATCACGAGGCGGCTCACCACCGCCAGCTTGAGTCATTTCAAGGCAAGCAGGCTCTGCGGCACATCGAGGTATAGAAGACTTACAGTTACATTTTCCCCCTCGCCGTTATGTTAATGAAGAAATATCCATCCCATGACAGGCCTCGGCCTCTGCCTCCATTGAGGAGTGCGGTGGGCAGCCTGAGCTCATTGTAAGGGATGAAGCCCAACGAGAGAGAAAAAAAAACTCACATTATGTAGCCAACGAGTAATCTGGGGCGCTTATATCTGTATGGAAGAAAAAAAACCTCATGAAGAAGCTCTGGATTCCGGATGTAAAATAGGATGAAAGTGCTAATCTATTCAGCTTGGGATTTGCCCCCCACTAAAGAAACTTAAATTACCTGCAAGATTCATTCGCACGATAACTATAGGCTCAAGCCCTCCCTCAGGCCTGCTGACTTCCCTCCCTCCCTCCCTCCTTCCTTCATTCAGACTCGGTCCTCCTCTCTCGGAAGATAACTAATGTACCATCAAAAGGTCACTTAAAGGTCTCTGAAACTCCCTCTCCGACAAGGACGGCACAAGTGTAGCCAAAAGCGGCGGCAACGTTGAAAATTAGGGTGTCTGATATTTTGTGAAGGGAGGGAACGAGGTTACAAGACTGCTAGACCTCCGAGAGGCTTAGTGCCTGACGACTGTACACGTGTGTTAGGGAGGAAGGGGTGGGAGGCCTCATCATTCACATCGTGTGCTCCACCACCATCGCCGCCTTCTCGTGGTGTCTCCTCCTTTGGAAACGGAGCGTACAAGTTTTTCTCTCGGTAAGGAGCTCATTCCGGCAATTTTCCATGGGGGCAACAATAGTGATTTATCATGGAGCCCTAGGAGAGGTACAGGACCCCGACTCACATGCTATTCACTTGACATCGGAAGTGACGTCACCAGAGTGAGGGAATGAATGGATGGAACAGGATGGGGGCGGGGCGCTACAGTCGTAGTCCATTCACGACCTTCTGCGAGGCTTGGCATAATGTCAATGGAATGCGATGGTTCATCATGAGAGGACTCAATCGTTTGTGCTAAACGAGAGGTTCGTCAATGCCATGACATCAGCAATGTCTCTATGGTGCGTCTGGTGTACATCCTCCTCGTCGTGACCAGAAAAAAGCGTGACAAATTAAGGCGGTGTGGAAAAATGGGGAGCTTACTTCACACAGCTGGTCTGTTGACGTCACGAAGTATGTGAGGCGTGAGTGGCCCGACCGACTGGATGGTGAAGCATGGCGCTACACTGATTGGTCGAGAATCCTTGACGTCACTTTTCGGAAATAGTGATTGGGTGCCGGAGACGGCGATTGGTACAAGGGCCACATTCCTGGCGATCCCATGGAGTCCAACCCAGACACACTACTGATTTCTGAGGTTTGTCGGCAGTTTTACATGCAGTTTATGGTGGTACAAGCACTGCCGTATCATTATTAGTCGACGCATAACGTCAAGGCCGAGGCCCCGTCTCACCGACACGCTGCTCGACGCCACACGGCACGGAATGTTCAACTTGTGGATAAATGATGAGTTGCTATGCTATTCAAGGATGAATGTAAATGATCATAATGACCCCTGGGCGGTCGGTGGGCTGGGACGGTGTGGGACGCGGACGATGGGTTGGGATGGTTATGGGGTCAGAGTGGGGATGTCGGGCTGAAATATCTGAGGTGCGAGGATCTACAAGAGGACCTATGTATATTTGTTGATGAGATGGCCGAGGGTCAAGGGATGGAGTGACGGAGGTGGGAGATAAGGGGGGGCAAACCGACATTGCAATTTATGTAAATTAGAAAAAAAATTATGTAAAGTAAAATTTTCTCTCTCTCTCTCTCTCTCTCTCTCTCTCTCTCTCTCTCTCTCTCTCTCTCTCTCTCTCTCTCTCTCTCTCTCTCTCTCTCTCTCTCTTCTTCCGCCAGTGATCATCCTGCCTGGTGGCTCCCACACCCCATTTCCTCCTTCCTCCTCCCTTGGTTCATCACCGCCCATGTCTAGTCGTCTTACTCCCTCCCTTCCTTCGCCGTCGCGGCATGCTTCTTCCTTTTTACTCATTTCTCTTCTCTCCATTAGTTTTTATTCTTACTGATGTCTAGTCATCCCTTCTTTTCTTTCTTCACTGCATCGGACGGCCAACACCATCTATCCTCCTCATCCTCTCACCTTTATCCATTCCTCGTCGTACCCTGGCGTGCCCTTGGTACTGCCGATCGTCTCCCCGAACTTGGTTTACGTTATTGTTTGGCTGTTTCCTCGATTCGTGTGTGTATGTGTGTGTGTGTGTGTGTGTGTGTGTTCCGTCGCCTGCAAAATGCTGACATGTATGAGACTACTAGAGGGATCATCTAGCACATATGGGTGCCGGAACTTCCCTTCTTGCATCAATACAAACTGGGCGAGACAAGCCTCCTCGCGTACCCTCCCGCAGCCACTTTGATCATATTAGAGAACCAAGGACACACTTTCTGAGTCATGCCGCTGTTATTCTTGCCGTCCATAACGCCGGGGAATGTGCAGCGGCTGTATTGGTTCGTGTTACCAAGTCCCGGCGGCGCGAGACCTTGGGAAAGGTGACTGAGCCGGCGGAGGATGGAGGGAGGGAAGGGGGGTTATGGGATCGCGGTTGGGAAGTCGTGACACCCGCGGGGAAGTAACGACTCCAAGAATGAAACTGGGAAGAGAAAAGGGTGAGACGAAATGACGATAGCCAGTAATGTTTTTGTTTTTCTATATGGAATAGAGGGAGGAAAAATAAAAGGAATGTGAAAACCCCGCTTGTCCCCACTCGGTACACGAAACGCAGTGAATTATAATCAGTCAATCTTAGTAATTGGAGTTCATACAGCGTGGACGAGTCTCGCCTTAGTCACTCTCACTCACACCCTTTTATATTATCGACAGCATTTTCCTCCATGCACTTTAACCTCGCCGCGCCCAGACCACTCATGACTCCTTCCCTGTCTTCATCTCTTACAACACAGACACCCACATCCTGGAGGCTTAAAGGGAGGAGGAACATTCTTTAAAAAAAATTCCTGGGATAACACAACCGATACATAAAAAAAGCGAACAAGGAAACGGATATGCGATTCCGATAGTATTATTGTCGACCGGTTGCCGCTATGCTTACACTAACTCGACTATTAGTCCACCTGCCGTCCTATTATATCCACCGCTTGTTGCCGTAACTACGTGTGGTGTGGGCAGCGAGTGGGCGGTGGTGGGTGGGTGTGGGGGGGAGGGGGAGGAAGCAGACGGATGGGACGGGATGCTGTTGTCGATGTCGCACCACAATAATTACCCGATTGGAGCTTGTGACACAGAACTCCCGAATGTCAACTTCCTTTCCATTCACACTCGATCCTTAATGACGGGTCTGAAGGGCCAATTTGCCTTGGAAGCGACCCTCCCTCCCTATTATAAGCGGCTCATATTATCTTACTTTCTCTTTCATTGCTCTCTCTCTCTCTCTCTCTCTCTCTCTCTCTCTCTCTCTCTCTCTCTCTCTCTCTCTCTCTCTCTCTCTCTCTCTCTCTCTCTCTCTCTCTCTCTTTCAATAGTTCACTCCCACTCCCCCTCCCACCCACACAGCAGCAAGCCACACTCCTCCCTATACCCAACTTCCTCATCCTTTCATGAACTGTGGAAAAAAAATGAACTATTCTTCAGTTCATTCCACAAGATCAATTACCTGTTTTTTACCTTCCTCCCCCAACAACCCTTTCCAGCCTTCCCCATTTCCCCTCCCGACCCCTCTTCCTTTCCTCACTGTCCTTCCTACACATCCGCCGCTCGCAGTGTTACCAAAAACAAGACTTTTCCAACTGATTGCTTTAGCTTTCATCAATGGCGGGGCTTCATTAGTTAGTGAGACCAAATAACATAACTGCATTTTGAGATCCCTTTGAGGATAGACACGGGAGGGCGTTAAGTTATCTAGATTTGTTACTGTCATTGGCGAGGTGGTAAGAGGAAGGAGTCTTGTGTGGGGCGGGCGGGACGAGGAGTGTCAGGGCGGTGGTAACGCTGCAACTGGTAACTGTGGCGGGGGTTTTCCAATGTGTTGGGGAGATGGGGGAGGAGGAGGTGGAGGAAGAAAGGCACTGGGGGGATCTGCTTTCCCCTGACGCACCTTCCTC
This sequence comes from Chionoecetes opilio, assembly GCA_016584305.1. Taxonomy (NCBI): domain Eukaryota; kingdom Metazoa; phylum Arthropoda; class Malacostraca; order Decapoda; family Majidae; genus Chionoecetes; species Chionoecetes opilio. The sequence continues at coordinate 299,337 of JACEEZ010016004.1, forward strand.
CCCTTCCCCCCTTCCCCCCCTCCCTCTCCCACCTCCACCTCACGCTCCCTCGCGGTGCCGTCTGGACTACCTTGCTTGCCAGTCTGATAACGTCGCCGCGGCCTCGTTTTTCACCGCTACAACTGCTTAACTCGACCTTATCTTTGGCGACCGGTAAAAAGATATAAAAACAGTAACAACGGGGTAAAAATACCATAATCTTCCTGTCATCAAATCAGTCTCCAGTGTTTTTTCTTCAACTGATACGAGGGAATGTCGTAATCCATTGGGGTTGGACTGCTCACTCGCCTTCCCCTCCGCCGCTACCCGAGCCCACGTCTCATGTAAGCGTCAAGATAAGCAGACAGACCGTTTACTCTCAGGCACTTCGCCGAAAATACAGCCGTTCACGCTAGGAAACGAAAGAATGTGTTGCGACATTTTCCGACGAAAGCCTTCAGATGCGTCATGACAAGCCTTGGTGTGCCACGTGAGACAAGCTCGGCCGCCTTCCGCTAGGGGCGCTCTTGTCCTGACGCTCTGGTAGCACCTTTACCTCTGTAAGGGAAGGTTGAGATGGTGGTGGTGGTGGTTCGATAAGGTACGAGGTCGTGGGTTTGATTATCACTTGCTTTGTCTCTCCTTATCTGTGTCCCACGTTACTGCCACTGCTGCCAATAGCCTACCATTCTACCCCCCCCCCCCCCCCCTGTCACGGCCACCCCCGGCGTCACTTCCTCCGCCAGCTTCACTGCCTCCTCGGTGCCGTCGCGTCGCGCTGCCACATCGATACTCACACCGCAGACCATTAGGGAAGCCAAATACACGCACGCACGATAGGAAAGGATAGACACCAAGGCCACGGGCGCCTATGTGTACCTGCCATTTCCAAGATGTGTTGGCAGTGGACATCTTCCAGGGAAGCGGAATTTTTACGCTCCTTTGTGTGTGTGTGTGTATTTTACGTACTATAGCCATGTTTTGTATTTTACGTACTATAGCCATGTTTAAGGACACAGGGGTTTCCCAAAGAGAATAAGCGAGTCCAATCAGCGACAACGGGATGCGCTTGGTATGGCCGGACGGAAAAGCGACAAAGAGATTCAATGGAAAACCCAGACACGAGGCCACAGAGATAACACGGGTTGAAATAATAACATCATTGGGCGTCGCTGCCACTATAACCACCTGAATCCCATCATTGTGACCCTCAGCACCGTGCGTGACTTACTTTGCCAGCTTCCAGTTATCACTAGAGCGGACCGGCGTTGTTTTGTAAGGTCGAGAGAAGGAAAACAAAAGCGTCATTCCCTGAACACTTCATACCCTCCCTCCATCAGGCCCCATCATCCCACCAGCAGCGTCAACACGTTATATGTAGTGCTGAGCCAGTTCCTTGCCATATGTAGCCTCACCCTTTCTCGGATATTTTATCACAGAACACACACACACATACACACACACACACACACACACACACACACACACACACACACACACACACACACACACACACACACACACACACACACACACACACACACACACAACTCCGGGAACTCCGTAGTGTAGTGGTTAGCACGCTCGGCTCACAACCGAGAAGTCCCGGGTTCGATCCCCGGGCGGAGCTAAGACAGACGGACGGTCTTCTTAAAACCCGAGCCCGTCAACCCAGCAGTGAATGGGTACCGGGTGTTAGCGGGGGTTTGTGACCCCCCTCCCGGGGTGGTGGCTTCGGCCAACACTAAGGATGCATGAGAAAAATAAATGTTGATATGGAGACGGGGCCATACGAGCGTTGCTCTGGCCCTGTAAAATACAACTAGATGAATACACACACACACTGGCATGTGTGTGTGTGTCACCAACACCGCCTTAAAATGAGGCTGGATAATTTCATGGATGGGGATGAAAGGTGGATGTAGATATAGTGTTTTAAGTAAGGAACTACCACGTGTAGGTCTCACGGCCTCTTGTAGCTTCCTTATTTCCAGGAACCCAGCAGGGCGACACACGCCACAGCTGCGCCACACACATTACTGCGTCGCGCGGGTCTTCCTTCCCCCGTGTTTGCTGCGGTGCTGAGAGAGGCTTCACATCCCGTCCCTTCCTCTCCCTCCCTTTCTCCTCTCCCACCTCTCAACCACTCCATCAACTAGTCTTCGACCACAATCTCGTCTCCGCTGAGTAAACTTTTTATATTTGACATTTGAAAGCAGCTTCCTTCCCGCTGTTACACTTTTTTTTCACTCATTTGCCCTGGTCATATGTCTATGTCATATGTCTAGCGCGCGTGTGCGCGCGCTATATATATATATATATATATATATATATATATATATATATATATATATATATATATATATATATATATATATATACAACACACACACACACACACACACACACACACACACACACACACACACACGTGTACATACATGGCTTTGATTTACGGCTTACATAATATAAAAACGCGAGTTGCATGAAGCATTTTCCTCCGCCAGTATTAAAGGAAGAGGTGAACCGAGTATCAATTATGAAGCACCAACAAGGCAAACAAGTCTGGAAGGGCTGGCCGGCCGGCTGACCACCAGGCTGGACGGCTCAGCTGATAGAACCTTCCACCTTACGTCACGCTAACGTCACGACCCCCCCCCCCCCCGGCCGGCCATGGAGAGCCCTGGTGCCGAGGATGGTTTTGGGGACGACTGCCTACACTGTCATTGCTAGAGATGCTCGCAGGCCAGACCGATCCATAGTGACACCCCCACCAGGGCGGGGCACACTCGGGCCCGGCACGTGTCGCACCTGCAGGGTGACCCTCCAGCCTGGCAGTATTGTGGCAACGCTGCACAATCCTTCACTCATGTCGATGCGTCATAATGCGACGCAGCTCAAGTCACATTGTGCCCTGACGGGACGGGCTGGCTTTACCACACACTACGGCACTGGCCAGGCCTCCTTATCGCCTATCAAGGCCCGTAGTGTCAATTAATTCTTAAACTTTTAAAGAATTGACTTAGCATGATATCGGTAAATCATACACCAACACTTTTCTCCTGCAATTAAGCCCTTTCCCTCATACCACTTGTGCAACTTGAGCCCACCACCACCGCTCCCATTGCACAACACTTAGCCGCACCGCTATTACCATGTCACACGACTCGAGTTACACCACATCTATGTAGTTTGAAAGCATTATTGCATCACGGCCGCCATCGTGCCTCCCACAGACACTCCTCTCGGTCCCGCCTCGCCCTGCGCACTGCCCGGGGGCCGCGGAGGTGCTCGAACCACAGCTCGGAGAGATTCATGAAGCCCGTCCTGCTAATTGACTATACCTAATGATCATTACCGTCAGTGAGCCTCCTGTGTAGTGCTTCGTGTGACAAGGCTTGGTAAACTCACCTTGTGTAGAGCCGTTGTTGTCGCTGCCGCATCATGGCACCACGGCATCTGGAAAGAAATTTATTTTTGTTACTTAAAAATGATACGGAATAAATTATGTCATGGGTCGTTATGCCTCATCATCTAAGTAATTCAAGGCTAAACTGCATTTACAAAATTAATATAACGAATGAAATCTAATTAAAAAATGTAATTTAAGAATAAATTGCCTGCGTTGACGGATATTTGTTTTCCAGTCTTCGCGGTGAATCAAGAAAGTGTCGCAAAATGTTATGGCCCACAAGCGCTCGTCGACCTGGTGATTAAAATTGACCCTCCGTCTTCGTCATCAAACGGTTAGACAAACAGGTTGATTATTTTTGTCTCAAATTTTAGATTACACCTCAAGATTTATCGAAAGTATGAGACGCCGCTGCCTGAATTGGCATTGTAAAAGGATTTGAGAATTGCGGACAAACACATGCCGCCCTACACACTAATTCGAAGGAATCCTGCGCGGCTGCCGTTGGCGTGCGATGCATGATGGGCGGTGAAGGGTTCGTGCAGCCCGTGTGTCGCCACGGCGGGCGGGCGTCGCGCCGCGGCGACACACGGGGACCACATGAAACAGTCGTCACCTCGTCAGACTTATGCATAATAATTCATTTTTTCAATTAAGCATTTTTATGAATTTACAAAAAAATAAACTTCCAAAGGCGAACAAATTTAATCGGTTCAACCCTTTCTTACATACTGGCGTGACCCTGTAAGCACGAGGTGTACCGTGGTTGTGAACACATTCCAGGAACTTATTCTGGCCGTGTGATTGCTACTTTCATTCCTTCCCTCGAAATGCCACAGACACTTTCTAAGGGTGAACTGAAGTCCGGAGTTTTCCCAACGCATGAGGAGGAGAGGGCTGAAAGTAGGAGGGGCACAGGAAGTGGTGGTGAGGGGGGATTGATGGTGGTGAGGGGGGAAGGAGGGTTGATGGTGGTGAGGGGGGGAGGGGGGTTGATGGTGGTGAGGGGGGCGGCGGGGATGGTGATAAGGCGGTGAGCTAGAATGAGGATGGTCAGTACAACGCTGGAGTGAGAGCGAAGCGCTGGGTCTGGTCTTGCCTCGCCTCCTCGGCCACCCCCGCCTCCATTATCACTCCACCAACACAGCTGTCATTGTAGCTCCAGCAGCAGCACGAATAGCGCAGACACAGCAGCCGAGGCGGCGGCTTCCGCGGTCCCTCCCACTGGCTGCAGTGGTGAGAGAATCAGTCGTGGCTGGGAAGTGGAGGCAGAAGGTAGGGGCACAGTAAAGGGGATTCATTACTGCCTCACACACTCACCACACCACGACAAAGTTGTGGCATTTCTTTCCTCCAGTGATTCACCACCGCTAGACAAGCGGCGGAAGTCTGGAAGTATTTCGTCATGCCACGTATTGTACCGGGCGGCAGCTGGCCTTGTGCAGGAGGCGACGACGGGGCAACGCTGGCTGCTCCGCCTCACCAGCTGACTTCCACCAGCCAGCTGTTGGCCACGCCGCGCCCAGCCCACCGCGCCTGCTCCTGCCCACCCGGTCTCCGGAAAAGTGACAGTGCCATTACTCGCGTGACTTGTGCTGTGGTGCGCAGCTGTCCTTCAGTGCAGCTGTAGTGTGTGAAGAGTTGGGCCAGTTGTGTGTCGAGGCCGCGAAACACTTCCGTGAAGACTCGTTTGGGCCGGAACGACGAGCCACCACGTGTTCGACCAATCTAAAGGATTTCAGCGCGGGCCCCGCCCTTCCCTCACCCCACGATCTCTTGCTCCATCAGGTTTTGGTGTAGGGGATGGGACCGTAATTTCTGGTGAGGCGTGATTATAGAAAAGTGTTTTGCTCCGCCCGCCTGCCAGCCGCCAGCCGGGCCGGACCCGCCTATTGCGCAACCTGGCAGATCCCGCCTACGTCAGAACCGCGTGGTCCTCTCCGCCTCCTGACGCCCACACTCCTTGCGGCTCCAGCATCTCCACCCGGCTCCTCGCTGCAGCCTCTATTCTGTTTCTCGGGCAGACATCACAAAATCTCTTGCTCTAGGATTTGTCCTCCAGCTTGAACATTTCTTCACTCCAGCTGATCCGTCCGCGGCCGCTGTGATAGTCATGGTATGTGACCTGCCCTCTTGCTGGTGACTCACAGCTGTCAATGTCTCCCAGTGTTAGACTCCTTTCCCCCTGTCTCCCCTTCCACCACACAATCCCCCTACGTCTCCCAGTCTTCGTCTTCACTTTACAGCAGCTGGTGGTCTGGACACGCTGCTCCACTTTGTTATTAGTTCTACTTGGTGATGCTTACGGCTGCGACGTTTCCAGGTTGGATCCCATGAGCCCGGGTGATTTGTTCAAATTGGCGCACAACACAGTACGCTGGATGTGTTCTGAAGCAGCACTATGTATGGACTTGGATCACTCGCTTATCTTGTCTCCGCTCGGCTGTACTGGGTTCCTTTGGGTTACAGTGAACTGACTTTTGTCCCAGTGAAAGCCACACCCCGCAGCCATAAGTGTGCTTGCGAAAATGTCCAGTGTATATTGTGACTGAACTTTAAGAAAAAAGTTAATACCTTGAAACTCTTTGCCTTTTAGTGCAGGTGAGGCGGTGGTGGGTGGAAGGCGGGCGTGGCTAAGGCTCAACCCGCGCCCGCTTTGCTGGCCTGGGGCGGGGTGGGACTCGTGTGCACCTACAGTGGTTGTGAAGAGTGCGTGGCAGTGTGCGTGAGTGTGCCTGGAACGTGTGATTGTAATATTGATTAGGCGTAGATATGGCACCGCCGCATCACGTGACTCTTGCATGAGAGCTCTCCCGGAAAAGATTGTTTATTCAATTTCATCTTTGTGTGTACATATAATTGCAGTGTGTTTTCCCCAAAGCTATCCACAATTTTCTTTAAAAAAAGTAAATTTACTCTAACAATTTGAGTTTATCCACAACAGATAAAGAAGAAAGGGTGGTGCAGTGTCGCCCACGTGCGGCTTTTTATCAGATGTAGAGGCATAGAGAGCAGATTTCTTCAAAGTGTTCCGTGGGCGGCTGAAAGTCTCCCTGGTGCCTAGTGAGATGGCACAGTGCCTCGGCATGGCAGTGGGGTGCGGAGGGTGGCTCAGTGAGGGGGCGGGAGACTCATGGAGTGGGTCGCTTCCTGTGTTAGGCCTAAGTGTGCTGCAAGGCCCGTGCACCCCCCTTGCCCCCCTGCCCTGGCCGTGATGTAACCTCCCAGTCACGTCACTGCAGTAGACTCTTGATTGTGTAGTGTAAAGTTCACTTTGATGTGTATATTGTAAACTCATTCCACTAGAAGTTTGATACGGAAGTGGAATACTTTTTTTTTATCAATTTTGCTTTTACCTGTCTTATTGATATAAATTTAAACTACATAACTCTTTACTATTTGTAATTTTCTACAATAGTGTGTAGGGTATGTGTGCGCGCATGTGTGCGTCGCGGCAAGACGCTCCTAAAAGAAGCAATCTTCAAGAATCATCGCACCCTCAAGAGTCACCGGCAGCGCCCTCTTCTAGTCCTCCAAAAAATCCCATGTTCATTGTACTTCATCAGGTGCTCGGCGACCACGATCCCGGCATCTGTTGGAGTACAGTAGATAAGTGGATGCAATTCTCCTAGACCCTGCACCACACTCACTCTGGAGCTCCCCTGCACACACACTTACTACCAGGATCCATTAACAGGTAACTCAGTATGCAGCGTACATTTATCTTTAGTGCCTGGCATGGAGAGATAAATGATGGTAGATCTAACACTTGTAAGAATGTCAAGGCCTTTCCATGGTGTTATCATCTGCAGTTAACATCCTAAACTACTCACGCCCTTTTTTATAACCATTACTGCTCTTCATAAAGGTATACTTGCAGATTTTTATATTACTTGCTTTCACTTATCGGCTTCATTCATTACACCTCTGCTTTACTCTTCACTTTAATGCTTTTTTTCTTTTTTACACTAAAGCTCTATTCATTCTTATTTACTCTATAAAGCTTTTTATTTTTACTTTGTCTAAAAAACTTAACCATCTAAAAAACTTAAGCTTTACTCTAGCTTTTCAAATTTTGATTACAGCATTACATTTGTTTTTACTCAAGCTTTACATTTTTCTAAAGCTTTCCTTTTGTATACTCTAAAGCTTTACAGTTTTAGTAAAGTTTTTTTTTACATTTAAGCTTTACTTTTTTTTACTTTAAAGCTTTTTTTTTACTTTAAAGTTTTACTTTTTTACATTAAACTTTTCTTTTACTTTAGAGCTTTATTACCTTTTTACTCTAAATCTTAAGCCTTACTACTTCTTATAAAAATTTAGAAAGCTTTACTCTTTTTTACTCTTCTAAAGATTTACACTAAAACTAGAATTTAAAGCTTTACTCTTATTTTTACACAAATTTTACTTCTGCTCGATAGCTTTATTCTTATTTTTACACAAATTTTACTTCTACTCTATAGCTTTATTCTTGCTCTTCTACAGCTGTATTCCTTTATTATTAAGTCTCTACCCATTTTTACTCCCAACCTTTACTGTTGTACTCTATAGCTATACTTTGTTTTATCAATGACTTTACTTTCTTTACTCTATTCTATGGCTTTACTCTTTTTATCAAATCGCTAGACTCTTTTTTTTTTACACATACTCTTTTTTACTCTTCGGCTTTACTCTTTATTACTATGGCTTTACTCTGCTTTACTCTTTTTTTTTTTAATTCTACGGCTTAATTTTTCGACTGCCTTTTTTTACTTTGGCACGGGTTGAGCCTCCGCCACGCCCGCCTTCCACCCCCCACCGCCTCACCTGTGGTAAAAGTCAACTTTTTTAAAGGTATTAACTTTTCTTTAAAAGTTTGTCACACACTGGACATTTTCGTAACCACATTGAACTGAGGCTGAACAACGCACGTGCGACTGAAGAAATGTACACTAGTTCTTAAACAGCAGAATTGACCTCTTCCAGCTCGAGCTCTTCATCCCCCAGCCTGCAAGTACAGCCCACTCAGGCGCAGGCGGCCGGCAAATATCATTTCACCGGCACTGGCGTCTAGTTTGGACCGCACAAAGCTGATAGACCGCGACCTGACCTGGTGCGATTCACCAGGCCCGCTGGATGTCGAGGGTGTTGTATGGATGTTACGGATAACAGCCAAGGAAGAGGCCAGAGTGCGGCGCCTGAGCGTGTTCGCTGTTAAGTTCAACACAGAGGCGTGGATGGAGGCTCCAAACGCGGTGAAAGTCTCTCTGAAAGATCTCTGGCTCCTCCAGGTTCTGGAAAAATACGAAGACAAGGAGATGGCTAAAGCAGCCAATTTGAAATTCTCCAACCACCTGTGGTACTTGTCAAGAGTAGTTGGTGGCCCTGGCTCTCTAAGAATAGATGTTCCTCCGGAAACTAAGAATGCGATGACTGCTGCAATGTTAGAAGAGTCAAAGGAGGAGGATGACTAGCCCAAGAGGGTCGTTCCTGGCGTGCTCTTCCTTGTCATTAGAGACATTTGTGACGGGGAGGACTCCTGTTCTTACAGACTCAAATTGCGACGTGGATTCCTGGAACAGGTTATGTCGACATGGCTGGACATAGAGCAATTCCAAGCGGCTGCCGAGGTGGTCCGGAACATGTCCGTGACTAACTACCATGCCGAGCGAGCCGTGGCGTTGGCATAAGAATAAAACAGGCGCCACACGAAGGAAAACCAGCTGCAGTACATGTTCCAGGGCGTTGAGGAGCACTGAAGAAATTCCCAGACGCTCGGAAGGCCCCGCTGCGAACCGGGCGACAATGAGTGGCGTCAGCACCCACGAGACCCCCGCCCCGGAGCGGGTAATACCCTTGAATGGGGGGGACCCGGAGGCTGCAATACCCTGTAAACTACAACCTCCATACGCCCAGGCTAAATATTATTATTTTTCAATTAAATTTTAACCAGAGTGTTTATGAGCAACTCACAAATTGAAACCTGAGCTGAATACATCCAACTTTCGATTTTGAGGACCACCCTAGACAGTATATAACAATAAGCAATGTGTGTCTTGTGTGGATACATATAAAAAAACCTAATAAAAAAAATTCACTGTACCACAAATATAAAAAAATCCTTACCGTTTTGTTTGTAAGAGTTACACAAACCTTAAAGAAGATAGTGCTGAAGAGGAAAAAGTAGGAAAGAGATTTTTTTTAATTTTTTTATAGCAACTAAATATATAATATATATGTATATGTATATGTATATGTATATGTATATATATGCTGCTATATAAGAAATTGAAGAGGAGGAAAACATTGACGAAACTTTAAACCAGTGGACCCTAAGATATTGTCTCCATTAGTAATGAGGCAGTAATATATATTGAATATCACATGGACAAAAAATTGGATACAGGACACAATAAATTATAATATGACAAACACTATATGGAGGCAGAAAGATGCCACAGCCGATGCCACATTTCTTCCTGCGCCTCAGTGCCATCCATGCCTCTGTCATCGCCTCTTCTTGACTCCCTACAGACACTACATAACCACCATTACCAATATTTGTCGTAAGACTAACACCACTTCTAGCTTACGATCTTAAATCATCAATAATAACTGCCGAACATTCACCACCATAATCACCACCAGTCAGCCACAATCACACAATCCTCGCCATTACCATCACAGCTCGACTAGTTCACCACTCCACTACAACCACCACCACGTTCAGAGACTAGCTTATCCACCTGCATAACATCATACAAATAAGGGAGAGTCACACCTCTAAAAAAAACGGACGTGCAGCCACAATACAGTTACAACAACTATGATAATGACTGCGTAGACGGGGAGGGTGACGGTGAAGAGAAATAAACCCAAGATTTCTTTAGATGGTGGTGCCATATGACCTCTGATGTCTGGCAGATTTCCCCCTTTTTGGCATTAAATCAATATCTTCAGCTTGTGTGTACATTGTATATAGATGTCTTGGCGGCGTCGTGGTGATCGAGACGGCCTATACCGCCACCTTTGCTTGCCTCGCCCGCTTGCTATGAAGTCTTTTTGATCTCCCGGAACAATTTCACTGAGGAAGCGGTAGCGGTGACTATGGGTTCACGCGGTGGCCGGTTATTTGTGGGGACATGTCTGATCACCTTAGTTATATTTACTCGATCCGGACAAGACTACGTGATATACCAGACACTCCCGGGATTGTAAGTTAATGAGATTCTGAACCATTTATACCGGTCTCTCTATTGACTGTCCGGTTTAGATTCCCTCAGCTGTCTTACATTGTGGTTTACGGATATGCATAGAGATACAGACAACGATCGTGTTCTTTCAGCTACGTAGCGTCTTTGACACTGGTTTGTTTTTCTTCCATACATATTTTTCTCCCCTCCAACCCTCTGTCTGGTCTGAGTGGGTGTAGACTGTAGACAGAGGGTGGCCAGGAGGTGGAGGTCCGTGGGAGGCAGCATTAGTGGAAGACCTGCCAAGAGCCGAGCTTGATTAATTGGCGGCAGGAATTTGACGTAAAACAAGACCCTCCATTAAAACAGAAATTGAGAACACACACACACACACACAGCAGAAAATGAAAAGCAAAATAAAAATGATAATGATTATGAGGTTGGTGAAAGAAATCAAACTTAGCCTGTCAAGAAAGAAAAAAAATCTGGTAAACTAAGGATGCATATGGGGAAAGAAACTATAAAGGAATAGAAGCAAATACACAGGAAGTAAGTAAAGGTCACGTGTCAATACTTTTCCGTTCAGGTTTATGTATGTGTCTTGTCTGTTTGTGTCTGTCTGTCTGTCTAGCATTGTGGCGTCCCTCACTTTTCACCGCGTAGCTGCGTCTTTTTTTTTTGTCTTTTATATATATACTTCCGTCTGTGCTTTCATATACACTGTTCCCCTGATTCACTTCCTCTCACGTATACGTAAGTCCGTTGCTGCACATCGCGCCGCTATAAACTCTTATTCCACTACTCCTAACATTTATATTTTTTATCATCCTCTTTATTAGTGGGGTTTTTCGTCAAGAAGATGCATCGGGTGAAAAAAAGAGCTTAAAACCACTACACCAAACAGTAACGATAACAAACTGAATGTAGAAAAACAACAACTTCATAACACTTATTAAGATTCATAGACACGGTTTGCCTTCCCTAGTTACACCACTACTTTCCTGTGTCTAGTGCAAGGACAGCGCGACAGTGAGAGACCAGTGGCGCCTCCTGACTAACCACAGACATGACACGGCACTGCACACCTCACCTCACGTCAATCCCTCCAACGCGACACGTGAGATGTGACCCAGTTAGAGCCAGACTTGATCCACCACACCTGAACCCTCACAACCACATCTCAAACACGTCTCCACATTACATAGCCACATCTGAAGCCCCGTAGCTCCACCACAGCCACATATAACTCACCACAGCCACACCTGAGCCCCACCAAGCACAGGTAAAAGAGATACACCTGAACCGTCACAACCACATCTCAAACAAGTTTCCACATCATGTAAACATACACACAGCCACACCTGAAGTCCCGTAGCACCACCATAGCCACATATAACTCACCACAGTCATACCTGAATCCCCGTAGCACCACCATAGCCACACACAGCCACATCTGAGCCACCCATCACAGGTAAAAGAGAGACACTTCATACACCTGCTATTAAAGACTAGGCTTGTGAAAGGAAAATCACAGGTGTGGTTCGATTACACCTGAGCAGCATGTTTACATAGTGACAAATTACTGTTTATTGAGCCTGAAATGTTTGTCCATCGGGAAGGAAATGCATAACAGAAACAGTGTTGACATTATGACTTTATTCTTATAGGATCGCGTGTGTTTGTAATGTAAGCTTTACAGATCAAGCTGCAAACAATATCCTGATTGTATACTTCATGTGAGAAGATTTTTATTCCTTGAAAGTGTTGTGAAAGAGTGATGAATCTTCAAAGTCAATTCGGTGAAATCCACAAGAGTTAGTACATTCATTCAGTTCGTTGAATTTGTTTTGTTTTAATTTGTTTGGGGATTCTGTGTGTGTGTGTGTTGAGTTGTTTGTTTTCCTACTTCGTGTGTGTGTGTGTTTATTCGTCCCTTGTTTATTTCTTCCATTCATTTGACGTCAAACTGCTTGGCCTAACACAGGCTGACAACATCTATTTTCTTTCTATTTTCTTGATTACAACTTTAATCTCTTTTTCAAATATGCTTACTAATACTATATCCGTTGTATATTATCCATTACTATTATCATTATCATCATTATTAATAGTAGTAGGTGTGTGTGTGTGTGTGTGTGTGTGGAGGGAAGAGCCACGTGCCGCCCAACACCTGTAACCACTAATCCAATCAATACCTTTCGTCCTCACCTGTACGACTCACAACACCACCGAACAACCTCACACGACTTTTATCACGACAAACACACACGACTTCATTACGACAAACAAAGGGCTTTATTCTTTTTCTGAACTTTTTTTTCATATTTTACTCTACCAAGGATGAACCGAGAAGGACATGCAAAATAAAATAATAAAATAATCAGATTGCTTTGTTTGGACTTTGCGAGTTACGTGGTGAGGTTTGAAGCAGCCAGGAGAGAGAGAGAGAGAGAGAAGAAAAACAAACTCCACCTTGAACCCTGATTAAGATGTGATGTAACGAAGGGATGGGTTCTTAAGCCTGGTTATATTTACATTTATTTTAGTTAAACGTGAAAGCACATCACCTACTTTACCTCTACTGTTATATTCGGCAGTTAACAAAAGTGGTGAATTACATAGTACATAATTTAGTGGTCCTATAAAGCAAGATAAACACCCAGGTATCAGGTTACTGTTTGTGGTGAAAAAATAGAGAGGCGAACAATGTTGTGTGCTTTCAAGACGACTGTTCAGAAATAAACTCGATGATGTGTGCTTTCAAGACGACTGTTCAGAAATAAACTCGATGTGTGCTTTCAAGACGACTGTTCAGGAATAAACTAGATTAGTGTGCTTTCAAGACAACTGTTCAGGAATAAACTAGTCGAGTCCGCTCCAGGAAACATTCACAAAAGACAGGCTTAATTCGCAGGCTGGGCACGAACCGGATGCGTTTCGGCAGCACACACCTGGATGGACCAGCCGGGTGTACCGTGTGTGAGGTCTGGACCACCACAGCTCATGCCTTCACGTGGACATACCTTTATATAAGCTTATTCAGATCTTGTCAATTTTCACATGTACATACTTTTTTTTTCTTTTTTTTTAACTGTTCTAAAGGTTGAACATTTGTCACCATAAAAAATTACTATGCTTACTAAATGTGTATCCATTGTATATGTATGATCCATTATTATTATTATTAGCATAAGTAGTTGTGTGTGAATGTATGTGTATGTGTGTGTAATACTGACTTGTGGACCACAGCTGATGCCTTTACATGGACATACCTTTATGTAAGCTTATTGTGTGGAAGATGTATTTGCATGATTAGATAATATGTATCAGAAGGGTGTTGGTGACCTTCCTTAATGTGACAGACCAAATACCTATCCTAGCCTATTATTATCTAAGCATACAAAATACATCTCATACATATTATCCAATCATGCAAATACATCTCGCACATTATTCAGACATTGTCCATTTTAATTTTCTAACGTGGGGAGTTTTCTGGTTTGGCCTTGAAACATGCATTCCTTTCCTGATACACTGTAAAAAATATGGAAAAATAAACATTCGTGAACCCCAAATCAGACATCAATTCCCTGTTTTTTGTTTTTTATGCCGTGTACATCATGCCGTGTAAATGTTCGACTCTCTCTCCTTTCCTTTGAGTCTTGGATTGCTATAATGTGCCTTAAGTGTATGTGGTAAAGTATGCGACGAGTTCAGCAGTGAGTGAGTAGTTCCACGTCTACAAAATCTACTGAATTTTTGAAGGACATTACTGAAATAATCTGGAATAAATAAATAAATAAAATGAAATAATACTGGAAATCATTACAGTATTTTAGAAGGACATTATATTGTGAAGTTTTCAATACCAAAGTAGATGAAGGTTGTGTTCTTAGGTAACTTATACGTGTTATAATGCAAACATTTCTTTATTATAAGGAAGTAAGGTATTTTTTCAGACGGTAAAGCAATTAATATAGGAAAGGAATGCATGATAGAGAGAGAGAGATGGGAGAGGGACGTGAGTAATGATTATCTTTTTATCACGAGTTATTATGTTACAGATTATACCATGTGCGTTATATCCTTATACCTTATATCAACATTAAAAATCTACACTTACAAAGGAGTACAAAGGAAGAACAGACAGCAATAGCCTTACTGGCCCAAATGAGGCTGCCTGTGTGACAAATTTTTTCCACTATAGTTTCTACGTATTAGAGGTAAAAGAATAGCAAAGTTAAAGGCTCCTCCCCACCCACTTGCACGTATATACTAACAGTGTGCTGCTCACTTTTACTACACAATAATAATTCTACTCCATCTAGCAACGGCGATATCAAGTTCCTTAAGATAATAATAATAATAATAATAATAATAATAATAATAATAATATCAAGTTCCTTATGATACATCCAATAAGACCTCCGCCCTCACAAAACATTTTCTTTCTTCTTAAAGATTTTGCATTATCTCATGGGACTTACTAGTACTGGAACACACACACACACATACACACACACACACACACACACCCCAGTCACCTCATCCATCACCAGCTAGTCCAACCAAGGCCCCGCGACATGCAATTCTCCAGTAAATCAATCTACTGGCCCTTCCCTACGATCTTTGTTGCCACTTTCGCGTCCACAGTACCTTACAGTGTGGTAGAGAACTATCATGCACGTACACCCTAACTTATACCCTTACCCATAGGTGGGCGCGATAACGAAAACATTTATCACGATAACCGATAAATCGATAACAATAACCTTATTGGCGATAACCGATAATCAATAACTGGTGATAAATTTATCGCCCGATAAGGCGATAACCGACCAATCAATAAATCCAAAATTCCGATACTAGCGATAACGATATTGATATTTTAAATAAAAAATCTTAAATGCTATCAGTAAACTGTTAGAAAACCCTTCATTTACCTTTTGCACACTAATATCTTCTAAATTCAATGTTTATCCTGTCTCTTCACTAATGAAAAGTACTGTTTTTAAGTAAAATAACTACATTTGAAAGTTTAAACTACTAAAAATGTCTTTTGCACGGCTCGCCCCTGTGCTAAACTGGAAGCAAAAAAATAAAATTATCGATTATCGCTAGTTTTGAACCAAAAGTATCGGCGATACCGATGAGTCGATAACGCGGGAAAAAAATATGGGATAACCGATAACCCGATATCGTTATCGCGATAAATTATCGCGATAACGCCCACCTATGCCCTTACCCATACCCTTACGTACACCCTTACCTATACCCTTACGTACACTCTTACCTATACCCTTACGTACACCCTTACCTATACCCTTACGTACACCCTTACCTATACCCTTACGTACACCCTTACCTATACCCTTACGTACACCCTTACCTATACCCTTACGTACACCCTTACCTATACCCTTACGTACACCCTTACCTATACCCTTACGTACCCCCCTTACCTATCCCTTACGACCCCCTTACCTATCCCCTTTACGTACACCCTTTCCCCTATACCCTTACGTACACCCTTACCTATACCCTTACGTACACCCTTACCTATACCCTTACGTACACCCTTATGTACACCCTTAACTATGTGACTTCTGTGTGCGATCAGCATTCTTTCTTTCCATCAAGTTTAAGGAGGACCATAGTGTTGTGAGAGAGAGAGAGAGAGAGAGAGAGAAAAGAAAAAAAAGAGGGTAAGAGAGAGAGAAGTGTACTGGATACCGGTCTTAGGGATGAAAATACAACAATTCCACAGCCTTTCACCTTTTACTTGTTAGTTCACCTACCACCTTCCTCCTCCTCCTCCTCCTCCTCCTCCTACTCCTCTTCCTTATTCCTTCCTTCTTCCCTGTCTGTATCTAAGAAAACGCACACACACACACACACACACACACACACACTTAATGCAAAGAAGCATTCAGGACTTCAAAGGCAAACTGGATAATAGTAGATTTGGAGACGGGACTACGAGCATAGCTCTTTTCCTGTATGTTACAACTAGGTAAATACACATACAGACTAGAGCACTTTTGTATCCAGGTGACAGTGGCGGCAAACTCATGACAACCACAGTACCATGACAACCATTGGTGTCACGCAGATATCTAGAAGGCATTTCCGCTTTGATTGTGTAAGCGCTGATAATGTCTTGTTTTCTCTCTCTTTTGGCGAATGTATTTACGCGGCTCTCTCTCTCTCTCTCTCTCTCTCCTCTCTCTCTCTCCTCTTTCTCTCCCTTTCCCCTCTTCTCTTTTCTCCTCTCTCTCTCTCTCTCCCCCCTTTCTCCTCTTCTCTCTCTCTCTCTCTCTCCACACACACACACACACACACCGTCAAGGCCGTGTTCAGGTCACAAAGGACAGGTGTGGCGATAGACAGGTGTGGGGGGGGGGCAGGTGGTGGTGGGGTATATCTATACAGCCTTATTCGTACGATCTAACCCACCCGTCCCCACCTGCTCCAACCAACCCATACAATATCTACCTCCCTTCTATCACCTATTAATCCTCCCTATCTTCCCCCCATCTTATATTCTACTTATCTTCCCTTCCATCTATCTTACCTAATCTCCAATAACCCCTCTCCCCCATCCCTCTCCTTACCTAATTCTCCCCCCAAAAACCTTTTCACTCTCGTACTTTTTCCTTTTCCCCCTTTCATCCCATTTTTCTTCGTGATGTTTGGTGGATGATGTGATGATGGTGATAATGGCTTCGTTTTTCTTTTTTTCTTTTTTACATCACAAAAGACTGGCCAGGGACACAAACAATAGGTAACAAAAAGCCTGGTCTGCCAAATCTGGCAGACCAGATATTTTGACCAAATTTGACAAAAAAATGTTGACCAAATTTTGGCAGACCAAATTAATGGAAATCTTTGTATTTTTATTATATATTCAGCATTCTACATCCTCTTGTCCTATATATTTTCACTCCTTCCCCTGGTTTTTCCTTGTTTTATTTTTTTTTGTTATTTTTGGGCCACCGCAATAAAGGTTTTCGCTATTTAGGTCACTTAGGGTGATTCGCTTCCCCTTAGGTAAAGGAAGTTTTTTGAGGGTCTTTCCAAGCTTTTTGTGCCGCTGAAACCCAAAAAATCGTGTTGGGCACTCGTTAGGGGGTAGTTTTCGGTTTTTGCATTTGGCAATTTGGCAATAAATTGGCAATTAAAAATTGCAAAATGAGAACCAACGTCGTAAGACCTTTTTTGGACTAAAATTAAAGCTTATTAAGAGTGCATAAATGTTTTTAGTACCCCGGGGTTGTATCTGTTCGCATTACTGAACTATAAGGGAATTAGAGATAAGTGGAAAAATGGAAAAAATTAAAAGGAAAAAATTTTTGGCCCTTTTTTTCCATCAAAAGTCTGAAATTTTTCTGGCTGTATCTTTCCATAAAGGGCATACCGTTTTTAATAAAAAAATGGTAACTTTTCTCTACTGTCCCTCATGGTCGATTTTATGACATCGTAATGAAATTTCGCAAATAAAAATGAAATTTCATTGGCTAAAATTTTTAAAAAAATTAGCTAAAAAACCCGAAAATAAAAAAAATTCTTTATTATTCGCCATAAATCGAAGCCCCTACCCCCGGTTCGCCCGGGTTTACGGGGCCATGAGCAGCCTCCGCCTCAAGAATCCAAGAGCGTGGACGTCGGGAAAAACAGGGGTCGCCGAAAGTCGTTGGTACCTTTCACGTCCTTGGCTGCGCCCATCCCCTTGGAACAAGTGAACCGGACTCTGAAAGGTGACGGGGGGCTTGTGGGGATCACGAAAAACCCCCCGACGGGGCC
Source organism: Chionoecetes opilio (assembly GCA_016584305.1). Lineage (NCBI taxonomy): Eukaryota > Metazoa > Arthropoda > Malacostraca > Decapoda > Majidae > Chionoecetes > Chionoecetes opilio. The sequence continues at coordinate 317,703 of JACEEZ010016004.1, forward strand.
CAAGTTCTTCTGACCCAAGACAAAACTCTTGGCAATAAAGGCCAAATCATTCGGAAGTTCTGCTACGGATCAAAGCACCAAAAGGACAGCCAGGGGTCACGAAGAAGACCCGGATGACCAAAGAGGTTTTGCTGGTCTTCTTCCCCAGCAAAAACCCCTTCACTCGCAAGAAACCCCAAACTCACCACCGTCCTTTCCCGAAAGGGTTTGGGCCAAAAAGATGGGGACGCACTGACAAAAATCGAGGAGACTGGCAAGGAAGCTCTCTTGAAATACGAAAGGGAAGGTCAGGGTGCGCAGCAAAATCCATGGGGGTCCCCGCATCGTCAGCCTACCAAAATTCAAAACGCTGGGGGAAGAAAACCAAAATTTCAATCGGGGGAAGCAGGTGATTGTCACGGGATCCTCAACTTTACTCGGCGCCTGCTGTCGCCCTCCAACTCGACAGCAGTCTGGGGCCTTCGCACCCTCATCTCCAAAATATAGCTCTCCCCCGTTCCCCCTTGCCCTCTTTGACGACCAAGGCCCCCGCGGGCACGACAAAAAGTGCCCTTCTCAGGGTTCTGGGGAAAATGAAGCGGCGGTCTCCACGGCCCCGCAAAACCCCCTTTTCCTCTCGCGTGCTGGTCCCCAACGGGATGGCTACCTTTAGCAGCACCCCCCCTTTCCGGCTCAGCAAAATTTAAGGACCCGGTTGGTCCCTCCTGCAGAGAGTTGCCCAACTGGGGTTTTTGGCACGGGGGTTGCACCTTGTTTTGACAGGTTCGAATCGGGGCGTCCCCCAAAAACAAACGGGGAACGCGAGCCCGAGGTGGAGGTCGATATCGACATCCAAAAAGGGGGACGAGGACAAAACTGGAATGACCATGGTAACTCTTGTCCCCCAAAAAACAACAAGACTGCATGACCTCTCTCATTGCCTCCCCCAAACCAGCACCTTCTGGGGTTACGCGTTTGCGCGTGGCACAAGCCGTGGAACTTCTGGACCGGGCGGAGCAAGTTCCTTAGAAAAGAGGGGGCGGACACTAAGATATATATCATCTCTCCATGCTTTGACAAAAATGTGGAGGGGAACCCTAGTTTCTCCGGACCTGACTCCTCGCCTCCTCCTCCGACACTTCCCCAAGATACCCCCCAACAGTGCCTCCAGTTGGCAAGACGACTTTCAACGTTTACTCATCCCACGAGAAAATGGGCTCCACGCGGATTGATCACGTCCCTTCCCCTGCTCTGACGGTTGCGACACCACTTGCCCCCCTTTAGGAAGGCAAGTTCAAATTGGGCCCGTGTTCCCGGCGGCCCCCCCCGGGAACCCTCGACGCTTTGGGTACACCCGAAGCCCTGGTCCGCGACGCAAGAGAGCCTGGACGGCTGTGCCCTTCGTGAGCAGAAATTTTCGGATAACCTGCTCTCGCCGCGGGGAGGTGGACGGCACTTCGAAGAAGAAGGTTTTAGCAGCACTGGCCCCCCGACAGTCAAGCCCCCACCCGCACATTTGCGAGCCCGCTCAGGCCCTCGTCGGGAGGGGGCTGTGAAGAAGGATTGGTGCCCTCGACCCCACCAAATACGGCTACGGACCAAAAACCCGGCCCTATCCCTTCCACCCTGCCTCCCGCCCCGCAAAGTATCATGGATGGAAAGCGTGCGGATGCAAGACGAACTCTCGACCAATCGCTGCCCTGTAACGCCCGCAACTCCTTGTTCGGAGCTTTGCGATTGCTCCCCCGGTGTGCTCAACGACGAGGAAAAGGGGGATGAGGGGGTCGATGGCGTAGAATAGATTGATTTTTTTCAACTTGTGAACGCTCGCTATCGCAGTAAGGGGTTTTTTTTTTGTTCTAATTGTTATTTTTCCAAAAAAACCGGAGGGGAAACCCGGTTTCGTTGTTTGAAAATTTTTTGTTCTGGATTTAAAACTCGGGTCACTTCGGGCGGAAAAAAAAAGGGTTTCGCTTTACCTTTGGTGAAGGGAAATATTTTGAGGGTCTTTTCCCAAGCATTTTTTTTAGTTTTAAAACCTGTTCTCCCCAATAATTTTACCCACCCCTTTCACAAATTCGTTAAATTTAAAATTTTCCTAGGAACTTTTTTTTGTTTTTTTTACTTTTTTTTTTCTAATTAAAATTTTGTTTTTAAATTTTTAAAAACTCAGGCTTTAAAGGGCCCAAAAATTTTTCCCTTTTTTATTTTTCCCAATTTTTTTTCCCCTTACTCTAATTTCCTTATAATGTAATCCGAACAGATACAACCCGGGTACTCAAAAACATTTTATCACTCTTAAAAACTTCAATTTTTTTCCAAACGAGGTCCCCCTTTCGCGTCTGGTTCTCATTTTGCAATTTTAATTGCCAATTTTATTGCCAAATTGCCAAATTGCAAAATTGCGCAAAACTTACCACAAAAGTGACCAAAATACATTTTCGGATTCAGCGGCACAAAAAGCTTGGAAAGACCCTCAAAATACTTCCTTCACCCAAGGTACGAAAGCCTTTTTTTTCCCCCCCCCAATGACCCACTATTTTGGGATGGCGAGGGGTTTAAGACAAAAGTTTTTTTTTTTTTTTTTTTGAGGTTTCTAAAGGTGGATATCAGGCTTTTTTTTTCTTTGTATTTTGGTGTGTGTGTGTTGTATATATATATAAAATTGTGTTTGTGTGGTGTTCACGGGTGGGCCCTCCAATGAGCATTTTACACACTGGGTTACGGGGAGTGGATCCGGGGTCCCCCATTTTCGAAACCGCACCCTCTCTTGCGAATCAAGAGGGTGTAGCAAAGTTTAGAGTTGGAAAAACAGCTGGTGTTTGTAATATCAGTGCGGAGCTCCTCAAAGCTGGGGGTGAGGCCATGATCCGCGGGTTTGCATGCTGTCCTGACTGCCGTGTGGCACTCAGGTACCATTCCTCCTGACTGGAAAAGGGGGCTGGTCGTCCCTCTCTGGAAAGGAAAGGGGACCGTCAGGACTGCAACAATTACCGCGGTATTACACTGCTCATGCGTACCAGGCAAGGTGCTTGCCCATCTATTGCTGACACGAATTCGCAGTCATCTGGTGAAGCATCAGAGACCTCAGCAGTCTGGGTTCACGCCTGGTAAGTCAACAACGGACCGTATCCTAGAGCTTCGTGTCCTGGTGGAACGCCGACGTGAGTTTCGACAGGGATGCTTGCAGCCTATGTTGATCTCAAGAAGGCGTTTGACTCAGTGCAATCGTGAGTCACTCTGGGATCTTCTGCGACTTCGAGGGATTCCTGCAAAGACTATTGGTTTGATAGCTGGTCTGTATTCTGGACCGAGAGTACTGTGAAGTGTGGGGCAGGTGTATCCAGCTTCTTTCCTGTGAATACAGGAGTGAGGCAAGGTGCGTCCTTGCCCCATCACTTTTCAACGCTTGTATGGACTGGGTATTGGACAAGGTTGTAGATCAAAGTGATTGTGGAGCATCCGTCGGCAACACCAAGATCACTGATCTGTTTTTTTGCCGATGATGCAGTATTCTTTGCTGAATCGCTGTGGAGGTCCGGGTTTGATGGCTCTTGGGCGCTGCACGAGGAGGCAAAGCCTTTGGGACTTGAGGTCTCCTGGCTCAAGACCAAGGTCCAGGTATTTGGAGACTTACTAGATGAGCAGTACAGTCTGTTCATGCGTGTGGCGAGGACATTGAGATCTTGGAAAGTTTTACAATACCTTGGTAGCGCAGTCCATAATGACGGCGGGTCACGTCAAGAAGTCTTACGGCGTGATTGGCATAGCCCACGGTGTTATGGACTCGCTCAGCGGGAGTATTTGGCGTTGTCGTACCTGTGCAGGAGGACAAAGATCCGGATCTTCAAGTCGCTTGTGATCCCTGTCTTACTCTATGGTTGTGAGACATGGACACTAAATAGTGACTTGAGAGACGAATCAATGCCTTTGGTAATAAGTGTCTTCGCAGAATCATGGGGTATCGCTGGGATGATTACGTGTCAAATCAGCGATTGCACCGTGAGACTGAATCGAGGCCTATTACCTGCATAGTCCGTCAGCGCCAACTTCGGCTATATGGGCATGTGGCACGCTACCCTGAAACCGATCCTTCCCATCGGGTTGTATCTGTAAGAGACAATCCGGCGTGGAGGAGGCCAAGGGGGCGCCCACAAGGCTCGTGGCTGGGGCAAGTTGATGTTTCTTGTCGAGAGCTGCTTGGTATGGGAAAGGAGCCTGCATGGGAACTCGCGCGTGGTGACCCCCGGGAGTGGCGTCGTAGGGTGGGTGAGGCGACGCGCCCCCCGGCGTATGCCCCCAATGATTGATTGATTGTGTGTGTGTGTGTGTGTGTGTGTTTGGAGGATTAAAACATGCAAGGCTGTGTCCATAATAAAAATTCAATCTTTCTCAAATATAAACGTTGGAGAACACACACAAACAACACACCACACACCACCACACCACAACACACACACACACACACACAACACACACACACCGTAGATGTACGTGAGATAGCTAAATGGAAAAATATATTTAGAAAGACCCATATAGAGATACACGCAGATAATTTTGGCACGTGGTAGTTATAAGGATTGACTGATATCCTATAAAAAAAAAAAAAATAAAGAGACGCAACATATCGGGGTAAGAGGATACACCTATGAAAAAAATCTACATATATTCCCGTGAGATTGATTGCCATGAATAATAAGTAATTGAAATAATAAATAACCATCATTGAAGAAAAAAACCCACCGAAATTCACGACCATTGTAATGATAATGATAATATAACAATCATGTTGATAAGTACACTGACAATGATGATATATAATAAAATACAACGACTTCCATTAAGCCGATGACAGATTTGACAGACCAGGCTTTTTGTTACCTTTTTTTTTTTGCTTGGGCCAGTCTTTTGTGATGTAAAAAATATGGGAAAAAAAAGACTAGCCATCACTACCATCATCACTATCATCACCATCATCACTATCATCACCATCATCACCACCATCACTATCATCATCACCATCACTACTATCATTATCACCATCAACACCACCATCATCATCATCATCATCACTATCATCACTATCATCGCCACTCAAGGCCATTCCTCCACCTGGCTTCCGATGGCTACCGGATGAGGACACACACACACACACACACACACACACACACACACACACACACACACACACACACACACCACCTGCTCCACCTGCGCTCGCCCCGCCCCTTCCACTACCTTGCCCCGCTAAAATAGTTAACAGTAGAGAGAAAAAAAATAAGAATATAAAACTGGCGCAATATACATTATACATGTCGCTGCTTGCATGGGCGCGCGCACGATTTATTGAACAGGTGTGTGTGTGTGTGTGTGTGTGTGTGTGTGTGTGTGGTAACAGTGTATGTGTGTGTGTGTGTGTGTGTGTGTGTGTAGATGGGGGGCGGGCGGCAGGTGTAGAGGCTGAAAT
>JACEEZ010016004.1:333148-343148 GCA_016584305.1 Chionoecetes opilio
GTGTTCTGCTCGCCACAAATCCTGTGGCACAAGTTGGCGCCGCGGTGCCACGCATGCCACAGGGAATGATGAAGAGTTTGTGATCGTGTCTGCGCAATGATTAAGGGGACCGTCCACGTAAAATGTAACTTTCATTGAATACATTTGAAATTGCGACATTTTCTTCAGTCTTACCTCAAGTTCATATAATGCAAGTTTCAACAAATTTGGATTAATCGTATTTATTATAAGAATTCTTTTATTTTTGATTACAGATTTTTTTTTGCAAATTTCAAATGGAAATACAGGAAAGACGTAAAGCTGGAGTGAGCTGAGAATTTACCCATCTAATCAGGATAGTAAAACAAAACTTTTGTGGTAGATTCATTGACATATTAAATCCCTCAATAGATTAAAAAAAAAAAAAATCATAAATGAAGAAAAAAACATCCTTTAATATATTTGTTTTGATTGAAACCTGCATGATATGAACTTGAGGTAACACTAAAGAAAATATCGCAAAATCAAATGTATTCAATGCAAATTAAATTTTACGTGGACAGTCCCCTTACGGGATTACATCTTTTAGTCCCCATTAACCCCTTCACGCCCAGATCTTTCCTTTGCTATATATTATCATCTGTTAACCATTACGAAAAGTAGCTTAATATACCAAATTAGCTAGTGGACAAGGGTATTAAACAGGTCATATCCATAGAATATTGCTTACATTCATTAAAATAGTCTAATGGTAGCCAAAATACGAAGGAAATGACGTTGTGGGCCTCAATGGGTAAAGACACAGGCAAATCTATATTGTACGTGTATGTACATCAAGACATCACATATTTTGCACGCAAGGAAATACTATGGCTTGCATGCCTGCTGCTGTTATGTATCTTCAATTTCTCTTGTTTTTAAAGATATGTGTATTGGCTTGTTATAGATTACTGAAAACTGATTAACAAATTATTGGAAACGAAGATAATAATGAAATTGAATTAATGACAATGATAATAATGATACTAATAAATAACGATGATAACAGGAAAAGAAGATGATTTTCTGATGCAGTTCGCCTTCTCCCAAACAAGCAGTGTGATAGAAATAAAGACAATATTTGTGGTGATGATGATACTAATAAAACTAGTAACAACAATATAATAATATTAATAATAATAATAATAATAATAATAATAAAAATAATAATAATAAAAATAATAATAACAAAATAATAACAGTAATAATATCAATGATAACTTATATAATAACACCAGATGGGAATCGAAAAAAATAATAGGTATATGTATGTATATGATAACAATATGTATGATAACAATAAGTCTGTGTATACACAAGGCCTCCCACGCAGGGGGGCGGCACAAACACAGCATTTCCCTCACACAGACATTCAATACAACGTGCAGGCTTCACATTCTAAATATACAAAAGGACTATGAAAATTGATAAACATTTACAAGTTTAAAATCCACAAAATGTATCAACATCTAAGTTTCATGAAAATTTCTATATTTTACAAAAACTATTGAATTTGGAAAGAAATCAATTTCGAAAAAAAAAAATTCTACATAAAGATATTTTGCATTGATGCAATCCTCTGCGATATTTTTTCACACGTGGGTATTCTGCTTTTCCACTTTTTGTTAGTTCCATTTTTTCTAAGCCTAAATTATCCGCACAAATTTTTATTGTATTTTCGTAACACTTAGACCAGTATGTGCATTTCAATATACAATAAAATAACAATGACAATAATAATAATAATGACAAAAAATAATAATAAATCTACTCTGATGGTACAAGTTTAATTCATATTAAAAAAACTTGGCACTTCCCTGAGAGTGATGATTTATTCCCTCAAGTACCGTGGTTATACACTTGTCAAGCCTTCTCGCCCATCACCACAGACACATCAAGTGGTGGTGGTGGTGTGGTGTGTTGTGGTATGTTGTGGTAGTGGTGTGGTAGAGGTGTGGTAGTGGTGGTGGTGTGGTGGTATGGTGGTGTGGTGTGGTGTGGTGGTGGTGTGGAGATACCGAGGTAGTGTGGTTTTGGTGGTGTGGTGTGGTGGTGGTGTGATGTGGTATGGTGTGGTGTGGTGTGGTGGTGGTGGTGGTGTGGTGTGGTGTGGTGATGGTGTGGTGGTGTGGTGGTGGTGGTGGTGGGGTGTGGAGGTGTGGTGTGGTGTGGTGTGGTGATTGTGGTAGTGTGGTGGTGGTGGTGGTGGGGTGTGGTGGTGTGGTGGTGGTGGTGGGGTGTGGTGGTGTGGTGGTGGGGTGTGGTAGTGTGGTGGTGGTGGTGGTGGGGTGTGGTGGTGTGGTGGTGGTGGTGGGGTGTGGTGGTGTGGTGGTAGTGGTGGTAGGGTGTGGTGGTGTGGTGGGGGTGGTGAATGTAGACAAACTATGGGAAAACTTGTTAATTTGTGTTTTCACCATGCTCCGCTTTCAAATACTTGCTTTGCGCCGCGGCTCTTGGTATATTACAGTGTACGTACCCTCGGCACATACGAGTATCCAGGCGCAGCGTATCTGTGCATAAATAAGTTGCGAGGTAAATGTGAGTGGCTGGTATGAATTGCCGAGAATATTTATTGTCAGTGCTAAATATCTTACCTAGAATCAGTTCACTTGCATCACCTGATAAATAATGGGTTTTCCTGGTGTTGTGGACATTTTTTTTTAGGTGAATGGTTCTCAATTATTATTATTTTTCATTTCGGAACGTCAGGCGATACTTAATCTCCATCACAACCCAGGCAGTTCACCAGAAAGTAAACAGGTTTATAATAGTGAGCTGGTGAATGGACTGTCGGGTTTCTTGCGTCCTCTTGGTGATTATGAAGTATTAACGAGTATTATCGTGAGTTTTTATATCTATGTTTTTGCTAATCTGTTCCTTATCCTTACTGCCGGCGTGCCAGGCAGATAAGGCCGAGGCGCCATCTGTGCCGCCTGTCTCCGCCCTCTTGCAGGTGGGTGCGGCCGGGGTGTAGTGTTGCCCTGGCAATGCTGGGTCTCCCGGGTACCAATACACCCGCGAGGGCTTAAAGACGCAGGACAAAAGCGCCTTCTTGATTCAATTACTGCTGGGGGCGGAGGCAGCGGGAGGGTCGATAGCGGGAGTCCTCAGCAGACAGCGTAGACAAATGCTGCCAGCAGGACACTCCCCCCCCCCCCCCAGTTCACGAAGGGTTCTCACCTGCCCTGGTGACAGCGGCGCCGCCTCCAGCCCGGCGTCGGAAATACCGGAGGAGGTGCTTCGTGTCGCCCAGGAATCCTGCACACCGTGGCGCCGGGCGCAGGGGAGAGGCTCGCCGGCACGAGTGGCGGCGGTGGCGGTGGGGGTCGAAGAGGTCGGTGAGGGGACACACCCTCTCCACCTGCCCACTCTGCCATGGGTGTGTGTGTGTGTGTGTATGTGTGTGTGTGTGTGTGTGTGTGACTGTGTGTGTGTGTGTGTGACTGTGTGTGCGTGTGTGTGTGTGTGTGTGTGTGTGTGTGACTGTGTGTGTGTGTGTGTGTGTGTGACTGTGTGTGCGTGTGTGTGTGTGTGTGTGTGTGTGTGTGTGCGTGTGTGTGTGTGTGTATGTGTGTGTGTGTGTGTGTGTGTGTGTGTGTGTGTGTGTGTGTGTGTGTGTGTGTGTGTAATATATATATATATATATTATATATATAAGAGAGAGAGAGAGAGAGAGAGAGAGAGAGAGAGAGAGAGAGAGAGAGAGAGAGAGAGAGAGAGAGAGAGAGAGGAGAGAGAGAGAGAGAGAGAGAGAGAGAGAGAGAGAGAGAGAGAGAGAGAGAGAGAGAGAGAGAGAGAGAGAGAGAGAGAGAGAGAGAGAGAGAGAGAGAATTTGGACATGTAGACATAAATATGCACATACACTAGCATATAGCACACACTAGATTTTGATAGATAAATGGCCAGAAAGATGTAGATACATAGATACCTACAAACTCTCTCTCTCTCTCTCTCTCTCTCTCTCTCTCTCTCTCTCTCTCTCTCTCTCTCTCCAACAATCTAATTTGTCACTTTGTAGCACAGCCAGGCCTGTGCGGCCCGGTGACTGCTAAACATGCACCTCAGTGGGCCTCCCGCGACGGTGACAGGCTCAGGGGACTCAGGCGCGACGCTCACACCTGATTGGCTGACCAAACGCGACGTCACGACACATAAAACCTAATACACGTAAGTGAGTCAGACGAGACAGCAAGTCCCTGCAGGCCACGCGGTGACCTCGCTGCGGCGGCAAGGCTCCACACACGATGTAAAGCTGATGCGGCCCGACCAGCTGCGGCAAAAGGCTTGAATCAATAATATGTGAGTGAAGTTTTCTGCTCCCTTTCCCTACATATCCTGCTTCTCTCTTTCTCTGTGCACCTCATGACGACTCAGGGCATCCCAGGCTTGCCGCGACTGACTGTGCTAATAGTAGGCAGCATGGAAGATCATACCTTTGATTTTAAAGAGCAACTGCAACAACAATGACAACAATAACAACGGTGATGAAAATGACGCCACTTGCTTCCTTAAACTTCTCCTCAACTATCCATCGCTCCTGCTTCACCTGTAAGGCAACACGGGCTGACGATGAGGAAAACACAAGGAGAAAGAGAGGGAAAAGCTAGGGTCTCACTCTGCTGAAGGAGGAAATAGTAGGACCCGGTGACATGGTGGATCAGTTAACCTATTGATCCACTCACACGCTGAGTTACTGCTGCATTACCTGGGCGACAAAGCAGCCATCAAGCCGCCACTGCATGCAGGAACCAACCACCAGATGCAGACAACAGCCAATCCCCAACACTGGATCTCCTCATTCCGCGACGCTCCATCTCGCTCCAGAGGAAATTCCGTCCGTGTATACGTGCGTCTCTGTCTTGCTTTCGTCCTGAGTCATGAGAAATTCTCCGCCTATGCCTTGGATTTGACTGAATTTTCCTTAATAAATACACGAATATACTTAATCTTGGAGTATATTAACTAATATTAAAGACGATATAGTTTCATTCTTTTATCATATATAGTCTTCAAAAATAGTTTAATTCTTAGGTAAAACACGTTTCCCATTCTTCAACGTCCCCCTATCAGGTGAAAGTTCAACATTGTCCCATAGCGGTTAACTAATCCAGCAAGGAAAAAAAACCTCAGCACCTTCAAGCCTTCAATATTTCCTTAACAGGAACCGCCAGCTCCCTGTGTGTGCCACTGTGGTTGTATTCCTCATCTTTCAAAGACTTATTCCTGACCTTGAAGACTCATGTATATTCTGTTAATCTTTCCTCCCCGTCGTGCTGCTCCCTCCGCTCACAAATTTATTTTAATCAGGGTATAACAAGAAGTAACGGATTCAAATGATTAAATGGTGGTAAATGATTGGAATAAACTCAATCTCAGGTAGTTAGTGTGGAGTCAATAGGGAGTTTAAAAAGGAGGCTAGACAATTTCATGGATGGGGATAAAAGGTGGATGTAGGTAGTGTTAAGTAACATAAACTACCACGTGTAGGTCTCACGGCCTCTTGTAGCTTCCTTATTTTCTTATGTTCTTATGATTTTATCTGTCTTGGTGCCTGTCTGCGGCACCAAAACGCCCAAAGTGGGAAGTGTCCTGGATACAGACTCGTTTCTCGATGATTCCTCAACAATTGAAACCTTTCGTCTGCAGTGAGTGATATATAAGTGAGTGATATAAGATTTACTGATACATAAAAGTGTGATTTGAAAAATAATGATACAAAAAGCTTTTCCTAATGTTATTTTGCACGAAATTCTGAATAGCGGGGTTCACTTCCGTTCTGTCTCGTGTTGCGATGAGACAAAGATAACCTGCACGAGTCTTCATTCTCGGACCGAAACGATACTACAGGTGTCTGGAATCGTGCCAAATACATCGTTCAAATAACAACGATAAAATACTTGTAGCCATACGTCGCCAGTAGTCATTTTCATTCTTACTTCTTCAAGTCAGTTGATTGGCAGCGAGCGAAGCGAGCTGCTTCTTACCATAAGACCCGTAGAACCAAGTTTAAGCCAAAAAGTGAATAACTGCTCCTAAATATTGTCGGATTGAGCTGAAATTTGACATGCAAGTAGTGCTGTCAAAATCAATGGGGGTCGTCGCAAGAAACTGTTCGCGTAAAACAGGCCTTAATGAGTAATTAGCGTAAACTACTCCTAATTATTGTCGGATTGAGCTGAAATTTGACATGCAAGTAGTGCTGTCAAAATCAATGGGGGTCTGTGAAACAAACTTTTTGCGTAAAACAAGCCCTTAATGAGTAATTAGCGTAAAGAGTTAATTGGCTGGAACGTGGCTCGCTGCCACGTTCCAGCCGCAAGAACTGAGCCAAAAGCAAAGGGGCCAGAGGCTGGACGCCTATACTTGATATATTTAGTTATTTACAACAAAACTCTTCACCAGAAAGTTTACTAATACCTCAGTACCACAGGATAAGTTTTCTATGTATATTACCTTTAACATCCAACCACTGAGTATTCATTATCAAGACTTAATTGTGTCGCCACTTGAGTTCCCTCGCACGATGTAATGTTTATGTGTTCCTCCTCGAGCACAGGAAACTATTTGAGTTTTATCCCAGTCTTTCCTCCAAGGTGGAATTACTGGTATCCTTGAGGCCCAAATGTTCCCTGAATAGTGACGATGCAAACATTCCAAAACACTACCACATTAGTTGGTCTTAGTATTGTTCTTTTCTTTTCTCTTATTTTGTTCAAGATTGCTTGGTTTTCATTTGTATTTTTTGGGGGAAATTCTTTTTTTTTTATCTTGCTTTTTGTTGTTGTTGTTATTACTATTTTATTTTTTCTATTAGTATAGTATAGTACAAGTGCTTGTGGGCCCGTCGGACCCATGTATTGATGTTGGTAGTAGTACGTAGTATATATTAGACAACAATGTGAGTGCAAACTCCAATCATGTTGCTGCTGTCGTTGGTCACTGGTCAAAGTGCCTCGGGGTAGACCACGTTTCATGTGATTCCACGGGGCGCCAACACTTCGACGGCATCAGCACAGCCAACCCTTGACGGGCTGACGTAGAGTTGGACGTGCGTGTACACGGATGTAGGCAAGTAGACTCCCACGTACCTCTTGGTCTGGCCCTGGCACTTGTTGATCGTCATGGCAAATGCAACACGGATGGGAAATTGCAGACGGTGCATGCGGAATCCAGTTCAAGACGCTGCTTGCGTGATGATAGGTACGCGAGGCAGGTAGAAGTCGTCGCCTCGGCTGCTCGGTTGAAGCGCTTTACAGCCTAAATTGATCGTGATCGTGGCGCCTTCGGACTCGCCTTCGCCTCCGCCTCGGAAATATAATATATATTCTTATAATATATAAAATGCGTATATATATATATATATATATATATATATATATATATATATAATATATATATATATATATATATATATATATATATATATATATATATATATATAATATATATATAATATATATATATATATATATATATATATATATATATATATATAAGTATAATGTATATTATATAAGTATAATATATGAGTAAATGTTGTATAGTTCAATTATACCGACAGAAACATATATTAACGCAAACACGGCTGTCCTGCCGGCCGGTAGCAGTACAGAGGAGCGCAGTAACGGAGGAGCGGTTGGTGTTCGGTCGCGAGTCGAATACAATTTCGAGAAATTGAACGCTGGCCGAGTTTGGATAGCTTACTGCTCAACTGCTCAACACAGTTTTTAGCCCAAAACCCCCCTTCAAAAGTATTCAATCGACATGGGACCAAGCCGCTTACCACCTACGATATATTTGCAATTTTTTTTAGCCTACTCTTATCAAAATTCAATACAGGTACAGTTTCGGCTACCCAAAACAGACAGACAGACACACGGCTACTGCTATAGCAAAACAGACAGACAGGCACTCCGCTACTGCTATAGTATATTAGATAGATAAGGTGGATAGTATAAAATTAACATAGGAAGGGAAATAATAGAAGGAGGACAGGAAAGGATGGTGAGGAGGGAGGCCGAGCTGGAAGACGAAGATGAGTAAGAGGGAAGAGATAAAACACTCCAACGTTATGTTTAATGTATCTGATAACGTTAACACTCACGTCTTCTCGGTCCTGTTCAACACGTTTTTTACGTCTTACCTGAAAATATAAACAAAACAAATATCAAGCGACGGAAATTTGCAGATAATAAGAAAAAATCCCAGCAAACTCCCCACAGCAACCCCACACAAACACACAAACGGTAAATCCATGAGTCTACGGAGTTAGTGAAATGTGGCAAGAAGTTACCTCAGAGTTTCTTCCTGTAATCTAATACTCTTTAAAGTGTTTTTAGCCCGAAACCCCACTTCAAAATTATTTAATCGACATGGGACCAAGCCGCTTACCACCTACGATTTATTTGCGATTTTTTTAAAAACTCATCAAAATTGAAATTACAGTTTCGGCTACCCAAAACAGACAGACAGACAGACAGACAGACAGACACACGGCTACTCCTATAGTATATTGGATTCTTAGTATAGTTCTTTTCTTTTCTCTTATTTTGTTCAAGATTGTTTGGTTTTCATTTGTATTTTTTGGGAGAATATATTTTTTTTATCTTGGATTTTTGTTGTTGTTACTATTCTAGTTTTTCTATGTCTGTGATTCTGTCTTTCTGTCTATCTCTCTTTGTGTGAAACTTTGATTATGTTTGTCTGTTCATTTGTCTATCTGTTTGTTAGTATGTCACTCCCTACTACCCTTTCTTTTCTCTCTCTCTTGATTTCTTGTCTTCCCAAGGTATTCGTTTGATCCTCAACAGGGAGACCGTGAAGCGCTTATCCTCCCTCTCTAATGACCAGCTTCAGTTCCCTTGGGAATATACTGGTTTTTTTTCGCTTCTCTGGCCAATATCGTGAAGAAATAACGAGTCGTAACTTATTTCTTTGTATTCCTACTGATGCCAAAACCTTGAATACCTTAACGAAGAGCCTATTTTCTGTTTTTTTCATCTAATGCCTATAGACACGACCCTATCGAGGTAAAACTACTGTATGTCATTATTTCATATCATTCACGTGTCCCTTTGTACTCGTGAATTTGTATCGCCAATAACTTAACAGTTGGTACACGTGCACATTCTCTATGATAGGATCAAAGCATCTTATGTCATCGTGGTTAGTTCGCTACGGAAGATAACTACAGTAACCTTACGTTAAGGTTGCATAGAAGCCACGCCCCCTGCCTTCCCCCTCTTTTATACGGGGCAGCTGATTGGTGCACTCCTCGTATCATCACTATACCACTCACAATATCCTCACTACACAACAGCGCGTGACCTTGCAGAAAGTAGTAAAGATTGGCAGAGCAATCTTTACTACAATGGGTGTAGTGTAAATATAGGCCAACTTTTCTTTTTAGTGAAGATAACATGTGCATTACACACACTCTTGTTACTATAACTGCCACTCTTTAAACGCACCGTCAAGATATAATGTTATAAAATCTAGATATACACTATTGCCTGGACACCATTCCCTTCCTTCGTCCTGTCCCACTTAATGAAGACGAATTAATAAATGACGTGTGATTACTAAATATTTGTCTGTCTGGTCGCCTGACTACTTGTTGAGCACTTGTTTGTCTTGTCTTTCTGTCTTTAACTGTCTGCGTTTCTCTGTTCCTGTCAGTCTATCCATCTTATTATCTATTTGTCTGATATTCTTCTGCTTATGTCTTGTCAATCAATTAGTGTCTCTGTCTGTCCGACTATCAACATGCCTGACTGCGTGCCTGTCTGATCGTCTGTCTAGCACTCTGGAAGCTGATTTCTCACCTCTCTGTTTATCCATCTGCTAGCTTCCTTGTCTGCCTGCCTGCCTGCCTGCCTGCCTGCCTCCCTGCCTGCCTCCCTGCCTGCCTCCCTGCCTGCCTGCCTGCCTGCCTGCCTGCCTGCCTGCCTGCCTGCTGCCTACAGCCTGCCTGCCTGCCTGC
>JACEEZ010016004.1:345648-350648 GCA_016584305.1 Chionoecetes opilio
CTGGGATACTTGGCTATGCCTCTATGTCTGCCTGCCTTCCTGTCTATCTACTGTCTTTTTTCTATCTATCTGTCTATCTATCTATCTATCTATCTATCGATCGATCTATCTATATATCTATGTCAGCCTGCCATCCCATCTATCTATCTATCTATATATCTATGCCTACCTGCCTGCCTGCCTGTCTCCATCTCTTTCTATGCCAACGTAAAACCATATTGGTAAACAGTACAAGGAATACGACACAACTAGAGGAGGAAAACAAAGCATGGCACTCTATTTCTGTGAAGGAGAAAAACTCGTAGGAAAACACACATAGGGGCACAGGAAAAGGAAAAGAAAGAAAAGAAATAATAGCAACAATAATAATAATAATAGTGTCTCAATCATCTAGTACGCATTTCTAACAGGAGGTGAGTAAGTATATGACAAGAAACCGACAGCAGTGAACGTTCAAAGCTTACAACGAGTGACTGTAACAAACATTATCTTATACCTAGTGTGTATCATAAGGTAAGGCAGCGGCACTAGGCTAGTCCAACAATAAATAACCAGTTAATAACTAAAATTAATCACTCCGTTATGTATAAATGACTATCACATCCTACATTGCCTCACGTCATTGCTGCCAAAGCCTTTTTAGAATTACATTTTGTTTTACCATTTAGTTTAATATTTGGCACGATTCCAGACACCTGTATTATCGTTTCTGCTTTAGGCCTAATTATAAAGGTTTTGATTGCTGCCTTAATCCCTTCACCCCCAGATTGTTCCTTTAATTCATAAAATTGTCTGTTGCGAACCATAAAATTACAAAAAGTAACTGAATATATAGAATTAGCTAGTGGACAAGAATACTAAACAGGTCATATCTATAAAATATTGCTTATATTCACTAAAAATCGTCTAATGGTAGCCAAATTACAATGGAAATTACGTTCTGGGCCTCAAGGGGTTAATCTACGTTCACTACGAATACAGCAAGCTTGACATTGAAGTCTAAGCCAGATGGTAGAAAATTCTGAAGATTCAAGACCGTGGGCACGAGAGCAAGTGATGTCGTTGTGTACATATTACACGCAACAGCCACATTTGGGTTGAAAATGTGAATAGAAAGAGTAAGAGGGAAAAGAAAAGGGACTCCTGTCAGTATTTACAGAGACCTGGGTTTCGGTGAGGAAAAGAAGAAAAGATGATGATGATAATGATGATGATGATGATAAGGAGGAGGACGAGTAGGAAATGAGTAGTAATATCCTCTTCCTCCTCCTCCTCCTTATTATCATCATCACCATCACCATCATCATCATCATCATCATTGTTAATCCCTGAGAAGCAAAGATTTCATCCCAGAATACAATGCGGCATGGATGAAAAAAAGAAATGAAACTAGTATTTAGCCAGGCGGTTGTGGTGGAGAGAGAAAGGGAAGGGTGAAGGGAGGGATGATGGAGGGCGGGAGAAGGGCCGCTAAAGATCTTGTGTGTGTGTGTGTGTGAGAGAGAGAGAGAGAGAGAGAGAGAGAGAGAGAGAGAGAGAGAGAGAGAGAGAGAGAGAGAGAGAGAGAGAGAGAGAGAGAGAGAGAGAGAGAGAGGAGAGAGAGAGAGAGAGAGGAGAGAGAGAGAGAGAGAGAGAGAGAGAGAGAGAGAGAGAGAGAGAGAGAGAGAGAGAGAGAGAGAGAGAGAGAGATGCTCCTGACCTCCTGCTGCTCCTGGGGAACTACCTGCAGGGAAGAACCCTCCAGGTCGTCGTCAACGGGCAGGCCTCTGAGTCCCTGCCAGTGGAAGCATCAGTCCCACAGGCCTCTGTGCTGGGGCCAGTCCTGTGGAACATCTACGTGGACGATCTTCTCCGGCAGCTGCCAGCAGTCTCGGCTTACGCTGATGACTGTACTCTCTCCTGCTCCTACCCGCGATATGACTGTGGGCGTGCTGCTGATGAGATCAATCAGCAGCTGAGTGTTATACAGGAGTGGGGTACACGTTGGCAGGTGACCTTTGCTCCGGAGAAGACACAGGCAATGGTGGTTTCTCGGTCCCCCGCTGCCGGGCCAGCAGTGGAAGGGAGGCTGCGGTTTGGTGGCGTTCCTCTCCCACTCCAGGAAGCCGTCAAGGTTCTGGGAGTAGAGGTGGACCGAGAGCTAAGGTTTGACGGCCACATCAAACACATTGCTAAAAAGGCCTCTCACAGGGTCTCTGCCCTGCGAAGGGTAGCCAGCTTCCTCGACATAGGAGGGAAGCTCTTGCTCTACAAGGCCCAGATGCGGCCTTACTTAGAGTACGCCGCCCTCTCCTGGATGTCGTGTGCAACCTCGCACACTAAGAGGCTGGACAGCATCCAGCGTCGAGCTCTGCGACTGGTGGATGCTGCAGACCCCCCAGACCCACCAGCCCAGTTCGAGCCGGTGAGTCCTCTCGACTCACTGGAACACCGCAGGGACGTCGCGGCGCTTGTGGTATTCCACAAGGCACAGGTGCAGGGAGTGCCACCTGGCTGGGTTACGACAGCCTCCGAGAATCGCCACGCGAAGCACGAGAACGGTGCTTACCAGTGGTGATGCAGTGGAGGTGCCGCGTTCCCGTGCCAGCCAGCACCAACGCACCTTTGTGGGCCGCGTCGCCAGGATGTGGAACATTTTCACGGCCGCTGTCCCTCACATCCAGGAGATGAACACACAAAGTGTAAAGTTGGCGGCCAATTGGTGGAGACTGTCGAAGCCCACCCCGCTGACGCTAGTGATACTGTGACACTAGTGACAGCAACAGTGCCTCAACAAACACTTTAGTGATGCTTATATGTATATAATGTTAGTTTTTTAGGTCTTTGTATTTATGTGTATATAGCTATATTTACTTGCCCTTAAGATAGGTAGCACACGACAGTGCACCTTTGGGCTTCATGTATATGTATGTTTAAATAAAAATAAAAAAGAGAGAGAGAGAGAGAAAGAGAGAAGATGAGAGAGAGGAGAGAGAGAGAGAGAGAGGAGAGAGAGAGAGAGAGAGAGAGGAGAGAAGAGAGAGAGAGAGAGAGAGGAAGAGAGAGAGAGAGAGGAGAGAGAGAGAGAGAGAGAGAGAGAGAGAGAGAGAGTATACAACATAGTACACTCCCCCACACACAAAAATATTTAAGTACAATACAACGAAAAGAAAAAAAAAGGAGCCTTGAGAGGTGAAGAAAAAAAATTAAGGGATCAATCAATGTCTGAAGAGTTAAAAACAACCAAGAAGGGGACTGGCCGACGAGAGACAGACAGACAGACAGACAGACAGACACACAGACACACACACAGAAGGTCACAGAGACATACACAAAGATGACATAATAACAAGACACAAAGAGATAGACAAAAAGCGATGCAGACTGACAAAAACAGAGAGAGAGAGTGAGAGAGAGAGAGAGACAGAGAGAGAGAGAGAGAGAGAGAGAGAGAGAGAGAGAGAGAGAGAGAGAGAGAGAGAGAGAGAGAGAGAGAGAGAGAGAGAGAGAGAGAGAGAGGAGAGAGAGAGAGAGAGAGAGAGAGAGAGAGAGAGAGAGAGAAAAATAATATATATAGAAGATAGAAATAGAGAGAGAGAGAGAGAGAGAAAGAAAAAGATAAGAGAGGAGAGAGAGAGAGAGAGAGAGAGAGAGAGAGAGAGAGAGAGAGAGAGAGAGGAGAGAGAGAGAGAGAGAGAGAGAGAGAGAGAGAGAGAGAGAGAGAGAGAGAGAGAGAGAGAGAGAGAGAGAGAGATAATAGGGAGGAAAAAATCTGCCAATGGGATGAAGTTTGTGCCTGCTCTTGAGAGAAACCTGTGACGTCATTCCCTCCTCCTCCTCTTCTTCAACCCACCACTAAATCCTCCATCCTCCTTCTACCTCTTACTTACAGACTTATTTATTCATCCTACTTCTGTTTCCTCTTCCTTATTAAAAACCGCCTCCATTTCTCTTCCCTCTTCATCCCCACTTCCTTCACCCTTCCTCTTTTTTTTTCTCCTCCTTACTTCTCCCCTTATTACCTCTCCCTTATTTACTCTTCTCCTTTACTCCTCTTCACCCATTCCCTTGCTTTACTCAACCAATCTTCACCAAGTTCTTCCTCTTCCATCCTTCCTTCCACTTCTCCACTAAATGCACAAGCGGTTCCTCGTTTACCCAGTCTAATGAAAAAAGAAAAATAACAACAACAACAATAATACCAACAATAATAATAACAATAACAATAATATGAGAATAGTATAAGAAACGTAAATACATAGGAACAGAAGGAGTCTGCAAAATATCAGTCAAGCTACACAAGGGAACTAAACAGGGTTGAGTCAAAAGCTTTTCGTCTTCAACTCCCCTCCCCTAACTGACTGTCTTCATTCTTTAAATCACCGCCGGAATGTTGCTTCTCTTGCTATCTTCTACCGTTATTTTCATGCTCACTGCTCTTCTGAACTTGTTAACTGCATGCCTCCCCCCCTCCCGCGGCCTCGCTGCACAAGACTTTCTACTCATTCTCATCCCTATTCTGTCCATCTTCCTAATGCAAGAGTTAATCAGTATCTTTACTCTTTCATCCCTTTCACTGGTAAACTCTGGAACTCTCTTCCTGTTTATATTTTGTAGCTACGACTTAAATCTTTTCAAGAGAAGAGTAACAAGACACCTCCCGAACTAAATTGGCCCACCCCCCTTTTTTTAATTCTTTTTTTATTCTCTTACTGTGTTCTTTATAGGGACTGGCAGCTAAGCGGGCTTTGTGTTACCCATTTTTGTTGTGCCCTTGGCCAGTCCTTTGTGATGTAAAAAAAAAAAAGAAAAAAAAAAGGGAGCTCCTGTTTACCCACATTAGTCGGACCGGCTTACTGGCGGGGCAGCTCAGGAATGCGCTAATGCCACATATTGAAAATAATTGAGCTTTTGTTTGTGACCTTTGACTTTTATACCATCTTTCATCCTCATCCATGACTTCATCCAACCTTCCCGTAAAGCTCTCTATTGTATTCGCGCTATAACTATAATATAACTAT
>JACEEZ010016004.1:355648-370648 GCA_016584305.1 Chionoecetes opilio
GGATTCCAATAGCCACTCTCAGGTCAGCCAAGGTCATGACCGTGACCTCTCTCTCCCCGCGCCAGACATCACTTCGCATACCGCCGTCGTGACCTCCGTCTGATCAGTCACCCCGCCAGTCACGACCACAGGGAAATATCGCGTCTATTGTATTCCTTTCATGTGTTATTTCCTTTTATTCCTTTCATTTCCCTTCATGTGGACGAGGCAGAGGTGGTGGTGGTGGTGGTGGTGGTGGAAAGGCGACGCAAGGCCCCCAATCCTACATCTACCTGCCTGCCTCTCCTACCTCCCCCTGTAATCCCTGCAGTCTTCACTTCATCCAGTCTCACCTTCACTCACCTCACCTGTCTCGTCCCCCCATTCGTTCTACCGCCTACCCTCCTATTCCCTCATTTTCTTCCTTTTTATATCCATCCATTCACTCATTTCCTTTCTTTTATTGCTACGTAATCTTACATCTCTCCTTTCCTACCTCCTGTTATTTCACTTTACTCTTTCGACCGAAGATTATTTTTTATTGGCATATCAAAATCCTGGTTGAACACTACGAATAGAGACTTTTTTGGCTGAATATATTTTACCTGGTTACTTAATCTTTAGCTGTGAAATGGCGAATAGAACAGGCGGAGGAGTATTACTATATGTAAAAACCAGTCTTCATCCTACGGTCATCGGATACGAGAGAAGTGATAATGTGGATTCTCTATTTTTGCAGCTAAAGATCCGTTAGAAAAAAAACACATTTATCGGACTCATCTATAGACCCCCAGTTCACAATAGTAACGCTGATAGCTAGCTGTATGACCAGTTAATTGAAATGAGTAATGAGTTCGATTGCGTCATCTTTGGTGATTTCAAGCTAACCATTACTTCCTGGGGGAATCCACTAAACTCTCATTCGGATCACGACTTCTATAGCGATTTATCCCTTAAGTTCCTTAACTCAACATGTTCACAAACCACGAGAGGTGACAATATATTGGACCTTGTTTTTTCAACAAATGCTGATTTGGCAAAGAATATGAATATTGGCCCGGAATCTGGGACGAGCGACCATAAAATTATGTCTTTTGATGTGAATCTGGAAGTGTACAGGGAAAGCGTTG
This sequence comes from Chionoecetes opilio, assembly GCA_016584305.1. Taxonomy (NCBI): domain Eukaryota; kingdom Metazoa; phylum Arthropoda; class Malacostraca; order Decapoda; family Majidae; genus Chionoecetes; species Chionoecetes opilio. The sequence goes on from JACEEZ010016004.1 coordinate 356,758, forward strand.
GTAATGAACAAATGTTCCTGTATAGACAAGGTAACTCTGAAAGACTTTATCAGAAACAGATTGGACTGATTGGACTCAGTCTTTCCTATCAAATTCCATGTCAGTTTTTCAATCCTGTATGGTGTATCTTTTTCTCATTTTTTTCCTGCCGGCCTCGGCAAGAGGCATATTGCCGTTCTCTGGAATAGTATGTGGTATGGGGGATGTCTTTAGCCAATCACCGTTGTCCAAGCTTGTGACGTCACATAGGGGTGGAGCTTAATTAATCGGTGTTATAATCTGTGTTTTATTTAGAATAATTTATTTAGTCTAGGTTAGGTTAGGTTAGGTTGGGTTAGGTTAGCTTAGGTTAGGTCAAATCAAACAATTTAGTAAGTCTAATCTTGAATAAAACATACAGATTATAGCCCCGCGATCACATAGGCTCCACCCCAATGTGACGTCACGAGCTTGGACACGGTGATTGGCTCGACATCCCCACACCACATAATATTCCAGAGAATGGGAATATGCCGGCCGGAGGGAGAGGTGGGTGGCGAGGAGCCTTCAACTTTACTATTCTTTTACCTCTAAGTTCTAACACGTATAGAAACTATACTGGTACAAAGAAGTCACACAGGCAGCCTTGTTTTGCCAAGTACAGCTGTTGCTGCCTGTTCTTCCTTTGTATTGTCCCATTGGTTCACCTCTATGCTCACACTCCCCATCTCCCCCCAACACACTCCTCCCCTGCCTTTCACACTCCCCATCTCCCCCAAAACACTCCTTCCCAGCCTTTCACACTCCCCATCTCCCCCAACACACTCCTCCCCTGCCTTTCACACTCCCCATCTCCCCCAACACACTCCTCCCCTGCCTTTCACACTCCCCATCTCTCCCAACACACTCCTCCCCTGCCTTTCACACTCCCCATCTCCCCCAACACACTCCTCCCCTGCCTTTCACACTCCCCATCTTCCCCAACACACTCCTCCCCTGCCTTTCACACTCCCGACCTCCCCCAACACACTCCTCCCTGCCTTTCACACTCCCCATCTCCCCAACACACTGCTCCCCTGCCTTTCACACTCCCCACCTCTCCCAACACACTCCTCCCTGCCTTTCACACTCCCCATCTCCCCAACACACTCCTCCCCTGCCTTTCACACTCCCCATCTCCCCCAACACAACTCCTCCCCTGCCTTTCACACTCCCCATCTTCCCCAACACACTCCTCCCCTGCCTTCACACTCCCCATCTCCCCCAACACACTCCTCCCCTGCCTTTCACACTCCCCATCTCCCCCAACACACTCTCCCCTACCTTTCACACTCCCCATCTCCCCCAACACACTCCTCCCTGCCTTTCACATTCCCAGCTCCCCCAACACACTCCTCCCCAGCCTTTCACACGCCCCATCTCCCCCAACACACTCCTCCCCTACACTTCCATAGACGCCCCCCCATCTCCCCCAACACATCCTCCCCTGCTTTCACACTCCCCACCTCCCCAACACACTCCTCCCCTGCCTTTCACACTCCCCATCTCCCCCAACACACTCCTTCCCTGCCTTTCACACTCCAATCTCTCCCAACACACTCCTCCCCTGCCTTTCACACTCCCCATCTCCCCAACACACTCCTCCCCTGCCTTTCACACTCCCCATCTCCCCCAACACACTCCTCCCCTACCTTCCATAGACGCCCCCCCATCTCCCCCCAACACACTCCTCCCCTGCCTTTCACACTCCCCATCTCCCCAACACACTCCTCCCCTGCCTTTCACACTCCCCATCTCCCCCAACACACTCCTCCCCTGCCTTCACACTCCCCATCTTCCCCAACACACTCCTCCCCTGCCTTTCACACTCCCCATCTCCCCCAACACACTCCTCCCCTACCTTTCATAGACGCCCCCCCCATCTCCCCCAAACACACTCCTCCCTGCCTTTCACACTCCCCATCTCCCCCAACACACTCCTCCCCTGCCTTCCATAGACGCCCCCCCATCTCCCCAAACACACTCCTTCCCAGCCTTTCACACTCCCCATCTCCCCTAAACACACTCTCCCCTACTTTCCACACTCCCATCTCCCCCAACACACGCCTCCCCTGCCTTTCACACTCCCATCTCCCCCAACACACTCCTCTCCTGCCTTTCACACTCCCATCTCCGCAACACACGCCTCCCCTACCTTCCATAGACGCCCCCCCATCTCCCCTAAACACTCCTCCCCTGCTTCCATAGACGCCCCCCCCATCTCCCCCAACACACTCCTTCCCAGCCTTTCACACTCCCCATCTCCCCTAACACACTCCTCCCTACTTTCCACACTCCCCATCTCCCCCAACACACGCCTCCCCTGCCTTGTCACACTCCCATCTCCCCCAACACACTCCTCCCCTGCCTTTCACACTCCCCATCTCCCCCAACACACGCCTCCCCTACCTTCCATAGACGCCCCCCCATCTCGCCAACACACTCCTCCCCTGCCTTTCACACTCCCCACCTTCCCCAACACACTCCTCCCCTGCCTTTCACACTCCCCATCTCCCCAACACACTCCTCCCACTACCTTCCATAGACGCCCCCCCCATCTCCCCAACACACTCCTTCCAGCCTTTCACACTCCCCATCTCCCCAAACACACTCCTCCCCTACCTTCCATAGACGCCCCCCCATCTCCCCAAACACACTCCTTCCCAGCCTTTCACACTCCCCATCTCCCCCAACACACTCCTCCCTACCTTCCATAGACGCCCCCCCATCTCCCACAACACACGCCTCCCTGCCTTTCACACTCCCCATCTCCCCTGACACACTCCTCCCTACCTTCCATAGACGCCTCCCCCATCTCCCCAAACACACTCCTTCCCAGCCTTCACACTCCCACCTCCCCAACACACTCCTCACCAGCCTTTCACACTCCCAACTTCCCCAACACACTCCTCCCCAGCCTTTCACACTCCCCATCTCCCCCAACACACTCCTTCCCAGCCTTTCACACTCCCCACCTCCCCCAACACACGCCTCCCCTGCCTTCCATAGACGCCCCCGGAAACCTCTCGGGGCTGGCGGCTTCGGGTGGTGCTAGCGAGTCGAGTGCCAGCTGCTCCCTCACGCCTGGCTGCTGTTATGTGGCGCAGGTGTGTGTGTGGGGCGCCCCTCCCTACTGACGAAGGTGTGTGTGTGTGTGTGTGTGTGTGTGTGTGTGTGTGTGTGTGGTGTGTGTGTGTGTGTGTGTGTGTGTGTGTGTGTGTGTTTTATTGGTTTAGAGTTTAGAAAAATATAAATACTAAATCTAATGTCACGTTATCACACACACACAATTTTTTTTTTCTTTTCTCTCTCTCTCTCTCTCTCTCTCTCTCTCTCTCTCTCTCTCTCTCTCTCTCTCTCTCTCTCTCTCTCTCTCTCTCTCTCTCTCTCTCTCTCTCTCTCTCTCTCTCTTCCTCCTCATATCTCTTCTTTCATTAAATGCAAACATGTTTTCTACTTTTATTCTATATTTACTTATACAATCCTAAGTTTTATGAAAAACATACATAAAGAAACTAGTGCTATCCATACCGACCCACACCTATGCACAGGTACTCAATGGCTGATTAATTGAGTTGAGAGATGCATAGTAACCACTGTCCCCTTCCTTCCTTTTCTGCTCCTTTTAATATCAATGATCGGCGTTTTAATGAACTCCTTAACGCCCAAATCTTTCCTTTGCTCTATGAAATCGTCTGTTGTTAGCCATACAATTACAAAAAAGTAACTTGATATTCTAAGTTAGCTAGTGGACAAGGATACTAAACAGGTAATATCTATAAAATATTGGTTATGTTAATGAAAATCGTCTAATGGTACCCAAATCACAATGAAAATCACATTATGGACCTCAAAGGGTTAGGCTTTGTGTTGCGTTGGTAGAGTGAAGGGAGAGGAGTGAGAGAGAGGTGGGAGTGGGAGGAGAGGAGTGGGAGAGGGAGTAAGTAAGTAGGTCATGGAGAGGGAGAGTTGTGAGGAAGATGTGGTGGGGGTATAATCATCGCATATAGTGGTGGGTGGTGGTGGTGCTGGTGGGTGGTGGTGGGTGGTGGTGGAGGGTGGTGGGTGGTGGTGGTGGGTGGTGGTGGAGGGTGGTGGTGGTGGTGGTGGGTGGTGGTGGAGGGTGGTGGTGGTGGTGGTGGGTGGTGGTGTTTGTTTTCCAATAAGGAGGTGGCAGTATTGGAAACAAGAGTGAGTAGGTGGTCCACTACACAACACACACACACCACACACACACACACACACACACACACACACACACACACACACACACGCACACACACACACACACACAATGCAATGGGAACCTAACACCTGAAAATTCTATCCAAAGAGCTCAGTAAGGGAAGCTGCTAAACGCCCCCACACCACTATACGTGTCACCCCCAACACAGGGTAACTCTCCCCTCCTTCACACCCTCCGCCCACGCACTCCAACATCCACACATTTCTCTACTTTCTGCACATCGGTCTCCCACGCACGCTACCGCCCACACACACACACACCCTTCCCTTAGCACCAGACATGGGTTTGTCTTCGCAATCACGGGTTTGACAGGAGCCCTACCTAATCTATGTAACTTAACCTAACTTAACCTAACCTTACATGGTGACTGTTGTTTCAAGGTATGGATGATGAATAAAGAGCGTGGGAACACAAGCATCATGGTATAAACAGGTACAAGGGATACAGTTCATGACTACACCCAACGCATCTAGTATCAGGGCGTGAAAGGTCAGGAATACGTCACCAGCGTCCTGAGGCACTACTGACGTCACCATGGGTCACCAAGTTACTTATTACAGCCTGAAAAAGCAATTGCTACCTTGAGTTTGGACTGAAATAGTTACTAAGCTAGTCTCGACCTCGGCTTCATCAGGCTTCAGCTTGTTTTGGCATCGTATTTAGGTTCGTGACTCTAAGGGCTTTAACCTCGAACCCACAGAACACCATGTCTGCCTCCCACTCACTCACTCCTTTGTCATGACGCTCGCCCTCCCACACACTGCCTCTCACACCACACAAGCTCTCTCCCACATACTTTTCTTTCATCACTTTCCTTTCCACTCCCCCTTCTCTTCCACACTACACCTCCCACACACTCCTATACACAACCCATAATCCTCTCCACTTGTCTTCTCTTCCACACCATACCTCCCACACACTCCCATACACATCCACTATCCTCTCCACTCCTTTTCTCTTCCACACTATACCTCCCACACACTCCTATACACACCCACTATCCTCTCCACTCCTCTTCTCTTCCACACTATACCTCCCACACACTCCTATACACAACCTAACACAACCTAATACAAGACGGAAAAAGGACAATACAATCAGTGTACAAACGGTAAGGAACACTAAGGAGCAGGCGAAGGGAACAAGATTAAGACGTATAACAAGCAACACTGAATCTCCCAACGTAACAAAGAGGCACCAAGTAACACTAATAACACGCAGAGATTTGTAAAGCGTTATTTTTCTCCTAAAAACAAAGACGTAATTTTTGTGGATTTTTTTCTTCTTCTTTGCGTCAATTGTGGTCTTTTAGCCCTGATAGAAAATTTACAATAGAGCCTCACACATCACATACGTAGACTGGTCAATAAATAGTAATAAATGAGTAGACTTAGAAATACATGAATAAATAAAAATTGAATACACGTGCATTGAAATACATATATTTTCGGCACAATGAAATGAAAACAAGCCTCGCATTGGGATCATGATGCGAAAACAAAAACAAATATATATATATAAGGACGTTACAAATAATACTCTGCAGCGTTAAGTCCACAAAAACCTGGCAGACTGCGAGGCACTAACCACCTGTGTGGCTGTTCAGTACTTCCACCACCTCAGAGCTACCAGGAGTTAAGTGTGGTTCACAATACTATAAAACTACAAACACACACACACACACACACCACCATCTCTCTCTCTCTCTCTCTCTCTCTCTCTCTCTCTCTCTCTCTCTCTCTCTCTCTCTCTCTCTCTCTCTCTCTCTCTCTCTCTCTCTCTCTCTCTCCCTTGCAATACCCGTGTCCTGAATGAGTTAAAACCCCTTTCCTCTGAGTCCGAAAAATAATCCCTGCGCTTGTTGGGAGGAAAAAACGGGAAGGGTGAAGCGGGGAAGGAGGGGAGAACAGTGATATGGAGAGACGGAGAGGGAGAGGTGGGAAGAATGACTGAAGAGCAGAGTGGAGATGAATGTGGAAAAGTGGAGGTGTGGATATGGAAGGGGTTGTGGGAACGTGTGGAAGTGAGGCAGGATGGGAGGACGTGCAAGGGAAAGCGCCCAAAGGAGTGGCAGGGTGTTGGGTGGCGCGAATGGATGCGGCGGGGGAAACCAAGCGTGTTTCAGAACCCCTGTACCCTTAGGGGAAAAAATCCTATTGATCAGACCGGAACTCCCCATCGTTAATAGAGCTGTCTGTATGCGAGCTGTCTGCCGGCTGTCTGGGTGTCTGCTCCAAGTCTGCTGTCCGTCAGTAAGATGTCGGTATGCGTGCTGTATGCTGTCTGTCTCCTCTTCTTTTTGGCTTCCGCCGTTTGTCAGGTGGCCATCTGTCTTTCGTGTATTAGTGTTCCCCTGTCAGTACGCTGTGTTCCGGGCAAATGTGTGCTTTCACCGCTGCACTCTTCGCTCTTCGTGTCTGTTCATGCTGCAAACGACACCATTCCAGACACAAAGCCGCGGAGCAATGAACTTCATGCCTCTAGAGATAAACCGTCTGACTCGTGGTGAAAAAAGAAAAAATGCGTGGAGGACCACATACTTAAGTTCAAAGCAGAGACATTGCACACGTGAGCCCGAGGCCTTTACCACTATAACTATTATAGTTCAGACTCCTGCTTGCCTGCCTGGCCACCTGCCTGTGTCCTGCCGTGAGGGGCAAGAGTGTGTGGAAGAGCTCGTTGTGAGTCTGTGGCAGGGAACACGTATCGTCTGGGCGTCAACAGTTGGAGGACGTGATTTGGGTGTGACGTGATGTGAGTTGGTCTTGATTCATGTGTAAGTGTGCACATCCTGACTGTGACTCAGGTGTTATACAGACACAAGGGTACAAAAGCGGTTTGTTGAGCTGCTCGCTGCACTGTTGCAACGAGCGTCTGTGGTGAGGGGAAGGGAGGGGAGGGGAGGGGAGGCGACAGGGAAGCAGCTGCGGGCGAGGCTCCGTGCATGGGACAGACACAATCACTGCGCCCACCCCTGCCCCTAGCCGTAGCACTGCCATGTCCGCGCCCACTCCCTCCCGGACCTGCTGCCGCACACCCAGACACAAACGGGGGAGTCCCCGGAAACTCTTGAGGGAGCCATAAACAGGGCAAGCAGTCCAGAGCATTTTTTAAGCAAATCTTACTGAGCGACACAAGATATAGGCAATAATAGAAGAAATAAATATAAATGGAGATCAAAATTGTTATGCAGTAATAAGAATGTACTACTGGATCTAACACACACAGACATGATGAGCCATTGCATCCCAGAAGGATTTTATGAATAAATATCTTGTCGCCCAGTTGCTTAAAAATATCCTTACTGGGCGACAGTTCTCCATCACTGGGAGACATTTTGGTCGCTCAGTTATAATGTTAAAAAATGCACTGAAGCAGTCACTGCAGGCCCGTAGCCACGGAGGGGCTATGGGGGGCCGAGCACCACAAATAACTCATTAGCCCCCCTAAAAGTTTTTTATACAAAGAAGATTTTTATGATTTTTTAGGCGCAAGACAAAATAATATGAAAATTCAGGCCAGATTTACTAAATTTTCGTGACACATAATTTGATTCTATACAGCTACATTCATTAACTCTAGTAGAAACTCTAGTAAAAACATAATAGTCTACTAATATAAATATATTTTAGCAGGAATAATACGTGGAAGGGAAAGTATAAAAAAGTATAGGCCCCCCTACGACAGCAAAAGCCCCCCCGAATTTCAATTCCTGGCTACGGGCCTGAGTCACTGCCCCACCGCCAGGAATGGCGGCGTGCCCGAGGTATGTACTGCATGTACATGTACTGGTATGTACTTTACTATGGTACAAAGGAGGCGATGGCCCGTACCGAGAGTCATGATGAAGGTTGAGCGACAACCTTCGTCGACTGAGGAAGGTTACCATAAAAGGCTTGGTCTAGAGCTTCTCTAGACCAAGATAAAAGGGATGTTTTTCGGAACGAAGAGCAGCGACGAAGGTCGGCACGAAGACACGAGTACCCCCGTGTCTTCGTGCCGACCTTCGTCGCTGCTCTTCGTTCCGAAAAACATCCCTTTTATCTTGGTCTAGAGAAGCTCTAGACCAAGCCTTTTATGGTAACCTTCCTCAGTCGACGAAGGTTGTCGCTCAACCTTCATCATGACTCTCGGTACATACATAAGAACATAAGAAAATAAGGAAGCTACAAGAGGCCGCGAGGCCTACACGTGGTAGTTCCTGTCACCTAACACTACCTACATCCACCTTACATCCCCATCCATGAACCTATCCAGCCCCTCTTTAAAGCTCCCTAATGACTCTGCACTATAATTATCTCTCTACTGAGTCCATTCCATTCATTCACCACCCTATTTGTGAACCAGTTTTTCCCTATTTCCTTTCTAAACCTACGCCCTTCCAGCTTGAATCCATTACTTCTTGTTCTACCCTGGTTAAAAGCCGTAAGAACTTTTCCTACCCCTCCTTTATTAAATCCCTTTATCCACTTAAAAACTTCTATCAGATCGCCCCCTACTCTGCGTCTCTCGAGTGAGTGTAACTTTAATAACTTCAATCTCTTCTCATAACTAAAGTTACGCATCCCTCGTATCATTTTGGTCATCCTTCTCTGCACTGTTTCTAACAAGTCTATATTCATCCTGTAATATGGAGACCAAAATTGAACCGCATAGTCTAGGTGAGGCCTGACTAGAGCCAGATAAAGCTTTAGAATAACTTCCGCACTTCTACTTTTAACACTTCTGGTAATGAATCCTAACACTCCATTAGCTCTATTTCTAGCCTCAATACATTGTTTCCTAGGTCGGAGGTCTGGGCTCACCCTCACTCCAAGATCTTTTTCACCTTCTGATCTTTTCAGCGATACATTGCGTATGGTGTATTTATTACCAGGGTTTTTTCTACTAACATTCATAAAGCTGCACTTATCAATATTAACTTCCATTTGCCATCTGACTGCCCACTCATTAAGTTTATCTAAGTCTCCCTGCAATATGTTTACATCAGACTGTGATCCAATAATCCTACCTACCTTAGTATCATCAGCAAACTTGCTGATATCACTGCTAATCCCACTATCCAAGTCGGTGATGTAAATCAAAAATAGTAATGGACCCAAAACAGACCCTTGTGGAACTCCACTTGTCACCTGTCCCCATTTATATTTAGAACCATTAATTGTAACCCTTTGTTGCCTATTACTTAGCCAAGCTCTGATCCAACGAAGAACCTTCCCATCTATTCCATGAGCCTTAACCTTATTTAAGAGTCTCTCGTGTGGTACTTTGTCAAATGCCTTACTAAAGTCCAGATATATTATATCATAATCCTTATCATTATCTGCCGTCTCATAAACTTTCCTATAAAAACTCAATAAATTGGTGAGACATGACCTACCCTTGGTGAATCCATGTTGTGAATTATTGATCAAACTATGTTTATCTAAGTGCTCTCTAATGTTTTTTGCAATAATAGATTCCAATAATATACCTACCACTGACGTTAGACTTACGGGTCGATAATTTGACTTTAGTCCTCTGTCTCCCTTCTTAAATATGGGAACATTTCCTTTCCTCCACAATAATGGCACATCGCCTATCTCAACCGATTTCCTAAAAATGTGCACTAACGACTCATTAACAACCTCCTTGCATTCCTTTAATACCCTGGGATACACTTCATCTGGTCCTGGCGATTTAAAATTCTTCATTTTATCTATACCCTCTTCCACCATTTCCCTAGTTATCACAATATCTTTGAGTTTCTCCTCATCGCTTCCTTTGAACATCTGTTCATTATCAGGTATCGTCTGTGTAGCCTCCTCAGTAAAAACACTTAAGAAATAATCATTTAGACTTTTACACATATCCTCATCCGTATTTAAGACCTCACCCTGTCCTGACCTTAACGGCCCGACTAATTCCCTTGTCTTGGTTTTATATACCTGATAGAACCCCTTTGGGTCACTTTTCGCCTGTCCTGCTACTTTAATCTCATAAGTGTTCTTAGCTACTCGAGTTAATTTCTTCACTGTCCTCGCCATCACGTTATACTGTTCTTTGCTCACCAATCCTGCCTTGAACCTTAAATACATGTTTATTTTTACTCCAATGTTGTGTTTTAAATTAGTGTTCATCCATTTTGGATCACTCTTTCTAGATCTTATTTCCCTATAAGGAATATTTTTTTTCTGTCCGTCAATTATATTCCTTACAAATAAGGTATAATCCTCCTCAGCCCCGACCTCACTTCCATGTCTAACCGCTCTAATTACCTCCAGGTGACTTCCTAATCCTTCATAATTGGCCTTTCCAGCTGTCATCGCCCTGTCCTTACCCTGGGAACATTTCTTCCCCTCCATCCCACACCTCTTATTAATAACCTCCAGGTGTCTTCTTAATCCTGCATAATTGGCCTTTCTGAAATTAGGTATTTTTTGTTTATTGCCACTTAATTTTCCAACTTCCCATTTTACGCTAAATCTGATCTCATAATGGTCGCTATTATCTAACTTTCCACCGACCTCCACATCTGTAACTAAATCGTCTCTATTTGTCAGCAATAGATCTAGAATATTATCTCCTCTAGTAGGCTCCTTGATTGCTTGACTTAGGAAGTTATCCTGGATTATATTTAACAATTCATCTGCATCGCTGTCACCTATGATTAAATCCCAGTCTATATTCCTAAGATTAAAATCTCCCACCACGCATAGTCGATTATATCTACAGGCCTTGTTTATTTCTTCCCATATAGGAGCTGAATCCTCTTTACATAAGTTCGGAGGCCTATACACTACACCCAAAACCATTTTCTCAGTTCCCTCCGTAACCTCTACCCTAGACTCTATGCTGTCATCTGTTTTTTTTTTGTTTTTTTATGTTTTTTTACGGCTCGTTTACGGTACGGGCCGATAGGTGTCCGCCAAAAGCTCTCCTCCGGCCTCAGAACACCTCGTGATATTCATGTGCCCTGCACATTATGGAGGGTCGTGATGTCGGTTGACCCGCCAGTTGGTGGCGCAGGCTGGATTTTTATAGTGACACCTGTGATCTATAGGTGAAGATCCCGTTTTTTGTGATGTTCGGATCCTCAATCAGGCTCATGCTGCCACCTGGTGTTTCCTCCGCCGCACTTGTAGTCGCAGTCGAAAGAACAGGTATGCTACATGCGGGTTTCTTCAGCTACTTGACGATGGATTTGACAGTTGCTCATTGGTGGGACTTGAACCGAGGCCACCGAGATACAAGGCCTGATACATCGCCCGTGACGTCACATAATCTAGTGCCCACCCGCTCCGCTCCCCGTACAAGTTTACCTACCAAATATACGTTTATCAATATAAAAGATATACTATTATCTTCGGAAATGTTTGTTCTATAATATTATCAAATAAAAAACCGTAAAGCACACTAAAGAAATGTCATTATGAGTCTCTCAAGAAATATGCATGAACTTAAACTCTTCGTCATTTAATATTTTGCGAAAAAACTTTTTACATGGAGAATATCAATAGAAGTGAAATTTAATTAGCTTTCCATTGATATATTTCGTTTTCTGATAAATGAATTAGCAGCATGCATAAATTAGCGTTAACTAAATACATAACATCATGAAATCAGGTAATTTCCTACCTAATACATGTTTATCAGTATAAAAGATATACTGTTATCTTCGGAAATATTTGTTCTATAATACTATCAAATAAAAAAACGTAAAGCACACTAAAGAAATGCCATTATGAGACTCTCAAGAAATATGCATTAACTTAAACTCTTCGCCATTTAATATTTTTTGAAAAAACATTTTAAATGGAGAATATCAATAGAAGTGGAATTTCATTAGCTTTCCATTGGTATATTTTGTTTTCTGATAAATGAATTAGAACCATACATAAATTAGCGTTAACTAAATAAATAACATCATCAATCTGGGAAAATTACCCGATTTCATGATGTTATTTATTTAGTTAGCGCTAATTTATGCATGCTGCTAATTCATTTATCAGAAAACGAAATATATCAATGGATAGCTAAGTAAATTCCGCTTTTATTGATATTCATCATGTAAAATGTTTTCTCGCAAAATATTAAATAGCGAAGAGTTTAAGTTCATGCATATTTCTTGAGAGTCTCATAATGGCATTTCTTTACTATGTTTTACGTTTTTTTATTTATAATATTATAGAACAAACATTTCCAAAGATAGCAGTATATCTTTTATACTAATAAACATATATTAGGTAGGAAATTACCCGATTTCATGATGTTATGTATTTAGTTAACGCTAATTTATGCATGCTTCTAATTCATTTATCAGAAAACGAAATATATCAATGGAAAGCTAATTAAATTCCACTTATATTGATATTCTCCATGTAAAATGTATTCTCGCAAAATATTGAATGGCGAAGAATTTAAGTTCATGCATATTTCTTGAGTCTCATAATGGCATTTCTTTAGTGTGTTTTACGGTTTTTTATTTGATAATATTATAGAACAAACATTTCCGAAGATAATAGTATATCTTTTATACTGATAACCATATATTAGGTAGGTAAACTTGTACGGGGAGCGGAGCGGGTGGGCACTAGATTGTGTGACGTCACGGGCAATGTATCAGGCCTTGTATCTCGGTGGCCTCGCTTGAACGCAGGACCTTCTGCTCACCTAACAGACTCATGTCGACCGCATTAAAGAAGGTCGAAAGAGTTGCACACACACACAAATAGTTAAGAACTTGAACATATCCAATATGGCTGACACAACACGTCTTGAGAGCAGCAGCACGAACTCCCACGGCCATACAAAGGCAGAAAAAAGCTCAGCAAACCCAACAAACGTCGATCCCGTATGAGTCCCGCGTCGGTGGCGGTGGCGGCGGTGGTGGTTGTGGCCGTGGTGGTGGGGCGAGCAGCGGGCTGATGTGCGGCTCATCATTAGGCGGGTGCTCAAGTAGAGGAGGAAACACCTGTGGAGGGTCACTAATGGCGGACCTGGAGGTGTGCCCGGCACGCTAATTAACCCTGCCATCACCTGCCTCCCCTGGGATACCTGGATGGCGGCTTCATTACTGCTACTATTATTATTACGACCATTATTATTACTATATAGTGGTTGTATTAGTATTATTAGTAGGAACATCATCTTCAACAACAGGGGATAATAATAGTAGTAGCAGTAATAGTAGTAGTATAAAAAGTAGTAGAATTCAATAGAAGCAGTAGTAGTGGTAGAAGAAGTATTATTATTATTATTCATAGTAGTAAAATAGGCAGTAGTAGTATTTCTAATGGTAGTGGTAATAGCATTATAAATATTGGTTTAGTAGCATTTGAAAGTAGTAGTCGTAGTAGCAGTCGTAGTCGTAGTAGTAGTAGTAGTAGTAGTAGTAGTAGTAGTAGTAGTAGTAGTAGTAGTAGTAGTAGTAGTAATAACAGTAGTAGTAGTAGTAGTAGTAGTAGTAGTAGTAGTAGTAGTAGTAGTAGTAGTAGTAGTAGTAGTAATAACAGTAGTAATAACAGTAGTAGTAGTAGTAGTAGTAGTAGTATAGTAGTAGTAGTAGTAGTAATAACAGTAGTAGTAGTAGTAGTAGTAGTAGTAGTAGTAGTAGTAGTAGTAGTAGTAGTAGTAGTACTAGTAGTA
>JACEEZ010016004.1:373148-388148 GCA_016584305.1 Chionoecetes opilio
CCCACCACAAAAAACCCCCAACCACCCCCTCTACCTCCCCAAACCCCAACCAACCCCCACAACCCTTTTCCAAAACCCCCCAAAAACCCCCCAAACCCCCCCAAACAACTCCCCTAAACCCCCCCCTTTCCCAACCCCTCACCCCCCAAAAACCCCCCCCCTTTCCAAACCCCAAAAACCCCCCCAAACCCCCCCCTTTAAACCCCAAACAACACCCCTAAACCCCCTTTCCTTTTCCAACCCCAAAAAACCCTAAACCCCTCCTTCAAACCCAAAAACACCCAAAAAAACCCCCCCCTTTAAAAACCCCAAAACACCCCTTAAACCCCCTTTTTCCCAACCCCGGAAAACACCCCCAAAACCCCCTCCTTCCTACCCCAAAACCCCCCGAAACCCCCCCCTTTCCAACCCCCACAACCCCCCCTGGAAACCCCTCCTTTACCCCCCCAACCCCCAAAAAACCCCCCCTTTTCCCAAAACCCCCAAAAACACCCCCAAAAACCCCCCCTTTCCCAAAACCCCTAACCCCCCCTTAAACCCCCCTTCCTCCCCCCACAACACCCCCTAAAAAACCCCCTTCCAACCCCAAAAAACCCCTAAACCCCCTCCTTCCAACCCCCAAAAACCCCCCAAAACCCCCCTCCTTCCAACCCACAACACCCCTAAACCCCCCTTCCTCCCCCAAAAGCACCCCAAACCCCCCCTTCCAACCCCACAACCCCCCTAAACCCCTTTTCCTCCCCCACAACCCCCCCAGACCCCTCCTTAAAAACCCCACAACCCCCCCTGAACCCCCCTTTCCAAACCCAACAACCCCCCCAAAACCCCCCCCCCTCCCCCCCCCAAAAAACCCCCCCTAAAACCCCTCCCCCTCCCCCAAAAACCACCCCCTAAACCCCCCCCTTCTACCCACAAAACCCACCTAAACCCCCCCTTCCTCCCCCAAAACCCAACCCCCAAACCCCCCCCTTCCCAAACCCCCAAAAACCCCAAAAACCCCCCCTTTTCCTACCCACAAAAAACCCCTAAACCCCCTCCTTCCAAACCCACAAACCCCCAAAAAACCCCCCTTCCAACCCACAAAAAAAATCCCCAAAACCCCTCCTTCCAACCCAAAACACCCCTAAACCCCCTCCTTCCAACCCCAAAAACACCCTCTAAATCCCCCCCTTTTCCCTACCCCAAAACCCCCCAAAACCCCCCTTTTTTCCTACCCCAAAACCCCTAAACCCCCCCCTTTTCCAAAACCCCACAACCCCCCCTAAAACCCCCCTTTCCCAAAACCCCACAACCCCCCCTAAACCCCCTCCTTTCTTCCCCAACAACCCCCCCTAAACCCCCTCCCCCCCTAAACACCCCCCTGAACCCCCCCTTCCTCCCCCCCACAACACCCCTAAAAACCCCCCCCTTCCTCCCCCAAAAACACCCCCTAAACCCCCTCCTTCCAACCCCACAACACCCCCTGAACCCCCCCTTTCCCTACCCCCCCAACCCAACCCCAAAACCCCCCCCTTTCCCTTTACCCCAAAAACACCCCCAAAAACCCCCCCCTTCCAACCCTCAAAACCCCCCCAAAGGCCCCCCCTTTCCCTTTCCCCCACTTCCCCCCCTAAAACCCCCTCCTTCCAACCCCAAACCCCCCATCCCCCCCTCCTTCCTACCCCACAACCCCCCCTAAACCCCCCCCTTTCCCCAACCCCACAACCCCCCCTAAACCCCCCCTTACCCACCCCCCCGCCCCCAAAAAACCCCCTCCCCCCCAAACCCCACAAACCCCCCCAAAACCCCCCCTTCCAAAAACCCCACAACCCCCCCAAAACCCACCCCCTTCCCAAACCCCACAACCCCCCCAAAACCCCCCTCCTTCCTCCCCCAAAAACACCCCCTAAACCCCCATCCTTCGTTCCCCACCCCACCCCAAACCCCCCCTAAACCCCCCCCTTCCCAACCCCCCACAAAACCCCTAAACCCCTCCCCCCTACCCACAACCCCCCCTGAAACCCCCTCCCCTCCCCCCACAACCCCCTAAACCCCCTCCCCCCTACCCCACAACACCCCGGGAACCCCCCCCTTTCCTACCCCAAAAACACCCCATAACCCCCCCTCCTACCCCAAAAAACCACCCCCCAAACCCCCTCCCCCCAACCCCCACAACTTTCCCATAAGCCCCCCCCTTAAAACCCCCACAACCCCCCCTAAAACCCCTCCTCCCTACCCCACAAACCCCCTAAACCCCCCCCTTTTCCAACCCCAAAACCCCCCAAACCCCCCTCCCCCTCCCCCACAAAAAACCCCCAAAACCCCCCTCCCCCCCCCACAACCCCCCTAAAACCCCTCCTCCATCCCCAAAAACACCCCCTAAAGCCCCCCTTCCCCCCCAAAAACCCCCCTTTAAACCCCCTCTTTAAAAACCCCAAAACACCCCCTAACCCCCTTACCACCCCACCCCCACCCCAAACCCCCCCTCCCCCCCACCCCCCACCCCCCAAAAAACCCTCTCCTCCCCCCCCACAACCCCCCCAAACCCCCCCTTCCTACCCCACAAAAAAACCCAAAACCCCCCTCCTACCCCAAAAAACCCCCAAACCCCCCTCCCCCTACCCCACAAACCCCCCCAAAAAACCCCTCCCCACCCCAAACACCCCCAAAACCCCCCCCTTTCCTTCCCCACAAAACCCCCAAAACCCCCTCTTCCACCCGAAAACCCCCCCTAAACCCCCCCTTCCTCCCCCAAAACACCCCCTAAACCCTCTCCTTCCTCCCCCACAACCCCCTAAACCCCACCTTCCAACCCCAAAAACCCCCCCCAAACCCCTCCGGCCCCCCCCCCACAACACCCCCTAAAACCCCCCCCTTTCCAACCCCAAAAAACCCCCCAGAAGACCCCCCCGGCCTCCCCCACAACACCCCCAAACCCCCCCCCGCCCCCACAACCCCCCCGAAACCCCCCCCTCCCACCCCCCATAAACCCCAAAAGCCCCCCCTTTCCCCAACCCCAAACACCCCTAAACCCCCCCTCTGCCCAACCCAACAACACCCCTAAACCCCCCGCCGGGCCCCCCCCACAAACCCCCCAAAAACCCCCCCCCAACCCCACAAAAACCCCGAACCCCCCCGGCCTTTCCAACCCCAAAAAACCCCCCCGAAACCCCGGGGCCAACCCCCAAAACCCCCCCCCAAAAACCCCCGTTTTTCCCAACCCCCCAAAAACCCCCCCCTAAGCCCCCCCCCCCCCGCCCCCCCAAAAACCACACCCTAAAACCCCCTCCGGCCAACCCCAAAACACCCCCCGAACCCCCCCTTCCCAAACCCCCACAACCCCCCCTAAACCCCCCTTCCTCCCACCCCAAACCCCAAAAACCCCCCCCTTTCCCACCCCAAAACCCCCCCCAAACCCCTCCCCCAAACCCCCACAAAACCCCCCTAAACCCCCCCCCTTCCAAACCCCACAAAACCCCCAAAAACCCCCCCCCTTCCTCCCCCCCAAAAACCCCCAAAAACCCCCCCTTTTCCAACCCCAAACACCCCCAAAAACCCCCTCCGTCCAACCCCAAAACCCCCCCAAACCCCCCCTTTCTTTTCAAACCCCACAAAAACCCCCTATACCCCCCCCCTTCCCACCCCACCACCCCCCCAAAAACCCCCTCCTTACAGCCCCCCCAACACCCCCTAAAACCCCCTCCCCCCTACCCCACCCAACCCAAAACCCCCCCCTTCCTCCCCCACAAAACCCCAAAAACCCCCCCCTTTTTCCAACACCACAACACCCCCAAAAACCCCCCCCTTTCCCCCCCAAAAAAACACCCCCAAACCCCTTCCCCTTTTCTACCCAAAACACCCCTAAACCCCCCCCTTTCCCAAAACCCCCAAACACCCCCAAAAACCCCTCCTCCCACCCCACAACCCCCCCTAAAACCCCCCCCTTCGTCCCCAAAAACCCCCCCCTAAACCCCCCCTTTCCCAAACCCCCAACAAAAACCCCCTAAACCCCCCTTTCCCAAACCCCCAAACCCCCCTTTAAAAACCCCCCCCTTTCTTTCCCCCACAACCCCCCCAAAACCCCCTTTTCCAAACCCACAACCCCCACCTATACCTCCTCCTTACCACCCCACCCCCCCCCCCAAACCCCCTCCTTACCCCACCCCCAACCCCCCTAAACCCTTTTCCCCCTACCCCACAAAAACCCCAAACCCCCCTTTCCTACCCCACAACCCCCCCAAAAACCCCCCCCCAACCCCACAACCCCCCCTAAACCCCCTCCTTAACCCCCCAACCCCCCCAAAACCCCCATCCCCTCCCCAAAACACCCCCAAAAACCCCCCCCTTTTAAAACCCACAACCCCCCCCCTTAAACCCCCCTTTTCCCAAACCCCCAAAACCCACCCCCTAAACCCCCCCTTCCTACCCCCAACACCCCCTAAAACCCCCCCCTTTCCCTCCCCCAAAAACCCCCCCTAAACCCCCCTTCCAACCCCAGAACACCCCCTAAAACCTCCCCCTTTCCAAACCCCCTAAAACCACCCCTAAACCCCCCCTTTCCACCCCCAAAAACACCGCCTAAAGCCCCTCCTTCCAAACCCCAAACAAAACCCCAAAAACCCCCCCTTTCCCAAAAACCCACAACCCCCCAAACCTCCCCCTTCCCCAAACCCCAAAACACCCCAAAAACCTCCCCCTTCCCTTTAACCCCACAACACCCCCTAAACCCCCCCTTTCCCCCCACAACACCCCCCTTCCACCCCACAACCCCCCCTAAATCCCCCCTTTCCCCCCCCAAAAACCCCCCCTAAACCCCTTCCCCCAAAACCCCCCCAACCCCCCCTAAACCCCCCCCTTTCCCTACCCCACAAACCCCCAAAACCCCCCTTTTCCAAAACCCACAACACCCCAAAAACCCCCCCTTCCAAAACCCCACAACACCCCCAAAATCCCCCCCCTTCCCTCCCCCCACAACACCCCAAACCCCCAAACCTTCCCAAACCCCACAACCCCCCAAAACCCCAAAATCCCCCAAAACCAAAAAACATTCCAAAGGGGCCCCCCCTTCCTCCCCCCACAACACCCCAAAACCCCCCTCCTCCCTCCCCCACAACCCCCCCCCTAAACCCCCCCCTTTTAAAAACCAAAAAACCCCCATAAGCCCCCCCCTTTCCTTCCCCCAAAACAACACCCCTAAACCCCCCTTGCCCCCACAAAAACCCCCAAAAAACCCCCCTTCCACCCAAATAACCCCGCCTAAAGCCCCCCTTTCCCTCCCCCACAACACTCCCTAAACCACCCTTTCCAACCCCACAAAACCCCCAAAAAGCCCTCCTTCCTACCCAAAACCCCCCCCTAAACCCCCCCCTTTCCCAACCCAAACCCCCCCTAAACCCCCCCCTTTCCTACCCAAAACCCCCCCAAAAATCCCCTCCTCCTACCCCCCCAACCCCCCCAAAAAACCCCCCTTCCTACCCAAAAACACCCCCAAAACCCCCCTCCCCCTACCCAAAAACCCCCCCTAAATCCCCCCCTTCCACCCCACAACCCCCCCAAAACCCCACCCTTTCCTACCCCAAAAACACCCCCAAAACCCCCCTCCTTCCAACCCCACAACACCCATAAACCCCCCCCTTTCCAAACCCCCACAACATCCTAGCCCCCTTTTCCTTTTCCAAACCCACAACACCCCCAAAACCCCCTCTTCCTACCCCCAACACCCCAAAACCCCCTCCGTTTACCCCAAAAACCCCCCAAAAACCCCCCTCCTTCCAAACCCCACAAAACCCCAAAAAAATTCCCCCCTTTCCCAACCCCAAAAACACCCCCTAAAACCCCCCCCTTCCCAACCCCACAACACCCCCCCCCCTTTACCCCGCAAAACCCCTCCTTCCCCCCCACAAAAACCCCCAAAAACCTCCCCCTTTCCCAACCCCCAACCCCCCAAAAACCCCCCCCTTTCCAAACCCCCACAACCCCCAAAAACCCCCCCCTTTCCCTACCCCACAACACCCCCCCCCTTCCCTACCCCACAAGCCCTCCAAAAACCCCCCCTTTTCCAACCCCCCCAACACCCCCTAAACCCCCCCCCTTCCCAAACCCCCCAATCCCCCCAAAACCCCCCCCTTTTCCCTCCCACAAAACACCCCCAAAACCCCCTCCCCCTCCCCCCCAAACACCCCAAAAACCCCTTTCCCTTTCCCAAACCCCCACAACCCCCCAAAAAACCCCACCTTCCTACCCCACAAAAACCCAAAAACCCCCCCCTTCCCCAAAACCCCACAACCCCCCCAAAAACCCCCTCCTTCCAACCCTAAAAACCCCCCTTAAACCCCCCCCTTCCTCCCCCACAACCCCCAAATAAACCCCCTTTCCCAAACCCCCAAACAAGCCCCCCTAAACCCCCCCTTTAAACCCAAACCACCACCCCCCTTAAAAAACCCCCTTTTACCCCACCCCCACCCCCCCAAAAAACCCCTCCCCCCTTTCCCCCACAACCCCCCAAAAACCCCCCCCTTTTCCTACCCCAAAAACCCCCCCCCCAAAAACCCCCCCCTTCCCAAACCCAAACAACCCCCCCTAAACCCCCTCCTTCCTACCCCAAAAAAACCCCCCAAAAACCCTCTCCTTCCTCCCCCAAAACACCCCCAAACCCCCTTTTTTCCCAAACCCCCACAACCCCCCCAAACCCCCCTCCCCCCTACCCCAAAAAAACCCCTAAACCCCGTTTTCCCTCCCCAAACAAAACCCCCAAAAACCCCCTCCTTCCAACCCCACAACCCCCCCAAACCTCCTCCTTCCAGCCCCCCCCCAAAACCCCCAAAAACCCCCCCCTTTCCTCCCCCACAGCCCCCCTAAACCCCCTTTTTTCCAACCCAAAAACCCCCTCCTATCCCCCTCCTTAACATACCACCACACCCCTAAACCCCTCCTTACCCCCCACCACACACCCAAAACCCCTTCCCCCTCCCACCCCACAACCCCCCCAAAAACCCCCCTCCTTCCTACCCCAAAAACCCCCCCAAAAACCCCCCCTTTTCCCAAACCCCCCAACCCACCCCTAAACCCCCCCCTTTCCCAAAACCCCACAAAAACCCCCAAAAAACCCCCCTCCCCCCGTACCCCACAACCCCCCTAAACCCCCCCCTTTCCCAAACCCACAACCCCCCCAAAACCCCCCCTTTCCTTCCAACCCCACAACACCCCCAAAAAACCCCTTTCCTTTCCCTACCCCCAAAAACCCCCCCAAAACCCCCTTTTCCCTACCCCAAACCCCCCCAAAAAACCCCCTCCTTTTAAAACCCCAGAACACCCCCTAAACCCCCTTTCCTTAAACCCCTAAAACCCCCCCAAAACCCCCCTCCTTCCAAACCCCAAAAACACCCCCAAAGCCCCCTCCTTTAAAAACCCACAAAAACCCCAAAAACCTCCCCCTTGTTCCCCCAAACCCCCCCCAAAAACCTCCCCCTTTCTACTTCAAAAACCCCCCAAAACCCCTCCTTCCTCCCCACAAACACACCCTCCTTCCTACCCCAAAAACCCCCCCCTAAATCCCCCCTTTCCACCCCACAACACCCCGAAAACCCTCCTCTTTCCAAAACCCCAAAACCCCCCCAAAAACCCCCTCTTTTCCTACCCCCCCCAACCCCCCCTTAAACCCCCCCCTTTCCAAACCCCCCCAACCCCCCAAAAGGGCCCCCTCCTTCCTACCCCAAAAAACCCCCCCTAAACCCCCCCCTTTCCTACCCCACAACCCCCCCTAAAACCCCCCCCTTCCATCCCCTTTAACCCCGCCAAAAGGGCCCCCCCTCCTCCCCAAAACACCCCCAAAAACCCCCTTTTTTCCAACCCACAAACCCCCAAAAGCCCCCCTTTCCTACCCCAAAAACCCCCAAAACCCCCCTCCTCCAAACCCCAACACCCCCAAAAAACCCCCTCCTTCCTCCCCAAACAAAAACCCCCAAAAACCCCCCCTTCCAAACCCCACAAAACCCCTAAACCCCCCCTTCCTACCCCAGAAAAACCCCAAAAACCCCCTCCTTCCTACCCCACAACCCCCCCTAAATCCCCTCTTCCTACCCCACAACAACCCAAAAACCCCCATCCTTCCTACCCCACAAAACCCCCTAAACCCCCCCCTTTCCAACCCCACAAAAACCCAAAAACCCCCCCCTTTCCCCAAAACCCCAAAAACCCCTCCCTGCCCCCTTTCCTTCCAACCCCACAACCCCCAAAAAACCCCCCCTTTTCCCTTCCCCCACAACCCCCCCTAAAACCCCCTCCTTTCTCCCCCACAAAAACCCCATAAACCCCCCCTTCCCAAACCCCCCAAAAACCCACCCCGTAAACTCCCCCTTTCCCAACCCCAAACACCCCCTCCCCCCCCTTTTCCTTTAAACCCCCCAAAAACCCCCCTCCTTCCTCCCCCGGGCAAACCCCCTCCTTCCTCCCCCACAACCCCCCAAAAACCCTCCCCCTTTCCCAAAACCCCCACATCCCCCCCTAAACCCCCCTTTTCCAAAACCCCAAAAACCCCCCCAAAAACCCCTCCTTCCTACCCCAAAAAAAACCCCCCCTTTTCCCCCCCAAAGGGACCTCCAAAACCCACCCTTTTCCCAAAACCCCAAACAACCCCCCCAAAACCCCCCTTTCCCAAAACCCACAAAAACCCCCTAAACCCCCCCCTTTCCCTAACAAAAACCCCCCCCCTAAACCCCCCCCTTTCCAAAACCCACAACCCCCCAAAAAAACCTTTTTTCCAACCCCAAAACCCACCCCAAAAACCCCCACCTTCCTCCCCCACAACATCCCCTAAACCCCCTCCTTCCCCCCCACAACCCCCCCAAAAAACCCCCCCTTCCAACCCCACAACACCCCCCAAAAACCCCCTCCTCCTACCCCCAAACCCCCCACAAAACCCCCCTTTCCAACCCAAAAGACCCCCATACCCCCCCCTTTCCCCCACCCCCAACCCCCTTTAAAAAACCCCTCTTTACCCCACCCCCCACCCCCTTTCAACCCTCTCCCCCAACCCAAAAACACCCCCAAAAAACCCCCTCCCCCTCCCCCCACAAACCCCCCCTAAACCCCCCCCCTTTCCCAAACCCACAACCCCCCCAAAAACCCCCCCCTTCCCTACCCCAAAAACCCCAAACCCCCTCCCCTTCCTTACCCCACAACCCCCCCAAAACCCCCCTCCTTAAAAACCCCCCCCAAAAAACACCCCCAAACCCCCCCTCCTCCCAAACCCCACAACACCCCCAAAAACCCCGCCTTTTCCAACCCCAAAACCCCCCCAAAAAAACCCCCCCTTCCAACCCCCAAAACCCCCCCAAACCCCCCTTTCCAGCCCCAAACCCCCAAAACCCCCCCCTTCCACCCCAGCACCCCCAAAACCCCCCTCTTTTAAACCCCAAAACACCTCCTATCCCCCCCCCTTTTCCCATACCCCCAACCCCCCCAAACCCCCCCCTTTCCCCCAAACCACCCCCACACCAAACCCCTCCTCCCACCCCACAACACCCCCTAAACCCCCTTTCCCCCCCCACAACCCCCCTAAACCCCCCCCTTTCCCAAAGCCACCCCCCCCCCTAAACCCCCCCCCCCAAACCCCCACAAACCCCCTAAACCCCCCCTCCCACCCCAAAAACCCCCTAAACCCCCCCCTTTCCCAACCGCACAAACCCCCCCTAAACCCCTCCTTCCAAACCCCCCCAACCCCCCCTAAACCCCCCTTCCTTCCTACCACACAACCCCCCCTAAAACCCCCCCTTCCTACCCCAAACCCCCCTTTAAAACCCCCTTCCCCCAAAACCCCGGGAACCCCCCGAAACCCCCCCTTTTCCCAAACCCCTAAAACCCCCCCAAAAAACCCCCTCTTCCAACCCACAACCCCCCCAAGCCCCCCTTTAAAAACCCCCCACCCCCCCCTTAAAACCTCCCCTTGCTCCCCCCCAAAAACACCCCTAAACCTCCCTTTTCCTTTTTCAAAAATCCCCCAAACCCCCCTTCCCAAACCCCCCCAACCACCCCCCTTCCCCCCCAAAAAACCCCCCAAAATCCCCCCTTCCTACCCCACAAAACCCCGGGAAACCTCCTTTCCAACCCCAAACCCCCCCCTAAAAACCCCCTTTTCCCACCCCAAAACCCCCCCCTAAACCCCCCCGCCAAAACCCCACAACCCCCCCTAAACCCCCCCGGCCGCCCCCCCGAAAACCCCCCCAAAAACCCCCCCCCACCCCACAAAAACCCCCAAAAACCCCCCCCTTTTCCGACCCCACAACCCCCCAAAAACCCCTCCCCACCCAAAAACACCCCGGAAAAACCCCCACCCTTTCCCACCCCAAAAACCCCCCAAACCCCCCCGCCCCAAACCCCAAAAACACCCCCTAAACCCCCCCCCAAACCCCCACAACACCCCGAGCCCCCCCAGGGGAAAAACCCCACAACACCCCCAAAAACCCCTCCCTACCCACAAACCCCAAAGTCCCCCGGCCTCCCCCACAACACCCCCCTTTTGCCACCCCCAACCCCCCCCAAAAACCCCCCCCTCCCCCCCCCCCCTCCCCCACAACCCCCCCAAAAACCCCCCCGGGCCCTCCCCCACAACACCCCAACCCCCCTCCTTCTTTCCCCCCAAAACCCCCCCTAAACCCCCCCTTCCCTCCCCCAAAACCACCCCCTAAACCCCCCCCTACCCCAAAAACCCCCCAAAAAACCCCCCTCCTTCCTCCCCCAAAAAAACCCCTAAAACCCCCTCCTTTTTCCCCCACAACACCCCCAAAACCCCACCCCTTCCTCCCCCACAACACCCCAAAAACCCCCTCCCCACCCCAAAACCCCCCCCCTTAAACCCCCCCCTTCCCTCCCCCAAAAAACCCCAAAAACCCCCCCTCCTTTCCTCCCCCCACAACCCCCCAAAAACCCCCCCCTTCCCCCCCACAACCCCCCTAAACCCCCCCCTTCCTACCCCACAACCCCCACAAAACCCCCCCCCTTCCCTACCCCCCCAAACCCCCCCAAAACCCCCCCTTTCCTACCCCACAACCCCCCAAAAACCCCCACCCTTTCCTCCCCCAAAACCAACCCCAAAAAACCCCCCCCTTTCCCAAAACCCCCAAACCCCCCCAAAAAACCCCCCTTTCTTAAAAACCCCACAAACCCCCCTAAACCCCCCCCTTCCCAACCCCAAAACCCCCCCCCCGAAAAACTCCCCCTTCCCAAACCCCCAAAAACCCCCCCCTAAACCCCCCTTTAAAAACCCCACAAACCCCCCCTTTCCTCCCACAACCCCAACCAAAAACAACCCCCTTCCCAACCCCCAAAACCCCCCCTTAAACCCCAAATTTCCTCCCCCAACAAAAACCCCTAAACCCCCCTTCCTAAACCACAACCCCCCCTAAACCCCCTTTTCCCAAACCCCAAAAAACCCCCCCAAACCCCCCCCCTTTTCCCAAACCCCCAAAACACCCCCTAAACTCCCCCCTTCCTCCCCCACAAAAAACCCGTAAAACCCCCCCCCTTTCCCCCCCCACAAACACCCCCTAAATCCCCTTCCTACCCCACAACCCCCCCTAAACCCCCCCTTTCCAACCCCCCCCCCCCAAAAACCCCCCCCCTTTTCCCTACCCCAAAAACCCCCCCAAAACCCCCCTTCTTTCCAACCCCAAAACACCCCAAACCCCCCCCCTTTCCCAACCCCACAACCCCCCCTAAACCCCCCCTTCCCTCCCCCCAAAACACCCCAAACCCTCTTTTCCCAAAAACCCCAAATCCCCCCTTCCAACCCCACAACACCCTCAAAAACCCCCACTTTCCAACCCACAAAAACCCCCAAACCCCTCCCCCCAAACCCCCACAACCCCCCCAAAAACCCCCCCTTTTCCAAACCCCAAAAACCCCCCCAAAACCCTCCCCCTTCCCAACCCCACAACCCCCCCCTAACCCCCCCCCTTTCCTAACCCAAAAAACCCCCCCAAAAACCCCTCCTTCCCCCCCCAAAAACACCCCCAAAACCCCCCCTTTCCCAAAACCCCAAAAACCCCCCCAAACCCCCCCCTTCCAACCCCAAAACCCCCAAAAACCCCCCCCTTCCAACCCACAACCCCCCCCTAAAACCCCCCCCTTCCAACCCAAAAAAACCCCCAAACCCCTCCCCCTTCCTACCCCAAAACCCCCCCCAAACCCCCTTTTTCCAAACCCCCAAAAACACCCCCAAAAACCCCCTCCTTAAAAACCCCCAAACACCCCAAATCCTCCCCCTTCCTACCCCCACAACCCCCCCAAAAAACCCCTCTCGCGCTACCCCACAACACCCCTATACCCCCTCCTTCCTACCCCACAACACCCCCTAAACTCCCTCCTTCCAACCCAACAACACCCCCTAAACCCCTCCTTCCGAACCAGAACACCCCGTAAAACCCCCTCCTTCCAACCCCACAACACCCCCTAAAACCCTTCCTCCTACCCCACAACACCCCTAAACCCCCTCCTTCCAACCCCACAACACCCCCTTAACCCCCTCCTTCCTACCCCACAACACCCCCTAAACTCCCTCCTTCCAACCCCACACACCCCCTAAGCTCCCTCCTTCCTACCCCACAACACCCCCTAAACCCCCTCCTTCCAACCCCACAACACCCCTAAACCCCCTCCTTCCTACCCCACAACACCCCCTAAAGCCCCTCCTCGCTACCCCACCACCACACCCCCTAAACCCCCTCCTTCCAACCCCACAACACCGCCTGAATCCCTCCTTACCCCACCGCCACACCCCTAAAACCCCCTCCTCGCTACCCCACAAAACCCCCTAAACCTCTTCCCCCTCCCCACACACCCGCCACATCTCTTCCTTACCCCACCACACCCCCTAAACCCTCTCTTCCCTCCCCCTCCTTTTTCGCCACCCCCTCCCTCCCTCACACCACTGTAGAAAGTAAAGGGACAGAACAGAAGACGAAGTAAAAGGTAAGAAGAGTGAAGCGAAGTGCACAAAGAAAGAAAGGGAATAAATAGGAAAATAGAAACCAATGAATAGGACATTAAAAAAGGGGAAAAGGTATAAGGACGAAGAAGCAGAGGATCGAGAGAACAGAAAGCGAGAAAGGGTGCCAAAAAAAGAAGTGTATAAAGTAAAAGTGTAAGAGGAGGGGAGGAGAGGAAGCACGGGATTGATAAGAATAGGAAGGAGTGCAAGATAGGAATGATAGGAGGGAGGGAGGGAGGGAGGGAGGGAAGGTAGAAAAAGTATATAGGAGGGTTGTAGCAGAGGTAATACCAAGCTATGCAAATTTATAGTACCAGATGATCGATTTTGTCACACCCACACTAGCTACACGCCCATCTCGCTCTCTCTCTCTCTCTCTCTCTCTCTCTCTCTCTCTCTCTCTCTCTCTCTCTCTCTCTCTCTCTCTCTCTCTCTCCCTGAGTGTGTGTGTGTGTGTGTGTGTGTGTGTGTGTGTGTGTGTGTGTGTGTGTGTGTGTGTGTGTGCGCAAGGGATTAGGATATGGAGGGATTACAGGGTACAAACGGTATATAGTCTAGGATTTATCAGACAAGAGAACATTGATGGATGCATGAGTAAGTGTCCCACAGAGAGAGAGAGAGAGAGAGAGAGAGAGAGAGAGAGAGAGAGAGAGAGAGAGAGAGAGAGAGAGAGAGAGAGAGAGAGAGAGAGAGAGAGAGAGAGAGAGAGAGAGAGAGAGAGAGAGAGAGAGAGAGAGAGAAGACCCACATATAAACACATGAGAGACAGACCTACAAACAAATTTATTACTACTTGTCTGTCTGCCTGCCTGTCTCCCTGACTGACTGACTCACTCACTCACTGACTGACTGACGGACTGACTGACTGACTGACTCACTAACTGACTGACTGACTGACTAACAGACTGGCTGACTGACACAGAGTTGGTAAATAATCGTACATGCAGATGGACACAGATGAACTGCCTTATGCATGAGAGACACAGACTGCCAGACAGACACAGACACAGACACAGACAGATCGAGACAAAGGCGACGCGACAAGCACGAACACAAACTCAGCGCAGACAGACAAGATCATAGAAAATAGAGACCAGAGTGTGTGTGTGTGTGTGTGTGTGTGTGTGTGTGTGTGTGTGTGTGTGGAGAGAGAGAGAGAGAGAGAGAGAGAGAGAGAGAGAAGAGGAGAGAGAAGAGAGAGAGAGAGAGAGAGAGAGAGAGAGAGAGAGAGAGAGAGAGAGAGAGAGAGAGAGAGAGAGAGTACACAGGGTGACAGAGAGTGCATGTTCAGGTCCTATCGATTACTACACTCCTTACCCTCCCTCTCCCGTCCCCGTGTGTGTGTGTGTGACCGGCGGTGCAGGAAGTTGCAAGGCCTTCACGGCGCGGCCACTCAGGTGAATGATGCTGCAGTGTTGCCAGCGCGGCGCAACACCAGGCATGCACGCGGGGCAAAGGGAGGAGGAGGAGGCCGCTTGGAGGTGGTGATGATGGCGATGGTGGTGATGGTATAAGGGACTAAACATGGCTCTCAGGACTTAACATACACACACACACACACACACACACACACACACACACACACACACACACACACACACACACACACACACACACACACACACACACACACACAAGCTGTACGAAAGCCCATAAGTTCTATAGGAGACAAAAGCTACACGAGACTCAGCCGGAAGAACAGTAGAGAGGGATTCGGTAGGATGGAGGGAGGAAGGGAGAAAGGGCAAGAATGTATAGAGAACGTGGGCGAGGAGGTAAAAGCGGATTTAAGTTTAGAGGAAAGATAAATACAAGGCTAAGATAGACAAAGCAAGTAAGAAGATACAGACTGCAAAGAGGAAGAAGAAAAGAGGGAGGAGAAATAGAGTGAAGGGAAGACATATGCAGTAGGGGCCACAGCAGGATATCACAAAAGCAGGAGCGAGCATGTGGGTGGCGAAGGAAGGAGGGGGTTAGGGGGTTCGATTTCCCCTCGCCCCATACGATATAGAGTCTGGCAACATTCAACTCGACAG
>JACEEZ010016004.1:390648-395648 GCA_016584305.1 Chionoecetes opilio
CTATTATTACATGATAAACACACTCATACAATACATACAGTTTTAAAATCTGAATTCAGTGGTAAATGAATGGTGTGTAAAGAGCATGAATGAAATATTAGCTTGTTATCTGTGAAAATAAAAAAATAAAACGGGTAAATGTTTATGCAGTATTTCATTACGGGTTTATTGCCTTCGTATGCAATAGGCCCATAGACGGAGAGGCTAGAGGTCCCATGTACTAATATGTTTACATTTTTTCCAGTTTATCGTGCGGGCACCATGGGTGACTATTCATTTTTTCGTAAATTGTTTTTTTCGTTTACTCCACATAAGAGCCCCTCTCAGTAATGAAGTTACTTTCATAGTATCATGAATTACTCACATACATATCACATGCACTTCAATCTCCATGTTAATCACAATTTTCGTATACTATATGAATGAATATCTGTAGTGCTTGTTTATGCCTTATACAGGATTATTAAGAGTATGATAAATATGAGGTACATCAGTATTGTTGTTCAAGTGAAGTATGACTGCAAGAAAGTTGCGGATCCAAGTGGCATAGCATATGTATATAATAATCTTCGAAAAATATCTCAGGAAGATACGCTGCCAGACGTACAGACGCACGGGAGGCTACCAAGGGAGGGAGAGAGTGCTTGGGATTAAGCCCACGTGTGGTAGTCTATAGAAAGTATCGTACCTCAGGCATCAACACACTGTGGTACACATTAATGTTTCTTATATACTTTGCTGCACGGTATTCGTCAGTTGCATTTATATATATATGTAAAAATCAAGAAAGTTCTCTCTGTGTAGGAAATGTTGTATATTTCTGGCCCTTCATACTGTAATAATCAGGAATAGTGGCGTGCAGTGAATCATTTGACAAATGCTTATTCTATGATTAATATGTCCCATTTTCATTAAAAACATGCGAGAAAATTATCTACATATATTAATGTAACGAAACAGCAACAGAAAAGGTCTTATAATAAAGTCCACAGTAGTACAATTTTACCATGAAAAAATAGAAATACTGGCGTTGTGTGGCAAACCTAACTTTCACCGTCTATAGGCGTATTGATTTATCGCAATGGATTTCATATTTAACCTCTTTACTCCCAGATCTTTCCTATGCTATATAAACTCGTCTGTTTTCAGCCATAACATTACGAAAAGCAACTTATTATACTAAATATGCTAGTGGACATGGATACTAAACAGGTCATATCTATAAAATATCGCTTATATCAATCAAAATCGTCCAATGGTACCCAAATTACAATGAAAATTAAGTTCTGGGGCTCAAGGGGTTAATGCAGAATTACATCGTGAAGATTTTCTCTCACTTTTTATGAACACAACAACGTCAGTTCCTTTGATAATGTTGTAAGTTAATCAGCGAGGCAAAAATAAACGTGTCTTTAGGTATCACAAAAAAATTAAAATCATACCCTAAAATCATACTCTTGTCTTCTCCACTCTTCTTTTTTTTCCTCTTTTTTGAACGAAAGAATAGGCGAAGCAAAGATTTCAGTTTTTTGTACACTAATTGGATAAAAGATAAGTTTCCTGATGAAGATGATGATGATGATGATAGTAGTAGCAGTGGTTTCCTAATAATGATAATAGTTGTGGTGATAGTGTTAGTTAAAAAATATGTGGTGGGGGTAATGGTAGAGTAGTAGTAGTAATGGTGGTGGTAATGGTATAGCAGTAGTAGTAATGGTGGTGGTAATGGTATAGCAGTAGTAGTAATGGTGGTGGTAATGGTATAGCAGTAGTAGTAGTCCAAGAGCATTAGGTCAAATATAACTAAAAGCTAGAAAAAAATCCTAACAAGCTGATTTTTTCAAGATTCACTCAGAATTGTGTTCTAAATAACATACTAAAAGTCCCGTGGAATTGAAGAACAGGAAAACCTTGAAATTCAGGATTGCGGCCATAATGATTATTCCATATCGATAACATTGGAAAATCAGTAACTCTGCATCCCAGTGGTGTGTAATACCTGTATATATAGATCTTTTGGCATGGGAAATTTATTTATAAACACTAAAAATCACTACAGACATTTTTAAGTGGGCAAATGTGTGACATGACATTATTTTGGAGTAAAAAAAGATAAAATGTCAGAATATTTTTCTCAGTAAATTAAAGTAAAATAACTGATAAATTGTTCATGTAAAGAAAAAAAAGAATAACACTTAACGTACAACGGTGAAAAAGTTTACTAATCATATTTATTTATAGAATGTGGAAATGTATTCACAACGCCATTGTAAAAACAGGTTAAGTCATAACACAAATGCTTTCAATTAATTTCATCATTACATGATTGCTGTATCTCATTCAGTGGACTTGTAGCTGAAAATAGCTGTCAAGTGCTTAATGTTTGTGCAATTCCATATGTCTACATAGGTTACATACATAACGTTTAGTTAATTTCCAAGTATCCCAGGTACATCTGAATCAACTTGAATGTTGAAACATGAAAGTCCGTAACACTGACTGCACATAATTGAGCAGTTTAAACCCCCTTTTCGGCAGCTACAAGCCCTACCACATCCAGTTTTGCAGCCACAGGAGATCATACGCAGCACTCTTGATGGGGCAGTTGGCTTATCTGTCTCTATGGCTGCCAATGTACCAATTGCTGTCACTTTCCAACCCCATTCCAAGGGAGACATTTCATTGGCCATCCACTGTTGCACAGTGTGATAGGTGCGGTAAGAATGAAATTTGGCTGCAGCACTTGTAGGAGGCAGTGATTCTATCTTAAACACGGAGGACAAAGATGCTTTACTGACTGATCGAGTGTACATGACGTGGCGCTGTTCATCCAGTGACCTTGCTCTCCCTGATCCATATAACCGCAGGATAAAAGCTTCCCCATTTTTTGATATCTTTTCATGGGTACTGTTTGGTGACTTAAAGGTTTCCAGTACATTCCATTCTTCGCTAGAGCTGATAAAATCTAGAGCTTTTAATTTCCCTTTCATATAGATGGCAGATGTTGTGTCACAGCCAGTGATAGCATGCGCAAACATAAGGTGGTCCTTGACACTGCTATTGGCTGATTGTATTGCTTGAATACTGTAGAGTTGGACTGGGTTTCGGCTGCAGAGCATGTGGATATTAGCAGTTGGGGAGGCTTGTGCCACCAGCATCACCAAAAGGTCTGTGTCTGTTCCAATTACAATAACTGGCCTCTCAGTCTGTTCACTCACACTGAGTGCCGTTGAGAGGATCAGCATCAGCCTTATGTTGTTTCACTACAATTCCACTGTTTTCAAGGTCAAGTGTAAGGAAGTTGATTAGTCGAGACTTGTTTTTTTTATTATGTAGTAAAGCTTTCTGAGCAGTATGTAGTGACTTTCATGGACCTTTCAAACAGTACGTCAGCTGATGTACATTGCAGGGCACGGCGCTGCTGCTCTGCAGCTTTGGTTGTCAGGCAGTCACTGTATCCGTCAAATACCACAACTGATTCCTTACCATAATGATGCATTACATAGGTTACATATGTATCACACCCTTGTTCATAGGTAGCATCATTGGGCCATAGCACATTGTGGAGAAGGTGTCCCCCATCTAACACAAACTGAGCATTCTCTGGCATTTGAGTACTGGCACTAACTTTTGATTTAAGATGTGTCCCTAGTATATTTTTATTGGCTTTTCTCATAGACCCATTATCAAACAGTGAGGGAGGTTGCTGGGCCAGCTCATAGCATAAGTACTCTCCCATTTCAGTGGAGTCTTTGATTATACATGTTATGCGCAGGAAAAGAAGTGTTTGGTTAGCTATCACTGACTGGAAATGTTGTAAAACATTCCATTTATCAATACTATTTGTTGGTCACCTGGATAATGGTATTATATTGATTTGCCGCAGAAATAATACCTGAAAGTTTTAAACATGCAAATAAACGATTACTTGTGGTCGAAAGCATATGTTTTGATGTACACACATTAACTTATGGTACCTGGGTGAAAAGTTACGGATATGTCAATATTTCCATTTACGCAAATGACGTCATGGGTGCCATCTTGCATTTCAGGGCTTTCAATCAATCAATCAATCATTGGGGGCATACGCCGGGGGGCGCGTCGCCTCGCCCACCCTACGACGCCACTCCCGGGGGTCACCACGCGCGAGTTCCCATGCAGGCTCCTTTCCCATACCAAGCAGCTCTCGACAAGAAACATCAACTTGCCCCAGCCACGAGCCTTGTGGGCGCCCCCTTGGCCTCCTCCACGCCAGATTGTCTCTTACAGATACAACCCGATGGGAAGGATCGGTTTCAGGGTAGCGTGCCACATGCCCATATAGCCGAAGTTGGCGCTGACGGACTATGCAGGTAATAGGCCTCGATTCAGTCTCACGGTGCAATCGCTGATTTGACACGTAATCATCCCAGCGATACCCCATGATTCTGCGAAGACACTTATTACCAAAGGCATTGATTCGTCTCTTCAAGTCACTATTTAGTGTCCATGTCTCACAACCATAGAGTAAGACAGGGATCACAAGCGACTTGAAGATCCGGATCTTTGTCCTCCTGCACAGGTACCGACAACGCCAAATACTCCCGCTGAGCGAGTCCGTAACACCGTGGGCTATGCCAATCCGCCGTAAGACTTCTTGACGTGACCCGCCGTCATTATGGACTGCGCTACCAAGGTATGTAAAACTTTCCAAGATCTCAATGACCTCGCCACACGCATGAACAGACTGTACTGCTTCATCTAGTAAGTCTCCAAATACCTGGACCTTGGTCTTGAGCCAGGAGACCTCAAGTCCCAAAGGCTTTGCCTCCTCGTGCAGCGCCTCGAGAGCCATCACCAGGACCTCCAGCGACTCAGCAAAGATTACTGCATCATCGGCAAAAACAAGATCAGTGATCTTGGTGTTGCCGACGGATGCTCCACAATCACTTTGATCTACAACCTTGTCCAATACCCAGTCCATACAAGCGTTGAAAAGTGATGGGGCAAGGACGCACCCT
>JACEEZ010016004.1:398148-413148 GCA_016584305.1 Chionoecetes opilio
ACTATAGATAGATAGGTAGGTATAATAGATAGATAGGTTATAGGTGTGCCATGGGTCTGGGTCTGGCGTGTCCCGGATCGAGTCAACAGTTAAGAGAATAGCACTGTTATGTCTTGTAAGTACTGTAACAAGTCTGTGGTAATTCTGATCGTCCTCCAGCCCGTCATGAATAATAATATGGTGCCAGAAAAACAGGCAAGAAAACGAGCAGATATAATTCACAAAAGTCTAATCTTCAGTAAATTAACATTCCGAGCAAGGTAGTAAACGCTTTGTAACGGTTTGAAGCGCGAGGTGGGTTGGCGGGGTGGCGAGGTGGAAGGGCGGGAAGGCAAGGTGGAGGGGCGGTCTGTGTGTGTGTGGGGTGGTGAGGTAGAGGGACGGGATGGCAAGGTGGAGGGGCGGGCGGTCTGTGTATGTGGGGTGGCGAGATGGAATGGCTGGGTGGCGAGGTAGAGGGGCGCGGAGGGGAGTGTCTGGGCAGGCAGGCGAGAAGGGACTTGGCTGCCCATGGTGATGTGAGAGAGGGCGATGCACCCGAGGTCTTGGCCGCCAGACACTTGGTGCGAGAAGATTCAAGGGAAAAGTAAGGCCGGTTCACACTAACAAAACCTCTTTTCCTCCGATTTTTTCCATCAACAGACTAAACCCGGGAAAACTACCACAGCAAAGGAAAGTGATCGCTTGGCATTTTTTGACCGGGATCAGACGATTCCACGCGCCGATTTAATTTAAAAGAAGGTGCCAAATTTGACATTAGCCTGTATCATTTCTCGATGATGGGAGTCATTAGACCCAGCAGGTGTTTGTATTTTTTTTTTTTTTTTTTTACATCACAAAGGACTGGCCAAAGGCACAACAAAAATGGGTAACACAAAGTCCGCTTAGTTGCCAGTCCATATAAAGAAGACAGTAAGAGAATAAAATAAAAAAGAGGGGTGAGCCAATTTAGTTCGGGAGGTGTCTTGTTACTCTTCTTTTGAAAAGATTTAAGTCATAGGAAAGTGGAAAAATAGAAACAGGAAGAGAGTTCCAGAGTTTACCAGTGAAAGGGATGAAAGAGTAAAGATACTGATTAACTCTTGCATTAGGAAGATGGACAGAATAGGGATGAGAATGAGTAGAAAGTCTTGTGCAGCGAGGCCGCGGGAGGGGGGGAGGCATGCAGTTAGTAAGTTCAGAAGAGCAGTGAGCATGAAAATAACGGTAGAAGAGAGCAAGAGAAGCAACATTGCAGCCGTGATTTAAAGATTGAAGACAGTCAGTCAGAGGAGAGGAGTTGATGAGACGAAAAGCTTTTGACTCAACCCTGTTTAGGAGAGCTGTATGAGTGGATCCTCCCCAAACATGTGAAACATACTCCATACATGGGCGGATAAGGCCCCTGTAGAGAGCAATCAATTGGGAGGGAGAAAAAAAGGACGCAGACGCCACAGCACACCTAACTTCTTAGAAGCTGTTTTAGCAAGAGATGAGATGTGAGATTTCCAGTTCAGATTTTTAGTAAAGGATAGTCCTAGAATGTTCATTGTAGAAGAAGGAGACAGTTGAGTGTCATTGAAGAAGAGGGGATAGTTATCTGGTAGGTTTTGTCGAGTAGATGGGGAGGCGGTAGCGGAGTGGTTAGCGTCTCCGACTGGCCTTCTCGGTGACCCGAGTTCGATCCCCGAAGAAACCTAAAACCTTTCTGCATCGTCGAGTGGCCTAAGAACACCCACATGCCCTGCCCATCAACTCTACCTTCGATTGCGAGTGCATCGGAGGACACAGGGGGGCGGCATGAGCCTCTAATCACAGGCGTCACTATAAAGAATCCTGCCTGCGCCACCACGGGCGAGGACCAACCATCAGAGCCCTCAAGTGAACCTCCAGAGCCTACCATCCGAGCCCACTGTCACCACTGCCTACAGGCGCTATAGGCACAAATGTAAAAAAAAAAAACAAGAACAAAAAAAATCATTGAACAAAACAAAGTTTGCTTTGCCCCAATCAGAAATTATAGAAAGATCAGAAGTTAGGCGCTCGGTGGCATCTCTCCGTGAATCACTTAGTTCCTGTTGAGTTGGACGTCTAATAAACGACGTTGAAAAATGCAGGGTAGAATCATCAGCGTAGGAGTGGATAGGGCTATGAGTTAGACTTAAAAGATCATTAATGAATAATAGAAAGAGAGTGGGTGATAGGACAGAACCCTGGGGAACACCACTATTGATAGATTTAGGAGAAGAACAATGTCCGTCTACAGTAGCTGCAATAGAACGGTTTGAAAGGAAACTTAAGATGAAGGTACAGAGAGAAGGATAGAAACCGAATGAGGGTAGTTTGGAAATTAAAGATTTGTGCCAGACTCTATCAAAAGCTTTTGATATGTCAAGGACAACAGCAAAAGTTTCACCGAAACCCCTAAAGGAGGATGACCAAGATTCAGTTAGGAAAGCTAGAAGATCGCCAGTAGATCGCCCTTTACGGAAACCGTACTGACGATCAGATAGAAGATTGTGAGCAGATAGATGCTTAAGAATCTTCTTATTAAGTATAGATTCAAAAACTTTAGAAAGGCAGGAAGTCAAAGCTATAGGACGGTAGTTTGAAGGATTAGAACGGTCACCCTTCTTAGGAACAGGTTGAATGTGAGCAAACTTCCAGCAAGAAGGAAAGGTGGAAGTAGATAGACAAAGACGGAAAAGTTTGACCAGGCAGGGTGCAAGCACAGAAGCACAGTTTTTGAGAACAATAGGAGGGACTCCGTCAGGACCGTAAGCCTTCCGAGGATCTAGGCCAGAAAGGGCAAAGAAAACACCATTACGAAGGATCTTAATGACAGGCATAATATAGTCAGAGGGGGGAGGAGAAGGAGGAACAAGCCCTTCATCAACCAGAGTGGAAGTTTTAGCAAAGGTTTGAGCAAAGAGTTCAGTTTTAGAAATAGATGAGACAGCTGTGGAGCCATCTGGGTGAAGCATAGGAGGGAAAGATGAAGAAGAAAATTGTTAGAGATGTTATTTGCTAGATGCCAGAAGTCACGAGAGGAATTTGATTCGGAAAGATTTTGACATTTTCTATGAATGAAAGAGTTTTTGGTAAGTTGAAGTAAAGATTTGGCATAATTACGGGCAGAAATATAAAGGGCATGAGTTTCAGTAGATGGATGCTTACGGTACCGTTTGTGAGCCACCTCTCTATCTCGGACAGCATGAGAACAAGCAGAGATCACACAGATCAGATCGCAGATCGTTGACGGGCTTTAGGATTAGAGAAAGTGTGTGGAATGTACACCTCCATGCCAGAGACTATGAACTCAGTTATGCGCTCTGCACAAAGAGATGGGTCTTTGACATGGAAGCAGTAATCATTCCATGGAAAATCAGAGTAGTACTGCCTTAAGTCTTCCCACTTAGCTGAGTTGAAGTACCAGAAGCACCTCCGCTTAGGTGGGTCCCGAGGCGGTACCGGAGCGATAGGACAGGTTACAGAAATAAGATTGTGATCGGAGGAACCCAACGGAAAGAATAGTTTCACAGAGTAAGCAGAAGGTTTAGTAGTTAGGAAAAGATCAAGAGTGTTGGGCGTGTCTCCAAGGCGGTCAGGAATACGGGTAGGGTGCAGCACAATACAATTGTATTGTGCCTTGTCCAATACAATTCACTCATTCAAGGTTTAGAGTCATTCAGACTCACTTCCTCACAAGTCGGTGGTAAACACTCTCTTCTCGGCTTCTGGCTTTCCAGAGACAAGCAAGTCCAGACGCATGATAGCACCTCAGCCTCTAAAGCTATATGGAAAGTGTAGCGGCAAGGAAAGCACATCTAATACGGGTGTGACTGACACTCAACTGTGTCTGAATGTACACTGTGTAATGTTGTTGATGGCTGGGACAACAAGCGATCTCTTTGCGCAGGACTGAATAATTGCAAGTGTGAACACATTTTCGGATGGCCTCTTTTCCCCGAAAATTTTAGTGGAAATGAAACTATTTCTTTGTCATTGTGAACCAGCTTTTAGATTAATTATACCCGAGTGAGACGACGCAGTGGCGATGGACGCCACACGGGTAGGAGGGCAGGACGCCACAAAACAATCCTTGTCTCCCTCCATGCCTGCAGCGGCCACTCATATTACCTTCCGTGATAGCATTTCGTGCTGCACTAAACTTCAATATCATAATAGCACGGCGATGTCTTCGGGAAAGAGTACACCGTAAAGAAGACAAGAAAGTTGTGATTGCTCAATAAACTTGTTCGTTCAGGAAGTACTTGATTTGCCTGGTGCTGAAAACTGCGGACATGACTCGTGAAAACTTTTATAGAAATATTCATTACTCGGAAACTTGTGCAGCGATCCGTGAACGGATAACCGAACAAGTCACCGGATCATTGATATAAATCGGAGTTTATTAACTTTGTTACGTTCGTTGCTTCGGTAATGCTCCAAGTAATAACTACATGCCAGGGAAGCAGCCGATGAGAACCACTTCAGTCTTCTGTACGCTGGAATTCAATCTTACTGGAAAAGGTGTAACAATCTTCCAGGGTGTTGGAGTTTCCTCGATGACTTAATAATTCCTGGACATGAACACTTGGTCTTGGATCTGACTATAGGGAAATGTTTCATCATACAGCACAAACACACACACACACACACACACACACACACACACACACACACACACACACACACACACACACACACACACATATATACATACACACACACACACACACACATACATACACACACACACACACACACACACACACACACACACACACACACACACACACACACACACACACACACACACACACACACACACACACACACATCCTCGAGTTTTCTCAGATTCCAATGTTTGTACAATTATGTTATCGGACAAGATTGTTTTCATCCCTGTAGCGTTGCGTTGATGATCCTCCCGCAGTGCCCTCGGAGACACAGGAATGCAGAGAAGGACGTGCTATCATGTGACTCCAGGATCACACTTACGAAACCTGAACTGGTAAGACTATTTAAATGTTTGCCTATATCATTAAGTTTCTTTTTCCTAACAGGAAGACAATAAGTTCTGAACAATTCATCTCCCTCAGTCGAATAAATTGACGCACACCGGTCGTTTAATTTTGTGTGTGTGGTAATTCTTTATTCTCGTAACAGTTCCTTAATCAGAAACATTTATACGAAAAAAAAAACATTTACAGGCAGCATCTTTACCCCGAGTGTTTACAGTCTTGTGAGCGGCCTGCGTGCACGGAAGTCAAAGTTAAGGCAGATTTACGGCAACACATCCATCCGTTTGACGCCCTTAATAATAGGTTCCAACCTGCTGTCTCCGTAATGTTACAAAGAATGATGCTTCCATTTGTTGTCGACCAAACAAGGAATGGTCCTGTGGGTTACCAAGATCACTGTCGAAGCCACAATAACTACACAATAACTACAACTAATTGCTTCACAGGTGAGATGCTGCTTCGTGATGTTTTGTTTTTATTTTTCTGCCCAACTCACCTCGAGACTATAATTGTTTTGAAGACATCCGAGCACGAAGGTTACTGTGTGTGTGTGTGTGTGTGTGTGTGTGTGTGTGTGTGTGTGTGTGTGTGTGTGTGTGTGTGTGTGTGTGTGTGTGTGGTGTGTGTGTGTGTGTGTGTGTGTGTGTGTGTGTGTGTTGTGTGTGTGTGTGTGTGTGTGTGTGTGTGTGTTTTGTGTGTGTGTGTGTGTGTGTGTGTTTTGTGTGTGTGTGTTGTGTGTGTGTGTGTGTGTGTGTGTGTGTGTGTGTGTGTGTGTGTGTGTGTGTGGGTGTGTGTGTTGTGTGTGTGTGTGTGTGTGTGTGTGTGTGTGTGTGTGTGGATGTGTGTGTGTGTGTGTGTGTGTGTGTGTGTGTGTGTGTGTGTGTGTGTGTGTGTGTGTGTGTGTGTGTGTGTGTGTGTGTGTGTGTGTGTGTGTGTGTGTGTGTGTGTGTGTGTGTGTGTGTGTGTGTGTGTGTGTGTGTGTGTGTGTGTGTGTGTGTGTGTGTGTGTGTGTGTGTGTGTGTGTGGTGTGTGTGTGTGTGTGTGTGGTGTGTGTGTGTGTGTGTGTGTGGTGTGTGTGTGTGTGTGTGTGTGTGTGTGGTGTGTGTGTGTGTGTGTGTGTTGTGTGTGTGTGTGTGTGTGTGTGTGTGTGTGTGTGTGTGTGTGTGTGTGTGTGTGTGTGTGTGTGTGTGTGTGTGTGTGTGTGTGTGTGTGTGTGTGTGTGTGTATGTGTGTGTGTGTGTGTGTGTGTGTGTGTTGGTTCATCATACTTATCATACACATACACACGTTTATCTAATTCATTCAGCGCGCTTTCCTAGAATAATACTAATGGTTCAATACATCTTGCTTTGCCATATGCGTAGCGTCAAAAAAAAAAAAAAGGAACAGCAAAATGATAAGCCCCCAGATCAATCATCACTGCTGATTCATCAACAATTACAAGCTCACCACTGACCAAGCACCTCCCACAATCCTCTGCATGAGTCGCACACTGGTAAAGTCCCTGACTGGACAAGTTCTGCCTGTAAATCTTTCTGTGTCACTTCTTCACCTCGCATGTGTTCTCCCTTTCTAGATTTCCTCTCTCCTATATCTCGAGGTGTAGTCAGTCAACCTTTTCCTCCCTGTGTTATTTGTTCTAGCTACAAATCCTGGCACTTTTTTATTCTTTTATCTGTCTTTCTGTTTTTTCTGTATCTTTTGTATACTTGCCCCCCCCCCCCCCTTTTCTCAATAAACTTGTAAACTGGCCATCACTTTTTTGTTCCTTTATTTCATATATGATAAGCTGCTGATGTATTAGTTTATTTGTTCTCTTGCTCATGTTTATTTATGTCTCTGTATAATTAATTCCAACAACGACCCTTAAGTTGCTCTTTATTCATTCATCGACATATTTTCTACTCTGGCACATCTATTAACTATAAGTCACAGTCATAAGTACGCAAAAGTTACAGTGTGATGCAGCTTTTATAAGAGTCTCTCAGTACATGTCTATGCTTCCCAATGCTGGCCACCGAGTATACTAACGGGTCTTTTTTATCTATTTGGTTTGAGTTATTGGCCAAGGTCGTTACAATAATCCATTTCTACGAGACTTTTATTGTTAATGGCGTTATGTACAACACAGTCAATTTAATACGAAATATTGTTTATTACTTAATCTTTGCTTTATGTAACTTTTTATATTTTTTTATATTTAAACAATTATGAATCACAGTTACACGTCAGTTACAGATGGCTCAAAAGGTAGATGAATTAAGGCAGTAAATGTGTTTTTCTTATACTTTTACTCTTTTCTAATTGAGATGATGTCGGCTGAAACTCTACGGTGGTTTTAATAATCCTCCATTTAACCCCTTGAGACCCAGAACGTAATTTTCATTGTAATTTGGGTACTATTAGACGTTTTTAGTGAATATAAGCAATATTTTATAGATATGACCTGTTTAGTATCCTTGTCCACTAACTAGTTTGGCATATTAAGTGACTTTTCTTAATTTTATGGCTAACAACAGACATTTTTTTTATGGCAAAGGAAAGATCTGGGCGCGAAGGGTTTAATAACCATCACTGTGTCTTTCTTGTTTCATCAGTTACTAAAGAGATTACAGGTGCGGGATTCTCACACCTCCGTTCTGGCGTTACACAAGGACTAAAGAAACATGACTTTTTAAGCTCAAGGTCTCTGCCATAATAATTATCATAATAACAATAATAACAACAGCAATATGATACTAATGATAATAATAAGAATAAGAATAATAGTAATAAGAATAATAACAACAATAAAAAATATTTAGCGGAAAATTTTGGCAAGCACCAGGACAGCTAATTCCACTTACATGTGTGTGTGTGTGTGTGTGCGTGTGTGTGTGTGTGTGTGTGTGTGTGTGTGTATGTGTGTGTGTGTGTGTGTGTGTGTGTGTGTGTGTGTGTGTGTGTGTGTGTGTGTGTGTGTGTGTGTGTGTGTGTGTGTGTGTGTGTGTGTGTACTACAGTAGCTCAAAAGCAGTCTTCCTCCCTGCCCCAGACACCACCACCACTATCATCACCACCACCACCACCACCACCACCACCGCCACCACCACCACCACCACCACCACTCCCAGCCAGCCAGCCAGTAAGGGCATGCCGGGCCAGCCACTCAGTACCATACCCACCCACAACTTCATGCCTGGCGAGAAAGGTGCGCGGCGGGCCCAAGGTTATACATGCAAGGCTGTCAGACCCGTTGCGGTGCATTCACAGGTGGCGGGCGGGTGGGCGGCGCGGACCACGACCTTCGCCACACACCTGCTGTAACACGCCGACGAAGGTGTGTCCGCGCCGCATATTCCCGTTTTCTGGAACAGTATGTCGCGTTTACTCTTGGACACGTCAGGTTAGGTTAGATTAGGTTACGGTTAGGTTAGGTTAGGTTTTCAGACTTAGATAGGGGCGTGGGGTATTGTGGTAAAACTGGTACACAAATAGGGTGGTAAATGATTGGAATGGACTCAGTAGACAGGTAGTTAGTGTGGAGTCATTAGGGAGCTTTTTAATTAAAAGGAGGCTTGATAATTTCATGGATGGGGATGAAAAGTGAATGTAGGTAGTGTTTAATAACTGGAACTACCACGTGTAGGTCTCCCGGCCTCTTGTAGCTTCCTTATTTTCATGTGTTCTTTGTACGTACGTATGTACGTACACTCTCTCTCTCTCTCTCTCTCTCTCTCTCTCTCTCTCTCTCTCTCTCTCTCTCCTTCTCTCTCTCTCTCTCTCTCTCTCTCTCTCTTCTCTCTCCTCTCCTCTCACTCTCACTGTGTGTTGCTGCGCGGGAAGGACTCCTGCACGGACTTCCTGCCTTCTAGTGGAGCGACTGGCTAACCTTCCCTGCAGGGTTCTTGTGCCCCGCCATCAGATTATCTATCGCTCGGTCGGACCAGGTGTTCGCGGCCGCTAACTGGTGAGCGT
This sequence comes from Chionoecetes opilio, assembly GCA_016584305.1. Lineage (NCBI taxonomy): Eukaryota > Metazoa > Arthropoda > Malacostraca > Decapoda > Majidae > Chionoecetes > Chionoecetes opilio. The sequence continues at coordinate 407,111 of JACEEZ010016004.1, forward strand.
GCGTAGTGTGGTGATGCCTGCCGTGTGTGTGTGTGTGTGTGTGTGTGTGCGGGGCGGGCGGCATTGGGTCTGAAACACTCTGTGAATACTGTATACTGGATGACCTCGAGCCAAAGCATCACACCTGGCCGTCTCTAGCTAGCCACAGCAGCAGCAGCAGCACTAACTGACCACACACTTTTTATACGTACAGCCCCCGTCCGGCCCCTCAGGCAGGCTCACGGGAAGAAGCAGCAGATCAGGGAAGGATTTGGAGGAACGCAGGAGGGTCGAGAAGGGGTGACGAGAGGCCAGGGAAGGCGAGGAGGAGCTAAGGAATCTCAAACACACACTAAATCATTAATCTCTCGCTAATACTAAACGTGACATCTACTTCGGATAACTCCTGCAGATGTCAGATCCAACCTGTGCACCGATTAACAAAGGGGACATTATGAGACGACTATTACGCTATTAACTCCATGAGGCCCAGTGCGTAATTTTCATTGTAATTTGACAGCCATTAGATGATTTGAATTAATATAAGCAATATTTTTCTATATGACCTGTTTAGGTTCCTTGCCACTAGCTAATTTGTTATATTAAGTCACTTTTCGTAATTGTATGGCTAACGACAGACGTGTTTATATAGCAAAGGAAAGATCTGGGCGTGAAGGGGTTAAAACAGCCACCAGGAGCGCTGATGATTTAAGAGTCGCACCAACATGAGGAAGAACACGACTCTCCATTCACTGCACGACCATAAACCTGTAGTCTTTATCGCCCTCCGCCCCAGTCATTGTACCGCGTCATCCTAATAGTCAGATTAGGTATTGTGCACCTTTACGAATATCCAGGTTAGGTATTGCGCACTTTTACGAATAGCCAGGTTAGGTATTGCGCACTTTTACGAATAGCCAGGTTAGGTATTGCGCACTTTTACGAATAGCCAGGTTAGGTATTGCGCACTTTTATGAATAGCCAGATTAGGTATTGCGCACTTTTACGAATAGCCAGGTTAGGTATTGTGCACCTTTACGAATATTCGGGTTAGGTATTGTGCACCTTTACGAATAGTCAGGTTAGGTATTGTGCACGTTTACGAATAGTCAGGTTAGGTATTGCGCACCTTTACACAGCGCAGGAGGCCGCGAAGACGGAGATGAGAGGAAGGAAGAGGAGCAGATTGGAAGAAGGACAAGGATTTTTCTCTAAATATATACAATAACCGGTTTTTTGCTCTTTTTGGATCCCATGTAAAACAAATCTCTTTTTTCTTATGCTATACCAACTTGTAATGGAGTTCAGTAGGCTTGTGGTTATTCAAAATGGTTTAAAGCGGCATGGAATTTTAGGAATCACTCAATGTAACGCGTTGATGAATAGGATAAATAATTAAACGGATGTGAGACCTACGTACAAAGAGATGGATTAGTCTGGGGGTCAGCTTAGATTAATTGAAAATTGGCTGTCCTCCTTCCCGGTAAGTCTGGAAAAGAGAGAGATAATATATATATATATATATATATATATATATATATATATATATATATATATATATAGAGAGAGAGAGAGAGAGGAGAGAGAGAGAGAGAGAGAGAGAGAGAGAGAGAGAGAGAGAGAGAGAGAGAGAGAGAGAGAGAGAGAGAGAGGGACGAGGACGAGGGCGGGAAGAGAATAGGGGCGGCAGATGGTGGGTGTCAGAGGCAGGACGAGAGAGAGAGAGAGAGAGAGAGAGAGAGAGAGAGAGAGAGAGAGAGAGAGAGAAGAGAAGAGAGAGAGAGAGAGAGAGAGAGGGGGAGTGGTGCCAGGATTCCCCACACTGGTGCGTAATTAAACTATGGGGCTTCAGCAAGGCAGCGGAGGGAATGAGGTCGTCGTGTCAGGGCTGTGGTGGTGGTGGTGGTGGTTGTGGTGGTCGTAAAGGAGAATTAAGTTTAGCTTCCATCATGGTGTGTAAAGAGACGAGGCTAAGGTCTTCCATGTGACTCATCTTCTCTCTCTCTCTCTCTCTCTCTCTCTCTCTCTCTCTCTCTCTCTCTTCTCTCTCTCTCTCTCTCTCTCTCTCTCTCTCTCTCTCTCTCTCTCTCTCTCTCTCTCTCTCTCTCTCTTTTCTTATTTTTTCATGTAAACAGTTATTCAGCACACATACGGCTTAAAAGGTAGATAAGTTAAGGCAGTAAATGTTCAGAATCTCTCTCTCTCTCTCTCTCTCTCTCTCTCTCTCTCTCTCTCTCTCTCTCTCTCTCTCTCTCTCTCTCTCTCTCTCTCTCTCTCTCTCTCTCTCTCTCTCTCTCTCTCTCTCTCTCTCTCTCTCTCTCTCTCTCTCTCTCTCTCTCTCTCCTCTTCCTGTTCAACCTCAGCACAGTATTTTTGTCTAACTATTTTCTCTATTTCCTCTCATTTTCTCCTTTCTTTTCCTTCCTAAATTTCTTTCATTGACTTCCATTCACATTTCTCTTTCTTCCCTTTCCAAAAATATCTTCTTCCTTTATTCATGGTCTCATCCTTCTTTTTTTTTATCACTTTTTTTCCCTCTTGTATCCCTTCACTTCACTTCCTTTCTCATTGTAAATCATCACCACCACCTCTTCTTCCTCCTTCTCTTCCTCATCCTAAACTCGTAAGATTAAGGTAGGGTAAGATTAAGGTAAGGTAAGGTAAGGTAAGGTAAGGTAAGGTAAGGCAAGGTAAAGTAAGGTAAGGTAAGGTAAGGTAAGGTAAAGTAAGGTAAGGTAGGGTAAGGTAAGGTAGGGTAAAATTAAGGTAAGGTGAGGGAGGTGGATAGACAAGACATGGTGGGGTAAGGAATGGGTGGTAAGAGGTGGATTATGGGTTAAAATGTGAGAATGATGGAGAAAATGGGAATTAAGGTAAAAGAGCTAATGCACGAGTAGACCAGTATCTTCACTCTTTCATCCACTTCACTGGTAAACTCTGGAACACTCTTGCTGTTTCTATTTTTCCACCTTCCTACAACTTAAATTTTTTCAAGAGAGAAGTGACAAGACACCTCCCGAACTAAATTGCCCACCCCCCTTTCTTTATTCTCTTACTGTCTTCTTTTTAGGGACTGGCAACTAAGCGGGGTTTTTGTTGCTTCTTATTTTTTGCTCTTGGCCAGTCCTTTGTGATGTAAAAGGAAAATAAATAAATAAAGGAGTGAGATGTCTATGAGAATTTGTCTTCATGAGGACAATAATAGGGAAGAGTGAATGGGGAGGAAAAGGATAAAGAAGAACCAGATGTAAGGCATTGGAGAGGGTTGGAAAGCATGAGGTGATGAGGTAGAGATGAAGTGGGTGATGAGGAGATGAAATGTTGAAACCTCACCTTTTTTCATCACTTCCCTCACTCCAAAACTCTTTTCTCCCCCTCTCCATTTCCTCTCCTCTCATTCACGACATAACTTTTATTATTTTACTGTATCCTTCCTCTTCTATTACCTCCATCCTCACACATCCTCCCACAAATTGTCACCTCTTTAGCCAACTCACCCTTCCTCCTCCTCCTCCTGCACAAAACAAACATCGCACTTAATACGTAAAAGAGGGAGGGAAGAAAGAAGAATAGAGGAAAAAAAGAGAACAACAGCTGGTGGTTGGGGGTGAAAAATGAGTGAGGGTTGGAAATAATTGTTAATTGGAGTAGGAGTGAGTAAGAATCGTGATTGCGCCAGGTTGTGCAAATCAGCCACCGAGGCATCGCAGCTCTCTCAATGCTTACCTCTCTCCTCCTTGGCTACCTTCCTTCTCCTTCTTCTCCCCTCCACTCTCCCTCTCTCTCCTATCCTCTCCCTCACTTCTCGCTTTAAACTCCTACATGTAAGTACCTTTCTCTCCTTGCTTACCTGTCTATCTCACTCACTCATCCATTAATTCACTCACTCACTCACTCACTCACTCACTCACTAACTCTCCCACTCACTCACTCACTCATTCATTAATTCACTCACTCACTCACTCACTCACTCACTAACTCTCCCACTCACTCACTCACTCATTCATTCATTCAGTCATTCACTCACTCACTCATTCACTCTTCCTTCCTCCCTTCCCTCCTCTCTTTCAACCTTCGTTCCTTCCGTCCTATATTTCCTGCGCTCACTACCTCCCTTCCTCCCTTCCTCCCTTCCTCATTCACTTCTACCCCACCCTCCCTCTCTCCCTCCCTTCCTTCCTACCCTCCCTCCCTCCCTCTTTCATTCACTACTCCCCCTCCCTCTCTCCTTCCCTCATTCATCCCTCCCTCTCTCCCTCCTTCGCCTTCTCTTACTCAATCATTACTCCCCGCCTCCTTCCTCCCTTCTCAACCTCTCCTACTACGCCTTCCTTACTCCTCTTCCTCCTTGTAGTCCTCCTTTGTCTCTCTTCTCTACTTCCTTCTTCTCCTTCACTCCTTGTCTCTTGCTTATTCTCCCTCTCACTCCTTTCCTTCCTTCTATCTGCAAACATATCTCCCTTTCCTGTCCATTTATCTCCCTCCTTCATTCACCATTTCCTTCTCTCTCTCTCTCTCTTTCTCTCTCTCTCTCTCTCTCTCTCTCTCTCTCTCTCTCTCTCTCTCTCTCTCTCTCTCTCTCTCTCTCTCTCTCTCTCTCTCTCTCTCTCTCTCTCATTGAGTCACCGTGCCCTTGTGCCCATCCTTCTTCGGAGTCCTTCCTCTTACCTCCTTCCCTTCCCTTCCTCCCTCACTTGCCTACTTGCTTCCTTACTCTCTTTTCTAAACCTTTTCTTTTTCTCTCCCTACCTTGTTTAACTAGTCACCTTTCAGAAAGAGAGAGAGAGAGAGAGAGAGAGAGAGAGAGAGAGAGAGAGAGAGACCACGTGACGTAAACTGAATGATAAAAATGAAAAAATTTAAACATACGTTGTCGCTATGTACACTCACGTTATGTGCGTCTGTGTGTGTGTGTGTGTGTGTGTGTGTGTGTGTGCCTATCTACCCTGCCTGTCAATGTTTTATCAGAGTGTCTGTATGTCTCTCTCCTCGTATATCTGCCTGTCTGCCTGTCTCTCCATTTGATTCTATATGCTTGTGCCATTCTGTCTCTCTTTGTATACTCTCTCTCTCTCTCTCTCTCTCTCTCTCTCTCTCTCTCTCTCTCTCTCTCTCTCTCTCTCTCTCTCTCTCTCTCTCTCTCTCTCTCTCTCTCTCTCTCTCTCTCTCTCTCTCTCTCTCTCTCTCTCTCTCTCTCTCTCTCTCTCTCTCTCTCTCTCTCTCTCTCTCTCTCATATTATTATCATTATTGTTATTATCTACTATAATTATTATAATCATCATATTATTGTTATTACCATTAATAATAATAATATCATTATCATTATTATCATAATTATGTTGGCGTTATAGGTAGGTAGAACCTATGTGTCTAATTGATATAGAACCTCTATGTCATGTATTTATCTAGCATGATGCAACACTCTGTTACCATGGTGCAATGGCATGTTAGGTCTCCTTTTCCTCCGATGCTCCTCCTAGTACCCCTACCTATAACGCCAACAATTATTATCATTATTATTAATAGTAGTAGTAGTAGTAGTAGTAGTAGTAGTAGTAGTAGTAGTTGTTGTTGTAGTAGTAGTAGAAGTAGAAGTAGTAGTAGCAACATTTATAAAGATAATTATGATAATGATAATAATATGAAAATTATAATAAGAATAATAATAGTATTGATAATAATAATGAAAAAAACATGATATTGATCGATGGGTAGGGAAACCAAGGCATGGGGAATTTTATTCCAGACTAATTTTGCATTACAATATTTAAAAAAAAAAATAACAATGATGATAATAATAATCATAACAATAAAGACAAACAACAAACAGTGACAACAAAGTCACGCTAATGATGGAGGAGGAGGAGGAAGAAATAAAAATATGAAGAAAAGAAGATTATTATTATTATTACTATTATCATTATTATTACTATTATCATTATTATTACTATTATCATTATTATTACTATTATCATTATTATTATTATTATTATTATTATTATTATTATTATTATTATTATTATAGTAGTAGTAGTAGTAGTAGTAGTAGTAGTAGTAG
>JACEEZ010016004.1:420648-431475 GCA_016584305.1 Chionoecetes opilio
TACTTGCCATGAGTGTTTGCTTCACATTTCATTAGGGTGACCATGTTTATGTAAGCTGAGTCAGTGAGCTACATGACTCAAGTGGAGTGAATGAATCATCCACTGTATTACACACTGATAAACGATGATAAAGTTTGAAGATAGATAAATGTAAGCCAAGAGACGGGCGCCTGAGTTTGTGTTCTGGTATAGGAGTACACATGTTGCCTTTATTGCCTGCACGGTCTGTAAGTGGAGCGGCTCTGTTCATGTCATGCCTCGATGTTATCATGAAGGAGTGGAGTCGATAATGAGGGAAAACCACTAGAGAGCAAAGCGACAAGGACGGTGAAGAGGCGCATAAACACACATAACAGCAATGAGAGAGAGAGAGAGAGAGAGAGAGAGAGAGAGAGAGAGAGAGAGAGAGAGAGAGAGAGAGAGAGAGAGAGAGAGAGAGAGAGAGAGAGAGAGAGAGAGAAGAGGAGAGAGAGAGAGAGAAGAGAGAGAGAGAGAGAGAGAGAGAAGAAGAGAGAGAGAGAGAGAGAGAGAGAGGAGAGAGAGAGAGAGAGAGAGAGAGAGAGAGAGAGAGAGAGAGAGAGAGAGAGAGAGAGAGAGAGAGAGAGAGAGAGAGAGAGAGACCCTGAGGAACGCCGCTCTGGTTCTACAGCATAACTTGCAACTATTACAAAACTCATTACACACGTACCGTTCCTGGAGTTGTTTTTGCACACCTGTCCGCCACACCTGCAGCCCGTTGTAGACAGGTGTCGGTGCTCTTTGACCCTGGCGTCACCCACCTGTGAAAAATAAAAAAATATATAAAAGTAAGCTATTCAAAAAAATTACCCGCAGCCTCACAACTCTCCTTTCACTCTCCGCCCGAGAAGACTCAATTTTCTGGGAACATTCACAGCCGCGTCTTCAGCACTCAGGCAGCACATAGGGAGATAAAAATGAACACAGTGAGAGGGCTTCTTTGCAGAGGGTGTGTGTCTGGGTGACGGTAGTGCATGGCCGCGGTTGAGGAGGGGAAGCAAGGAAAAAAAATCTTAAACTTGCATATAGTGTGTGATTATTGCATTCTCTCTCTCTCTCTCTCTCTCTCTCTCTCTCTCTCTCTCTCTCTCTCTCTCTCTCTCTCTCTCTCTCTCTCTCTCTCTCTCTCTCTCTCTCTCTCGCTCTCTCTCTCTCTCCCTAAGATATAAAGCAACTTGACATGTCTCTTCTTCCCTCTTCCACACGTCCTCTCTCTCTCTCTCTCTCTCTCTCTCTCTCTCTCTCTCTCTCTCTCTCTCTCTCTCTCTCTCTCATGGTGGCTTCCTCCAATAAGGAATTCGGTGGGTTTCCGGTATGCAGAGGGCGGCTGGCAGATCCCGGAGAATACAGGGAGGGGGAAGAGGTAGGTGAAGGGAAGGATAAGGGGTGCCTCCTCCTCTTTGCTCATTACCCCCTACGACCCACCCTTTTCTCTACGTCCCCCCACTCCTCCCCCAACCACCCCCTCCATCCAGATACTGTTCATGACGCCCAACAATCCTGCGGCAGACTGTTTATTTACAGTCTTCACAGGGGTGTCTGCTACGCGGGAGATGGCAACACTGCGCGCCCTGCTGCAGGAGAGAAGCGTCGCGGCGCCACCGAGGACATGCTACATCACCCACCTTGATTGGTTCCTATAACGAACGTGGGCGGAGCATCTTGGTCTTGAATCAGCCAATCTCATGCACGCACAAAGTAGCCGGCCAAGGGTAAACGTGCAGACGGTGGGGATCGAACTGTAGAGAATAAGGAACGAAGCGGACCTCTCTCCCGAAATAGAAATCGACCCTGATGAAAGAGAGCAAAAAAAAAGTCTCAACAATAATTCAGACGTGCGACATTAAAAAGGCAAAGCCACCTGAGGTCCCCATTCAGCACGGGTCAGCCTGGGCAGCCCTCCTTCCGCCTGGCCGGGGTCGTGTGTGCCTCGGCCATTGTGGACATCAGGTCATGTTACGCTTCGTGTCGGATTGCATCACTACATAATACATGAGTGAGCTAGGCAGTACACGGACTTTCAAAAACATGTACATTTTCCTGTGTTCCTTAGGCGATGAAGAATTAATTGTTTAGAATGACACTTGGTATTGAAGTCAAGGATAGCTATACCATACAAACGTAGGTAGTCCAAAGCAGTCCTCATCTATACTAATATACACCAGATAATTGGCCTCCGAGTCTTCCCTCATGACGTATTTTCGAACACCTCACACTCGAGGCACGAACAAAATTGCATTGTTATATATATATATATATATATATATATATATATATATATATATATATATATAAAATATATATATATATATATATATATATATATATATATATATATAATATATAATATATATATATACACAAGTCACTGAGAACAACAACAAAAAACAAGAGTTCATTGGGGTTAATTTCACCTCATAAAACAGTTACACAAAGACGCCAAATAGTCTACGCCTTACGCTGAAAGTGCTAAACAGGCGAAAGGTACTAAATAAATAAATGATTAGATTATCAGTTACTATCATTATTATCATTGGTAAACATTACTATCATTATTATCTTTATCATAATTATTATTATCCATATTAATATCATCATACGTTTTTGGAAGGTCATTTGTATGAAAAATATAGCATCACTTTTAATATATGCGTTCAAAAATTCAAAAACAAATATCCATCTTGTTCCTATCATGATGCGTCTTCATCTGTCTCCATGTCGTGGCGTTAGCGTTGGTGTTCTCTGACGGCGACTCCCCATGACCCGCCCCACCCCTGGCCCGATTCCTCGCCAGACCCCACACTGCGAGCCTCCAATGCTACCCACCCCTGCCGCTACCCTGTCCCTCTGTAGTACTGCCAGGCTCTGTATCGTGAAAGCTTCCATTGCCCTGCCCTGCCCTGCCCTGCCCGTCCCGCCCCTGCCCTGCCCTGCCCGTACCGCCCTGCCCTGCCCTGCCCTGCCCTGCCCTGCCCGTCCCGCCCCTGCCCTGCCCTGCCCTGCCCTGCCCTGCCCGTACCGCCCCTTGCCCTGCCCTGCCCTGCCCTGCCCGTCCCGTCCCTGCCCTGCCCTGCCCTGCCCTGCCCTGCCCGTCCCGTCCCGTCCCTGCCCTGCCCTGCCCTGCCCTGCCCTGCCCTGCCCTGCCCTGCCTGCCCTGCTCTGCCCGGTCCTGCCCGGCCCGCCCTTGCCCTGCCCTGCCCTGCCCTGTCCGTCCCGCCCCTGCCCTGCCCTCCTGCCCTGCCCTGCCCTGCCCTGCCCTGCCTGCCCTGCCCTGCCCTGCCCTGCCCTCCATCACCAGGCTTGTCAAGGATTCCTCTACCCAGTCGCCGCAGTCATTTATCACGCACACTAAACATTCCACTTGTCCCCCGAGCAAGCTTCCCTCTATTCATCTCGCCGCCTCGCCTCTGTTGGGTCCACCACGTGTATCAATCAACCCGCCTCAGTGCGTGGACATGTTCTCCTCCTCCTCCTCCTCCTCCTCCTCCTCCTCCTCCTCCTCAATGGATGAACAGCAAAGGAGCAGCGATGAAAAAACACACCTTCACATCCTCCTTCTCGTCCTGTGCAGTACTTGGTCGGGTCTTTGACTGCACTTTAGACCCGAGGAAAATGCGTGAGGGTTGCATCGACCTCTATTTTTTTCCCTTTTTTCTTTAGCGAGTAGACAAGTATGCAGACACACTCTCTCTCTCTCTCTCTCTCTCTCTCTCTCTCTCTCTCTCTCTCTCTCTCTCCTCTCTCTCTCTCTCTCTCTCTCTCTCTCTCTCTCTCTCTCTCTCTCTCTCTCTCTCTCTCTCTCTCTCTCTCTCTCTCTCTCTCTCTCTCTCTCTCTCTCTCTCTCTCTCTCTCTCTCTCTCTCTCTCTCTCTCTCTCTCTCTCTCTCTCTCTCTCTCTCTCTCTCTCTCTCTCTCTCTCTCACTCTTTATATATTAACGACAATAAAAATTCTAGTACATCATTAAAATTCATTCTATTTGCAGACAATTGCACATTATATAAAAGCCACCCAGACTTACGCGTCTTGATGTCAACAGTCAATGAAGAATTAAATAATGTACACAAATGGATAAACAGTAATATATTAACACTCAATACTGAAAAATCTAATTGCATGATTTTTCACAGAAATAAAGCAATACCGCCTAATTTGAGTAAATTAAGTATTAATAACATGGAAATAAAATAAGTTATAAGTACAAAATTCTTAGGAGTAACTATTGATAATAAAATATCTTGGAATGTGCACATAAAGAATGTAATTAATAAAGTAAACAAAATGAGTGGCATCTTGCAGCTCACACGTCACCCTCACACGAACAGGGAGGCACTGCGACATGTCTACCACACTCTAGTTTACCCCAACATTATATATTGTAATGCAGTTTGGGCCAGTGTGCCCCCTTCTAATATAAAATCACTCATTATTTCACAAAAAAGAGTAATTATAACAATTACAGGAAAAAGAAGATATGAACACACTAATACCTATTTCTAAATGCCAAATTACTAAAGATAAATTTATAAATTTTTTTTTGTGCTCTTTTTGTCTATAAATGTTTGCATAATTTGATAGAAAATACTTTTTTTCGGATTCGCATTAATGATAGATACTTTCATAGATAGATACCAACGGTACTTTCAAACCAATCACAAACATGTATCGTGTATCACGGTGCGAAAATATGGAATGAATTACCGTTGGACTTAAAAACAAAACCAACCTTGACTAGTTTTAAACATTGTCTCAAAAAGTTCCTCTTATTGCAATACCAGCAACAGTAATCATAAATAATTTGTGTATATACGTATGTGTATAAGTATATTCATGTGTATGTGTTATGTGTATATGTGCGTATTTACTCGTATGTGTGTGTGTGTGTGTATTTGCTCGTATGCGTATGTGTATGTATGCGTATTTACTCGTATGTGTGTGTGTGTGTATTTGCTCGTATGCGTATGTGTATATGTGTGTGTGTGTGTGTATTTGCTCGTATGCGTATGTGTATATGTGCGTATTTACTCGTATGTGTGTGTGTGTGTATTTGCTCGTATGCGTATGTGTATGTATGCGTATTTACTCAGTATGTGTATGTGTGCGTATTTGCTCGTATGTGTATGCGTATGTGTGCGTATTTGCTCGTATGTGTATGCGTATGTGTGCGTATTTGCTCGTATGTGTATGCGTATGTGTGCGTATTTGCTCGTATGTGTATGCGTATGTGTGCGTATTTGCTCGTATGCGTATATGTGCGCATTTGCTCGTATGTGTATGCGTATGTGTGCGTATTTGCTCGTATGTGTATGCGTATGTGTGCGTATTTGCTCGTATGCGTATGTGTGCGTATTTGCTCGTATGTGTATGTGTGCGTATGTGTATGCGTTATGTGTGCGTATTTGCTCGTATGCGTATGTGTGCGTATTTGCTCGTATGTGTATGTGTGCGTATTTGCTCGTATGTGTATGTGTGCGTATTTGCTCGTATGTGTATGTGTGCGTATTTGCTCGTATGTGTATGTGTATGTGTGCGTATTTGCTCGTATGCGTATTTGCTCGTATGCGTATTTGCTCGTATGCGTATTGCTGATGCGTATTTGCTCGTATGTGGTATTGCTGTATGCGTATTTGCTCTATGCGTATGTGTGCGTATTTGCTCGTATGTGTATGTGTATGTGTGCGTATTTGCTCGTATGCGTATGTGTGCGTATTTGCTCGTATGTGTATGTGTATGTGTGCGTATTTGCTCGTATGCGTATGTGTGCGTATTTGCTCGTATGTGTATGTGTATGTGTGCGTATTTGCTCGTATGCGTATGTGTGCGTATTTGCTCGTATGTGTATGTGTATGTGTGCGTATTTGCTCGTATGCGTATTTGCTCGTATGCGTATTTGCTCGTATGTGTATGTGTATGTGTGCGTATTTGCTCGTATGCGTATTTTCTCGTATGCGTATTTGCTCGTATGCGTATGTGTGCGTATTTGCTCGTATGTGTATTTGCTCGTATGCGTATGTGTGCGTATTTGCTCGTATGTGTATGCGTATGTGTGCGTATTTGCTCGTATGTGTATAGCTAGACTTTACACTGGGCCATAGACCACTGTATACCTGGACTGTTCACGCGACAATGTTTTGAAATTACAAACTGCATAGCGGCCCGCAGCCCGCCCGACAAAGAGATATAGTGGTCTATGGACTATCATATAGACTGGTTTATCAGTATATATGATATACTGTAATCTTCGTAAATGTTTGTTCTATAATATTATCAAATAAAAAACAGTAAAACACGCTAAAGAAATGCCATTACGAGACTATGAAGAAATATGCATGAACTTAATATTCACTTCAACTCTTCTCCATTTACAACTTTGCGAGTCAACTTTTATCATGAAGGGTATCAATAGAAGCGCAATTTTATTAGCTTTCCATTGATATATTTCGTTATCTGATAAATTAATTAGAACCATGCATAAATTAGCGTTAAATAAATAAATAAAATCATCAATCGGGTAATTTTCCCGATTGATGATGTTATTTATTTACCTATATATTTCGTTTTCTGATAAATGAATTAGCACCATGTATAAATTAGCGTTAACTAAATAAATAACCTCATCAATCTGGAAAATTACCAGATTGATTATTTTTATTTATTTAGTTAACGCTAATTTATGCATGGGGGAAATTCATTTATCAGAAAACGAAATACATCAATGGACAGCTAATAAAATTGCGCTTCTATTGATACCCTTCATGATAAAAGTTGACTCGCAAAGTTTTAAATGGCGAAGAGTTGAACTGAATGCATATTTCTTCAGAGTCTCGTAATGGCATTTCTTTAGCGTGTTTTACTGTTTTTTATTTGATAATATTATAGAACAAACATTTTCGAAGATTACAGTATATCATATATACTGATAAACCAGTCTATATGATGCGTATATATATATATGAATCCGAGCGGCCCTCCGACTTCAGGCCCTTGTGCGACAGGCCGATATTCCGTGCGCAGTCCAGGTATACAGTGGTCTATGACTGGGCGTATTTGGCCTCACGTATGGCTACGTACGGGGTTATTTTGGAATACGCGGAAAATCAGGTTTTTACGTTTTTGAACGTTTTTGATCGTGAATGTAAGTTTTCTTACATTTTCTTAAGTAAACCAAACGTGGAACAATTACGTGAGCTCTGTGCGTTATTTTTTCGTTTCTGAAAAATTCAAAAATCTTTGCGGAAATGGCAATACGTGTCTGTAAGTTGTACATGCGCACTTGTACGCAATCTTACATATTCTAACGTGAAATAAAACGTATCCTACTGTATAATTGCGTATATGTACGTAAAGGTAAGTTGTAATTTCAAGAATTTGTCAATAAACGCTCATCAGTAGACGTAGGTCTACGCATTGTTCCTGTAGAAAACTGTCATTCCTAATTTTACGTATCTAAAAAAATACCCCATACGTAGGCATACGTGAGCCCAAATACGCCCAGTGTGAGTCGAGCCTAAGTGTATGTGTGCGTATTTTCTCGTATGGTATATGTATGTGTGCGCATTTGCTCGTAGGTGTATGTGTGCGTATTTGCTCGTATGCGTATATGTGCGTATTTGCTCGTATGTGTATGTGTATGTGTGCGTATTTGCTCGTATGCGTATATGTGCGTATTTTCTCGTATGTGTATGTGTATGTGTGCGTATTTGCTCGTATGTGTATGTGTGCGTATTTGCTCGTATGCGTATATGTGTGTATTTGCTCGTATGTGTATGTGTATGTGTGCGTATTTGCTCGTATGTGTATGTGTATGTATGCGTATTTGCTCGTATGTGTATGTGTATGTGTGCGTATTTGCTCGTATGCGTATGTGTGCGTATTTGCTCGTATGCGTATTCGCTCGTATGCGTATGTGGGCGTATTTGCTCGTATGCGTATTTGCTCGTATGCGTAAGTGGGCGTATTTGCTCGTATGCGTATTTGCTCGTATGCGTATTTGCTCGTATGCGTATTTGCTCGTATGCGTATTTGCTCGTATGCGTATGTGGGCGTATTTGCTCGTATGCGTATTTGCTCGTATGCGTATTTGCTCGTATGCGTATTTGCTCGTATGCGTATTTGCTCGTATGCGTATTTGCTCGTATGCGTATTTGCTCGTATGCGTATTTGCTCGTATGCGTATGTGGGCGTATTTGCTCGTATGCGTATTTGCTCGTATGCGTATGTGGGCGTATTTGCTCGTATGCGTATGTGGGCGTATTTGCTCGTATGCGTATGTGGGCGTATTTGCTCGTATGCGTATGTGGGCGTATTTGCTCGTATGCGTATGTGGGCGTATTTGCTCGTATGCGTATTTGCTCGTATGCGTATTTGCTCTCGTATGGGGTATTTGCTCGTATGCGTATGTGGGCGTATTTGCTCGTATGCGTATTTGTTCGTATGCGTATTGCACGTATGCGTATTTGCTCGTATGCGTATGTGGGCGTATTGCTCGTATGCGTATTGGGTTTTCTCGTATGCGTATTTGCTCGTATCGAATTTGCTCGTATGCGTATGTGGGCGTATTTGCTCGTATGCGTATTTGCTGTATGCGTATTGCTCGGTATTTGCTCGTATGCGTATGTGGGCGTATTTGCTCGTATGCGTATTTGCTCGTATGCGTATTTGCTCGTATGCGTATTTGCTCGTATGCGTATTTGCTCGTATGCGTATTTGCTCGTATGCGTATGTGGGCGTATTTGCTCGTATGTGTATGTGTATGTGTGCGTATTTGCTCGTATGTGTATGTGTATGTATGCGTATTTGCTCGTATGAGCATGTGTATGTATGTGTGCGTATTTACTCGTATGTGTATGTAATGTATGCGTATTTGCTCTCTCTCTCTCTCTCTCTCTCTCTCTCTCTCTCTCTCTCTCTCTCTCTCTCTCTCTCTCTCTCTCTCTCTCTCTCTCTCACGCTCTATCCTGCACCCCTTCTTTACACCCACCTAACCACGTATACACACCTGAAATAAAGCCACATTCTACACAGACACCTGAAATAAAGCCACATTCTACACAGACACCTGAAATAAAGCCACATTCTACACAGACACCTGAAATAAAGCCACATTCTACACAGACACCTGAAATAAAGCCACATTCTACACAGACACCTGAAATAAAGCCACATTCTACACAACACTGAAATAAAGCCACATTCTACAAAAGACACCTGAAATAAAGCCACATTCTACACAACACACCTGAAACAAAGCCACATTCTACACAAACACACCTGAAATAAAGCCACATTCTACACAAACACACCTGAAATAAAGCCACATTCTATACAAACACACCTGAAACAAAGCCACATTCTACACAAACACACCTGAAACAAAGCCACATTCTACACAAACACACCTGAAACAAAGCCACATTCTACACAGACACCTGAAATAAAGCCACATTCTACACAGACACCTGAAATAAAGCCACATTCTACACAGACACCTGAAATAAAGCCACATTCTACACAAACACACCTGAAACAAAGCCACATTCTACACAAACACACCTGAAATAAAGCCACATTCTATACAAACACACCTGAAACAAAGCCACATTCTACACAAACACACCTGAAACAAACCCACATTCTACACAAACACACCTGAAACAAAGCCACATTCTACACAAACACACCTGAAACAAAGCCACATTCTACAAAAAACACCCTGAAACAAAGCCACATTCTATACAAACACACCTGAAACAAAGCCACATTCTACACAAACACACCTGAAACAAAGCCACATTCTACACAAACACACCTGAAACAAAGCCACATTCTACACAAACACACCTGAAACAAAGCCACATTCTATACAAACACACCTGAAACAAAGCCACATTCTACACAAACACACCTGAAATAAAGCCACATTCTATACAAACACGCCTGAAACAAAGCCACCTTCTACACAAATACATCTGCAAACACCTCATATCCCTCTCCCTTCTTACCTTGCATTACTCTTCCCTTTCTCAGGTTTTTATTCCACCTCCCTCCCAAACGCAACGCAGCTAATGATCTATGTCCCTTTTAGGCCTCTTATAACTTCCTCCCTCCAAGCCCCATGACCCGATTTAGTACGTATTATATAATCATGTGTATTCCTCGCTTCATGCGCTTCGTTACACCCTGACCCCATGTACGTCACTAACAAAGCTGCCTAGTCCCCCCTAAACCCTTGTCCTCCTGCCCTTGCAAATCCTTCCCCTCGCGGCCTCCTCAGACGATCAAGGTCTTCCCGACACTTCCATGGCTTCTCAGGCGTGCGTGTTACAGGCAAAATGCGCTGGCGAGACGTGGGAAAGGAAAGGTAGGGAAGATGTGGTTGAAATTACTCGTAGGTTCACTGACTGATTCGGTCTGAGAATTAATGACTAAATGACTGGATGGATGGATGGATGGACGGGCGACGGACAGACGGACATACAGATGAATATGTGACCAAAAAGAAAAATAGCTTAGTTATAACCTGAGACTGATTTACTTTTTGTTTTTTTAGAAGAGGACATATTTGTTGACTGAGCGAGCGAACACAAGAAGCAAAGTAGATGTTAGAATTAGACTCGTTATCTGATTGTGGCTGAGGGTTCTAGCAGGACAAAGTAGAGGCGAGGATATCAGACAGTACTTCAGTTACAGTAGATGGTTTGGGGGGTTCTCACTAACAAGGAAATGTGAAAAAATAACAAATCGAAGAAACAATAGACGGACTGATTGAGTGACTAATTGACTAACTGACTGACTGATTCTGATTGATCTTT